>CM074450.1:4636901-4979401 GCA_037101425.1 Elopichthys bambusa
GCTGTTGCCCGTGCATTTCTCTACCATAAGCCGTCTCCAAAGGCATTTCAGAGAATTTAGCAGTACATCAAACCGGCCTCACAACCACAGACCACATGTAACCACACCAGCCCAGGACCTCCACATCCAGCATCTTCACCTCCAGGATCGTCTGAGACCAGCCACCTGGACAGCTTCTGCAACAATCGGTTTGCATAACCAAAGAATTTTTGCACAAACTGTCAGAAACCGTCTCAGGGAAGCTCATCTGCATGCTTGTCGTCCTCATCGGGGTCTCGACCTGACTGCAGTTTGCCGTCGTAACCGACTTGAGTGGGCAAATGTTCACATTCGATGGCATCTGGCACTTTGGAGAGGTGTTCTCTTCACGGATGAATCCCAGTTTTCACTGAACAGGCCAGATAACAGACAGCGTGTATGGGGTTGGGTGGGTGAGCGGTTTGCTGATGTCAACGTTGTGGATCGAGTGGCCCATGGTGGCGGTGGGGTTATGGTATGGGAGATGTGTTGCACTGCGTGAGGCAAATGGTGGTCACACCAGATACTGACTGGTTTTCGGACCCCCCCAATACAGTAAAACTGCACACCTGTGCAATAATCATGCTGTCTAATCAGCATCTTGATATGCCACACCTGTGAGGTGGATGGATTATTTCGGCAAAGGAGAAGTGCTCACTAACACAGATTTAGACAGATTTGTGAACAATATTTGAGAGAAATAGGCCTTTTGTGTATATAGAAAAAGTCTTAGATCTTTGAGTTCAGCTCATGAAAAATAGGGGCAAAAACAAAAGTGTTGCATTTATAATTTTGTTCAGTGTATATAAAATTTTATGATTACATTTTTCATTGGGAGAGAATTCAGAATTTTTGGGATTTTATTAAAGAGTAGTTGGTTTCTAGTTTCTAGTTATTTAAATGTTTTATGTTACATTTTATGTTGTTTAATTAATGTAGCTCAGATATCATTATATTGTACATACAGTTAGCAAATGTAAAATATACAATCATCAGAATGCTACCCATATTGACAACATCATTATTTTTACAGTAAATTTTAAGAAAACCACAGCTGCCCGTGATTTACTGTAAATTTAAGACAGAAATTACAGTGCCTTCATTGCTTTTTCTCAAACTGTTGCTGTTGTTTTCCACTTTGATATTTCAGAATCGATTCTAAAGCTGCCTGTATTTTTGGCCCCTAATTTAATCTCCAAGGTTACATGTCGCAACACAAGCTGTGAGGCAGTTTTATGGAAAGAAATGCATGGGGAGTCACTCACACACACACACACACAGCTATAAATCATACTCTTTGTTGCCTTCACTCTGACATTTTCGTTTGTTTTATGAGGTGAGAAATGGGAAACCATCAAAACGTTTTCGCGCTCACACAGACGTCACACACACCCTGTTCTCAGCAGTAAACTTCCACTCTTCCACCTTCAAAACGGAAGGAGACAGAGAAATACATTCATCGTTGCCCTTGCCCTGGAGACAAGCAGTGTGTTGAATGTGGAAGTGTATAGAGATGCTGATTGTGTGTGTGAGATGTGGTTTAGTCAGTCTAATGTGTGCTTCAGTGTTCTTCAGAGAGGTTGATGCGGGTATGTTTACACGACAGCGATGTACTAAAAACTGAAACGTTTTTCCTTTGCGTTTTTCACGTACAGACGACAACACTGACAAAACGATCCCAGTTCACACAGACCTGTGAAAATGATTAAAAACGCTGTATTCTGTTGCCAGGCCCAGTAGCTGGCGATGTCACTTTGTACGCGCATGTAATATGTATGTGGTTGTCTTCACCATTTTCACAAATTCGTGTTTTAGTTTACACGGAGGACGATAATGGTATCGCTTAAAAAACGTGTACTTTGAAAGCTGTTTTCAGGCCCCCAAAACACTGTTGTTGTGTAAATGAACCGCTGAAATGCATAAAAAAACTCTGTTTTTAGTTGTAAATGGTGTAGTGTAAATGGCCCCTAAAAAAAAAATTAAATGGTTTAATTCCTAAGAGACAACATAAAATCAAATAGACTCCATTTATACGTATTTATTAAGAAAACTTTTTTTTTATATAATCAAAATTGTAATAGATTTGACTGGTAACACAACCTGAAGCTACACAGGTGGGGGGAAATATTAACCAACTAGGTTTTTTAATTTTCTGAAGAAAGTGAGTGGAAAAGTTGACCTAACAATGCTACTATGTTGTGTGTGGTTGCCAGGGCGTTGCTATGTGATCAGAGTGATTTTAGCATTTTGTTGTGGGTTTGCTAAATTGTTTAGATTTGTTTGTATCATGTTGCTATGTAGTTGCTAAGGTGTTCATAGTGGTTTTAGCATGTTACAGTGCACATAGAGGGCTTTAATTACATTGCTATGTGGTTACTACGGTATTTGAAATGGTTTGAACTAGGGCTGCAACTAACAATTATTTTGATAATTGGTTAATCTGTCGATTTTTTTTTTTTTTTTTTAGATTAATCCATAATCTGATGAAAAATACAAACATTATTAGGCTAATACTTACAAATGTAGGCCTATATTTTAACAAAAATCTACGGATTGTTTACCATTTTAAAGCAGGAGTTAAAATGACTAAATTAAGAATTATAATAAATAAAAACAAAAGCACAAAATGGTACCTTGTACGAGGTATGAGAAACACACATTCACTCATCTGAAAATAATAATTATATTACATTAATGGGCTATTCCAACAATATTACGCTCAGTCAAAATCTGTTTAAAGGGACTCGCTTGTTGTCAGAATATGCACAGTGAAAATGCTCGTGGGACTTTATAAAATTTACAGGTAAATTAAGGATATAACCGTTACATGTAAATTGTGCGCTGAGGAAAACACGTCTCAAAGGGACGACGGTGCTGGCCGCGGTAAACGCGTATGCTTAGGCGCTTATTAGCCTATAAATGTAAAGCATTCTCATATTTAGGACAACTTGGATTATGTACCTTTCCCGCAGCAGCTCACTCTGTGCCCTTCGCTATTTTCCATATGCGTTTTGCCCACAGAAATGTGTCATTCACTACTGTAAAGCGACGTGAATGACGGACGGTTTCCCTCCACAGCGCACAGACGCGACTAATCGATAATCAAATTCGTTGTTGATTAATTCTGCCTTCACGTGCTCTCTGAATTATCGTAAATACCTTTCCTAGGTTAAAAAAAAAAAATTGCACATGAATGTCCTCTTATTATTAAACTTGAATGCAGTGAGCTCGTAATCACGATTTCAGAAGTGGGAATAATCAAATTTCCGATAGCATGTGAAGGCCGCATAATTTCATTATCGATTATAATCGATTTTTATTGATTAGTTGTTGCAGCCCAAAATATGTTGCTATATGGTTGCCAAGGTAATCAGAGTGGTTTTTTGTTAGTTGCTACTGTGTGTACATGGGGGGTGTATTATGTTGTTATGTGGTTACTAATAAAGTCCCTTTAAAGTCTGCGTGAACCGGAAGTTGCAAACGACTTTTCTCCAGTGTTGTAACTTATTTCCAAGTGAAACAGAATATTGAATAGAGGGCAGAGTTTAACTTTAGCGCTCCTCCTCTCCATCTCTGGCTCATAGCAGACTAACGGTTGGACGGGAGTGGTTTACGCGTTTTCAACCCAAGCCGTCAAACTGACATTATCAGAGAAGGATCGCCATTCCAGACCGGAAGTAACTTTTCAGATTTTGATTAAAGATTACCGCGACAAACTATTTTTTTTCTGTGTTTTAACTTGCACGGATGAATTGTTTACCACAAGACTAGAAATATGCACCAACAAAGTAAATAGGGTCGATTTTGATTTCATGCCGACTTTAAAGTCTGTTCAGAATGGTTTGAACTTACTATATGGTTGCTAAGGTGTTCAGAACATTTTTATTATGTTGTTTTGTCGTTGCTACAGTGTTCTGAATGGTTTGTACAATGTTGCTAATGTTTGCTAATCCCTCAAAGCTATGAGAAATAGTATAGCCAAACATGAATCCTTCCCATGATTAATGCTGCCTTCACGTGCTCTTGGAATTATCGTAAAACGAGTTTCCTAGGTAAAAAATTGCACATGAACGCCCTCCCATTTCAAAACTTGAATGAAACTTGATGAGCTCGTAATCACGACTTCAGAAGTGGGAATTATCCAATTTTCAGTAGCACCTGAAGGTAGCATTAGTTAATTCCCAATAGATAAGGCCATGGCCTACATTATTTCTTTTTGAATATTGTTAGAAAAGTTAAATGCATTGTGAATGCCATTTCCTTTTGTCTTTAATGCTGTAAAATTTCTCATCATTATGGAATCTCAAAGGGCTGTTTGGATGTGTGGGAGAATGCTGGGTAATCAGAACAGGATAGTTCAACAACATGCAGGCTTTGCCATGTTACATCACCATTACAGTGATGAAAGACAGGAGGAGAGGATGGAGAGAGAAAATAGTGAGACAGAACAAACAGATCAAAGAGAAAGAAACACAAAAAGTGCTAATTATCCAAGAGGGCTTGCCTGAAATTAATTATTCAAAAATCAAACACATTTAAAAAGACGGCATGCATTATTCAAAACAAACAAACTAAATGTCATGTGTAGAGATCTGACTTTTCTGAGGGCATGAATTATAGATGGTTTTGTCCATAAGTAACCTTTAGTTCACATGAAATATTAATGCACATATTCACACACGCAGCAGGAGATTTAGAGTCTCTCTCCTGCAAGCTTTCTCTCTCAAATTGACATGGACATAAAAACAACTCAAGAGATGAACCGCAGAAAGAAACCACAGCACCCGTCGATGGTTTGACATCTTGAAACTAGAAGTCTGCAAAAGTGCATGGCATGACAAAATCTGTTTGACGGGTGAAAATTGACATTTGACACACAACTTGAACTGATTTTGCTCTATCACTTCAAAGTGGACAGTACCAATGCTGTGGTGAGTATGGTTCGAAACACTAGTGTGATGTTTAACTCATACTGCACAACACATACTATATACTTCATACTATTTAAAAAAAATCTTAGAATGGCATCCAGTTATGTTGAAAATTAATGTTAATGTGTGTATGTATGTGAAAGGTCTGTTTGACTGCAGTCCACTGTAGGATAGAGTATCCCTTTATTCTGTACAGTTTGTGAATATAGTAAGCCAGCATACAGAAACTTTGCATACTGTACATGATATATTTGAATATTCAGAATTGAATTCAGATATGCCTTATAAATTTCAATACAATCCTTAAATTTTAATTGAAGAAGCAAGAATTAGAGAAAGTTGAATTAAAATGAATTGTATTGAATTTGTTCAACTGTGTTGAATTTCTTTGAATTGCAATTCATTACATTACAATTAATTAGAAGTAATATCAAATTATATGAACTGAAAGAGAAAAGAGTAGTACAGGGATGATGACCAAATTGACCACTGGTTCTCTTAAAGTCGTCATGAAATCAAAATTGACCCTATTTACATTGTTAGGAGTTTAAATGGTGTTTTTCAATTTATGAGTAAAATAAGGTCTGTGGTAAACATAAGTTGATGATACTTGGACGTTTTGCTCTAAAACATAAACTGCACCAACTCACACCCCAAAGGCTCTTATGTAGTTACTTATTACAACATACCAAGTTCTGTCATGAACCTTTAGATGGCACAAGCTGAAGGGTCCTTAAAGGGTTAGTTCACCCAAAAATGAAAATTCTGTCATTAATTACTCACCCTCATGTCGTTCCACACCCGTAATACCTTCCTTCATCTTCAGAACGCAAATTAAATTCTTTCTGATGAAATTGAAGAGTTTTCTGTCCCTCCATAGACAGCTACGCAATTGAAACTTTGATGCTTCAAAAAGTTCATAAAGAGATCGTAAAACCAATCCTTATTAATTGAGTGGTTTATTAATTGAATTTTCTTAACAGACTCAATCACTTTTCATGATGAACAGATTTAATTAAGGCTTTTACTCACATAACCTCTTGCGGAACCTCACTGGTTCTTGAGGAAGCTCAAACGTGATGCGTAACACGAGAATGAACCTCACTGGTTCTTGCGGAAGCTCAAACGTGCTGCAAAACACGAGAATGAACCTCATCGGTTCTTAAGGGAAGCTCAAACGTGTTGTGTAACACGAGAATGAACCTCACTGGTTCTTGAGGAAGCTCAAACGTGTTGTGTAACACGAGAATGAACCTCACTGGTTCTTGAGGAAGCTCAAACGTGATGCGTAACACGAGAATGAACCTCACTGGTTCTTGCGGAAGCTCAAACGTGCTGCAAAACACGAGAATGAACCTCATCGGTTCTTAAGGGAAGCTCAAACGTGTTGTGTAACACGAGAATGAACCTCACTGGTTCTTGAGGAAGCTCAAACGTGATGCGTAACACGAGAATGAACCTCATTGGTTCTTGCGGAAGCTCAAACGTGCTGCGTAACACGAGAATGAACCTCACTTGTTCTTGCGGAAGCTCAAACGTGCTGCGTAACACGAGAATGAACCTCATTGGTTGTTGCAGAAGCTCAAACGTGCTGCGAAACATGAGAATGAACCTCATTGGTTCTTGCGGAAGCTCAAACATGCTGCGTAACACGAGAATGAACCTCAATGGTTGTTGCAGAAGCTCAAACGTGCTGCGTAACAAGAGAATGAACCTCAATGGTTGTTGCAGAAGCTCAAATGTGCTGCGTAACGCGAGAATGATCCTCATTGGTTCTTGCAGAAGCTCAAACGTGCTGCAAAACACGAGAATGAACCTCATTGGTTCTTGCGGAAGCTCAAAAGTGATGCGTAACGCGAGAATGAACCTCATTGGTTCTTGCGGAAGCTCAAAAGTGATGCGTAACGCGAGAATGAACCTCATTGGTTCTTGCGGAAGCTCAAACGTGATGCGTAACACGAGAATGAACCTCGTTGGTTCTTGCGGAAGCTCAAACGTGCTGTGTAACACGAGAATGAACCTCACTTGTTCTTGCGGAAGCTCAAACGTGATGCGTAACACGAGAATGAACCTCATTGGTTCTTGCAGAAGCTCAAACGTGATGCATAACACGAGAATGAACCTCATTGGTTCTTGCGGAAGCTCAAACGTGATGCGTAACACGAGAATGAACCTCATTGGTTCTTGCGGAAGCTCAAACGTGATGCGTAACACGAGAATGAACCTCATTGGTTCTCACACGCATCAAGCAAACATGCTTCCGTCACAACTGACGAAGCATTCCGAAGATGAAAGAAATGACATGAGGGTGAGTAATTAATGACAGAATTTTCATTTTTGGGTGAACTATCCCTTAAACGCAACCCAATGATATTTACATAGTTAACTACATGGCACAAGCTGATTGGTTCTTGTCGCATCCGCAGCGAATGAGCTTGCTCCTCAACATTTAAATAGCTGGTTAGCATTCACTATAGCAGTTTGCAGCATCCATTCAGAGTTCCTCTGAAACCCTCCACCTTCCCCAGCTCCACCTGCATAGATCTTTTACGTAGCTTCAAAACATTATTATACCAAACTACAAGAATGTATCAGCTTTTTATCAAAAAGTGCAAACAATTTTGACTCCTGTCTACACATAAAATATAATCTACCTGTAAACATACAGATATTAAAGCATTCAGTCTCAGGTAACCAGTAAAATTGTTTTGCTCTGTGTAAATCTGATTGCCAACACACATCCACAGGGGAATTGCGGCCACACCTCTTGTAATGTGTAGGTGGGTGTTTTGTTGTGCCTTGCAGTTCATGACATGAGTTATGAATGCATGCTGCCATCTGCATGCATGTATATATATATATATATATATATATATATATATATATACATAAATGCTGTTCTGTATGTGCATGTTTGGCTCATGCTGTTCTGCTTGAATATGAATCAACGAAATATTTCTCACCATTTTCCCCCCATAAACAAATCCAACATGAAGTGACTCTTTAATATCAAAGGCTACGGCCGCCTGAGGCCCAAACCGCACTGTGCATTTTCACACACCTCCTTCGGCTGCTTCTCCTGGCTCTCCATCCTCATGAAAAATTCATCTCTCTTTCTTCCGCCCCGCTGGAGGGGCTAGAGGAAAGAGAGAGAGAGAGAGCGACAGAGAAGGTGGAGAAATGAGCAAGTCACGAATCGCATATTATTCCAGAAACGATCGGAATGTTTCACCCAGCCCCGCCCACATTTAAATATTTCATAATGGCTGCTCTAAAATACTGCTAGAGAAATAAACCTGTAAAAATGAGTAAGACATATTCAGGAGATGTCCATCAAACTTAGAGCATTTGACATATTTTGACATCACCTGCTGAAGACATATTTTAGCCCTTTTCCGCCTCAATGAAATATATTTTCCATTTTTTTCATGTCCATTTGCCTTTTTAGAATATTTTTGTTTCATATATGTAAAATATTGTTTGATTTGTCTTAAAAAATATTCAAGAAAATATGTCCATATATATATATATATACAGTTACCACACAATACAAATATTAAAGCCTAAAATATGTATTAATGCAACTTTCATGAAGTAAACTTTTACTAAAAGCCTCCCTTCCCTTCCTGACCGTGAACAGCAAGAGAAGTTACATTATTACGCCATTAGATGGCGGCAAAGACTGTCTTTATGAGTGTGTCAGTCAGTATCGAAGACTTTTACATTAAAAAGACTGAATTGTTGTGAACACAGAACAAGACGCAACTGACCAATGCTTTGACTAGTGCTGTCAGTCACGGAAAACCCCTTAACTGTTAAAAGGACAAGATATCGCAGCAGACATTTAAACAGATTTTTTATTATGAACATAGGACTGACCTGAAGGAAAATGCTAAATCTGAATGCAGGTAATAAACTCGCTCACTCAGTCTCTTTCACAATACTCTTCTACATAATACAGTAAACATCAGTGAACAATATCAATTGAGAACACAGTTTACGTTGCTAAGAGTGGTTGCTAAGGGTGTTGTGTAGTGATACACAGAACAGGTGAAGCGGTCATAGCCATGTTTTATTGTGAATAAAACACAGCTATTGACCAATCAGAATCAAGGATAGGAACTAACCGTTTTATAAATATATATAAAATTCAAGAAAATATGTCCGAATATTTAAAATATATAGTTATGTCTATTATATCTATTATTTATTTATTTTATTTATTTACTATTTTTTTTTTATTATTTATTATTTACTACTATTTTTTTGCATTAGTCTTGCCAGGCTGTTTTTCTACAGATAGTGTAAAGCTGAGTTTTCTGGCCCAGAACCGCCTTTTGGTCAGAGTGGTTTCAGATGTGTGGCTCTGACACCAGAACCAGAAAAGGGTCCAGAGAAACACACAGTCCTGCTGAGGCTGTTTAGTATGCGACAGAAATGGCCTCGTTGGGTCATGTAGTGTTGGACAGCTTTGGCATTGGCACCAGATTTGTAGCTCGGTCCTGTAGGGGTTTAATTCCTTGCAAGGCTGAATTCAAATCCAGCTCTGTCCTTTCGCTCTGGCTCTGATACACTCGGGTCACTTGAGAAAACACACACCTCTCACCTTCTGGACAAACATCTGTGGAAGAGATACTAGATTATACTCAATAAAACACCTGCCTCGTGTGTGTGGTGCAGGTGTGAGTTTGTTTAGATGTGGTACATTAGCACTTTAGGTAACCAACTCACAGTTTTGTTCCCCAAACACCCATACAACATGTCCTTACCAGGCGTGACATGGTTTGAATTTAGACAGCTCAATATCTTTTGAATTATCATTAGATAAGGCTTTTCTGAGCACATTAAAGGAATGGTTCACCCAAAAATGTAAATTTTGTCATCATTTACTCACCATCAAGTTGTTCCAAACCTGAATAATTCTTTCATCTCCTGAACACAAAAGAAGATATTTTGAAGAATATGGGTCATTAAACCAAACAGTTGATGGGCCCCATTGACTTCCATAGTATGAAATCAAAATATGTATCAAAAATATCTTCTTTTGTGTTCAGCAGAAGAAAGAAATGTATACAGGCTTTGGAACAACATGAGGGTGAGTAAATAATGACAGAATTTTCATTTTTGGCGTGAACTATCCCTTTAAAGCAAGTTCCCTCTTCCCTATTGTGCAGTTAATTTCAAGGGGCTATATGTAGGATTCAGAAACCCTTGTTATTAGCGACACTTGTGGCTGTTAAGTGAACTGCAGCCAGCAACTTATTGCTCATGCTCGTGCTTGTGCCCAAGTAACGTACAATTGACTGAACGTGATGTTCAATATACTCATGGCGAAGTTCTCAGCAAAATGATGTGGATGTGGATATGTTTACACCAGTGCTGCGATTCATCGGCATCATGTCGACAGATGAGGTAATTAAAATGGCACTGTTATGATAGTTTGATTGTAAAGTATATTTCGAGCCTAAATAGATCTGACTATGTGAGACTATAGTTTTAATGAAACTCCTTTATTTGCATAACGCTCTTTCGCATTATCCTGAACGTTTTATAAGTAGGTATTTGTTTCGTTTGTCACAGAATGGACGCTCTCAGAAGCGCGCGTAAATATCACATCCTTTTGATTTTCCCGGCAAAAACGTCCCGAGGAAATCGAGGAAGGTCTCGTTTTTTATTTTTCATTACAAGCTGTTCACACATTTTCAATAAATAAAAAATAAAAAAATCGATTAATACATGCAAATTCTTACATAGGCTATAGCCCCTTTCAGCAAAAATTTGGAATATCGCAAAAACAATCTGTGAACACAGCAACATTTACATTCTATATATGTATGTATATTGTGAAAAAAACAACAAAGCTTGAATATTTACCAAACAAAAATTATACAAGAAAAGGGTGAATATGAATACCAGAATATGGAGATCAAAATGTGATATATTGGATATATTCAAGTAATATTTACAGTTCATTTTAAATAATATTTGTCAATGTTTTTCATGAATTACAATGCACTTTTATTGTGTAAACAGCTTCCTATATATATATATATATATATATATGATGAATTCAGGTTGATTGGGACACTTTTTCCAATTCATCTCAGTGGCAAAATGTGTCCCAATCACCCTGAATTTACCTTATATTGCATTAGTCTCGCTGCTTCCATACAAAACTTGTAATGTTAAATCACAAAATTTGCATTAAAACATGTGGATGGAAATCAGGTTGTTAGTCTGTACGATTCTTTGCATGTTATGTAACTAAATAGATTATTATGAACAGGTTGACAGCCCAGATTTTTACCTAAAATCTTATTAAAACATTAATGGACATGTTATATGTCAAATTGACCAAAGAGAAGCAGGATTTGGAGTTGAAAAGAGACATTTGTATCCACAGAATGCAAAGCATCCTCAGAGAGAGAGAGAGAGAGAGAGAGAGAGAGAGATCCGATCCAATTACTGTTTAACACAAGGTCACACTCTAGGAGTGTGTAAATGACAACAGCGATGTAAAGCTATTTCAACACTTATTATCAGCTCTGGACAGCTGTGCGATTTAATTGTGTCTGTGTGTGATAAACGTGCTATCAGGGGCTGTTGTTTGATGTTTTTCTTACCTGATGCCTAACAATATGAAGCTGTAATCACACGCGTGTTCGCAACTCTAGTGTTGTGAATCCACTGCTCTTTAATGTCACGTGTGATTTGGACGTGTTACTGCACCAAGACGGATGGTTAAAGTGAAACTGTGTTAATGAATCTTGTTGCATGACTTACAGAGGAATTGTCAGACATTGTGGTATTGTGGTAGGATGTAATGAGAGGGATCTCTCTCTTATTGCTGATCTGACTTAAGTCTTTCTTTCTTTTCTTTTTTTTGATTTGGTAAATGACAGTAAAATGCGCATTAGAGGTTGACACTGTTTTGTATGCAGGCATCTGCTTTGATCATTTCCTTTTATTTTCACCTTAAGTCAGTGAGTAGAGTTGTTGAAGTTGGTGACACCAAGTGGATTAAAAGATGTTGCAAAAATAAGTGAAGTTATTTCTGAGAAAAGTCAGCATTTACATTAGCATCATTTGATCTTTGATCATATAATTCAGTGACATAATGCTTTTTAAGGGTGCCTTTTATAGTGCCCATATTCTTTTTCGCAATCATATATAGTGAAGTAAAATAATATACACTACCATTTAAAAGTTTGGGGTTAGTATTAAAGAAAAGTATTATAGAAATAAATATCATTTATTCAGCAAGGATACATTAAATTGATCAAAACTGACAGTAAAGACATGAATAATGTTACAAATGCTGTTTGTTTTAACCTTTTTATTCATCAAAGAATTCTGAAAAAAAGAAAATGTATCATGGTTTCCACCAAAATATTAACTATTTTAAACATTGATAATAAGAAATGTTTCTTGAGCATCAAAGCACCATATTAGAATGATTTCTGAAGGATCATGTGACACTGAAGACTGGAGTAATGATGCTGAAAATTCAGCTTTGATCACAGGAATAAATAAATAAATATATTTAAATAGAATACAGTTATTTTAAACTGTAATAATATTTCACAATATTTCTGTTTTGACTATATTTTTGTTCAAATAAAGGTTGCCTAGGTGAGAAATAGAGACTTATATGTATATAAATAAATAAAAAATTGTAAAAAAAAATATATATATATATTTTCTTTGGTCTTATTGAATAATATTAATAAATAATGCAGTCACTGCAGTTTCATTGTGAAACTTGTCCTCAGTTCACTTAAAGTTCATTCTTCTGGCATCCAAAATCTCTGAATAGCTTCACAAGGCCCTAGAAGTAAATGTGTGTTCATGCCAAAAGTCTCCAGCTGTTGTTTTGCAGGCTGCCCACTCACACTGCTATCTGGCTATTGCTTTGCATTATCCTATAGACTACAACGGCCTCAGTGACTTTAGTGGAAAAGTGAAGAAAAAGCAAGTTATTTTATTTTGACAAAAGATTACATAGATAAAAACTTTTTTGCTTTGAAATAACTTGCTAGCAGACGTCACAGTTACATCACTTAAAGCTACATGTTCATTGTGGTGGCAGAAAAACAAGGGTAACAAGTGGAGGAAAACAGGCAAAATTTTGAAGCTAAACGCAAATGTTTATGGTTGCAAACCATACCTTTTTTTTAATATATAGTTTATACCTCCCATTCTGTGAACAAAATTCAGAACTGCGGGATATAAATGTGGAATTCTGAGGGAAAATTATGGAATATTGAGTTTATATTTCTCAGAATTGTAAGAAAAAAACATTAGAATTGTGAGATATCAACTCTTTTTTACTCTTTTATTCCGTGGCGTCCTCATTTTCAGCCACCAGCTATGCTCCGCCCACAAAACATGTCATCATTGTTTGTAAACAAACCAAATGGTCTATAAGAACAAGGATGTTCATTAAGAAAGTATAGTGTTTTGTTTTTGATGTTGACTTTTATATAATGCAAAAATGCAAACAGTTTTGTGAAATGATTCGTTTTAGGGAGCGTTCACACTTCGGTTCGGTTCGTTTGGTCCGGACCAAAAAAAAAAATTTAGTCCTGGTCTGATTAGGATTAGTGTTTAGATTGGCAATTTTATCACCCAACCTAAAGGCATGGGGATACGTTCACAACCTGATTGGTCGGATTTTATGACGTATTGCCTATTTTGAGACGGAACTTACCGAACATCCAAAACAATGCTGTGTGCTGAGATAAATGTGCTTGTTGTGTGTTCATAGCCTGCATATGATGGTATTTTGGCCAGCTGGGAACTCGTGAAGAGCTTATAAAATGTGTAAATGAGCGGCGGGAATCCCTCCGTCACACAGACAAACGATCTGCTGCGTGGAGACTCGCGTCTGATGCCTGTGATGGGCAAACTCACGACTGTGACGAGAAAAACAGATACACGTGAGGATTCTGTCTTTTTTAGGTTCTCATCTTCCTGTTTTTGGTTCGTTTACATGTCTTTGGTCCGTGTTGCGTTCATATATCATTCAGAGTTCGTTTGGAAGCGGACCGAGACCCATCTTTTCAGCGGTCTCGGTCCGCTTGTTTGGTGCGCACCAGGCTTCGGATGGCAGCTCTGTTCAAATAAACCGCACTAACAGAGCAATCACACCAGGGTCTGTTTTAATCAAACTAAACATGACAAGTGTGAACACACCCTTAGAGCCAGGAGAGAGAAAACATGAAAAGCCCCATTATGTCTGAAAAACATCCGCACATATCCTTAACTTTGTTGTTTCAATCCACTATCTGTTCACCTGTGCACTTCCACTTTATTTGGCATTCCTACTTTTTCTTTCTGTCTTTTCTCTCTCTTTCTCATGTTGTTGAATGCAATACTTGGACACATTAACGGCACACACTCTCGGGTCCATCTGTTTTGTCCGGCAGTGCCAGATCCTCCTCTCTCCATCTTTCTACTTTTCCATTTGTTGCTCTCTGTAGAATACACAGATCATCATCTGATCTCCCAATATTACTGTGCTCTTTCATGCATCCGTGACCTCTGACCTCTCTTTATTGTGGCCTGCGCGGGTTTGACCTGTGGAGCAGACCGAGGTCACAACTTCCACCATCATTTTGCCCTTCATTTAGTGTCTGGACTGCCGCCCGGAGCCTCTCTCACACATACACATGGTTCACAGCCAGAAAGTGTGTTTCTGAATCTGTGTTTGTGTGTCTCCGAGCACGTCGTGACTGTTTTTGAGCGCATCTGATATGTGATCGTTGGCATCTACCAAATGAGTCCAGATGTCCCACTGTGATGATGTAAGCGAGTGACTCATGCATGACAAAACATAGAAACACAGGTGGCGCTGTGGGTGTGTGTCCTGTATATGAGAATGTATTAAAAAAGGTGATTTTTGTGCCACTAGGGGCATCAAACGGAATTGCAAAAATGTGTGTTTCCAAACAGGTTTCCGAAACCTTTCCTGCCCCACTCTCATCTGTCATTGGTTGAGACGTGTGGTGCAGCAAGAAGATGAAATAATCACTGGATTTGCTAGGTTGGTAGCATTAAATCTTTGAAATATACTCATGCTGCACCCCCTAAAAATATGTACTGTTTTTTTTTAAGAAAAAGTTTTGAGTGTGTAGCAGAATAGTAGGCAAGCTTTGGGACATACTACTTTGTCATAATTGCGTCTTTAACGGACTGCTCTGTTGTGCTGTTATGTGAATCCTGTCATCGGAGAGAAATGTAGTAGCAGGTTGATTTGCCATTTGTGGGACTTTTATGCGGAGAACTCTCCTTCTGTGCTTGCATAATGATGCATTAAATGACCATATGTATCTTTATAAAAGTTCACAATGTTGTTGCAGATGAAATATAATGTGGATAGCACTGAATAAATATTTTTCATCAGGTTATACTGATACCGATTATTAATCACGAGTCAAACCCCTCTCTCTACTTAGCCAGACGTTCTGCATAGCCAGACCTTCAGACTGACGGCAGAAGGTCTGGACTCTATTGCAGCTTTAATTGGCCAAGGCCCGCCCAGAAGGTTGTTTGACCAGGGTTGCCAGGTTTTCACAACCAAACCCGCCCAATTGCTACTTAAAACTAACTCAAAACCCAAAACAGGGGGGTCCCCGGTAAAATCGCATTCCGGGGCTAAATATCATGTTATTTGGGGTCGCTTCAACCCACGGACATGAAAAACAACCCGTGGCAACAGTGTTAAAGTAGCCCAATTCTGCGGGAAAACCGCAAACTTTGCAACACTGTGTCTGACTGACATGTAAAGCAACTAATCACAGTTTTTGTTGCGTGTCATTAGGGGGGTGAAAATGTAAAGTTGATAACAGACCGGCAGGCATCTAATAAATTATTAACACAAGTGCGTCGTGCAAGTTTACTGCAACAATGGAGGCGCGAATTTCACATACTTTTGAAAATCTAGCGATAAACCTGATAAACGCTCATTGTCACAGTTGTAAACACGATAGCTTTCTTCTTCCATGAGGGGGTTTGGCATCACAACGTCTTTGTTTCCAAGGGTGGATAGTATGCAAATTGGGACATAGTGTCAGAGTTTTGTTTAATACATTTAGGCCCCATTTACACTAGTGTGTTTTCATTTTAAAATGCATAACTTTTACTACGGTTACGGCTGTCGTTTACATTACTCTGGGGTTTTCGACCCTTGAAAACTGAGAATTTCGTAAACACCCCAGAGCCCATTTTAGTTTGAAAGCACATAAAATGCAACCCCATGGGATCGGAATTGGACGATTTCCCACATGATCGCCCCAGATGGTGACCGGCCAGTCAGTCTCACGTCTTTCCGATTCTGAGCCGATCTGTTTTGTTACCAGCAGCACAAGCAATAACGTCTCGCTCTCTTCTCTCCGACGGCGAAGTGACACATACCCGCTTCCTCTCACTCATCTCATTCGCTCCGGTTAAATAGTGTTTGTATTGCACATAATTTTAGTCATTCCCACAGGTTTCACGCTCACACCAAAAGCATGCATACCACTGATCTATATGGAGCGCACAAGCCGCTTATCAGCCTCAAACAGCTTCTGAGTCACAAGTGAGTGTCTTACTGCACTTAAATAGTCAAATACATACAAAAATAAGGTCAAAATGCCAGTTTTGCGAGTATTCAGTTAAACACAGCCAGTTATGGAACGTTAAATAGTTGAGAAAGAGAACGCATATTGTGTAACAATATATTGGGTCCGACCGTGTGAACAATAACATGGAGACTGAACTGCAATGTTTGCTGGCTTTGTTGTCATTTTTAGCAGCCGTTGTGCAGTTAAACTCTGCATTTTTAATACTGCAGCTAACTACATGCGCAAGAGGCAACTGTTTACACTTGTACATGCATGCCCAGTGTGCATGAATAGTCATGTGACATGCGTTTTCGGCCGGGTAGTGTAAATGAAGATCGTTTTTTAAAACAAAAAAACACTAGTGTAAACTGGGCCTCCAGTCTTCAGTATCACATGATACTTCAGAAATCATTCTAATATGCTGTTTTGCTGCTCAAGAAACATTTCTGATAATTAATGTTGAAAATATTTTTGTGGAAACCATGATGCATTTTTTGATCAATTTAATGCATCCTTGCTGAATAAAAGTATTAATTTCTTTCAAAAACAAATCTTTCTGACCCCAAACTTTTGAACGGTAGTGTATGAACCCGTGTGCTCCAAAACTAGCTAGTGTTAGCATTAAATGCACCATTATTTATAAGAAATAGCAGATGGGAACTACAACTTCTCTTCTCTACCCCACAGTATTTGTTTCCTAATGCCACTAAAGAATCGAGTAGCCGCCGGGATGTGTACGTCAGAGAGAGCGGCTCTGTCTCTCCATGTGTGTTGTGTAGTCATTAGGATCTCACGCAGAGTTTTGCTACTAAATTTACAGCCCTAGTCTCATAACCCATTGAAAAATCACCTCTCACACTGACTAGCAACAGCAGCAAGAAGGGAAAGTTACATAAACATCTCCAGGGAACAAATTAGTAGCTTGAGTCAAAGTATATTTACTGTAAGAGTTAAAAAAAAAAGAAGAAGAAGAGACCTCACAAAACACATGGACAGATTACGATCAATAACACCAGTATGGCTAAGGGGGTGGGAGAAAGGAAAAATGATGGAAGAGAGAATGAGAGCATATTATTATTTCACATTGTTCCCTTTGTGTCACCGTGTAGCTCATGGGAGACGTTGATGAGAGACGTTTTGCAGCAGCAGCAAGTGTTTGCTCATTCTTTGCTCGGTTTATTTTTAGACTCATTACAACTCTCTTGTTTGTCTCTCTCTCTTTTCTGTCTCTTTCTGCTGCTAATTTACCCACTTTCTCAGATTCACACTCAGTTCCAGTTGTAATAAACAGTGCCGTCTACCCTGTAAGTGAGCAACTTTGCTAGTTCGGTCACGTTGCTTCCTTGATGGCTTTGTTGATCATTTTGAGAGTTTAAAGTTTTTAATGTTGCGTGCTTGCAATATAGACAATTTCATTGTTTTTAAAGGCACAATATGTACGATTTTTGGATCAAAATGTCCAAAAACCACTAGAACAATGTTATTTGTTGACTTGTGTAATGATGTATTGGAGGCCAGCTAGTAGCCTAGTTGCTGTGCAAGTAAACCTCAGTTCGACTGAGACAAGAGGTTGCAGCCTTTAGCCTCCTTGTTAGAGTGTCTGACTCCCATGCCGGAGACCCAGGTTTGAGGCCCGCACAGAGCGGGGTAAGTAGGACCTGGGTGAGGGGTTACATTGGTGCCGTGACCCAGATGGGAGTGAGATTTAGGGGGGTGAGTGTAACGGAGGCCAGCTAGTAGTCGCTGTGTGAGTAAACCTTACTCCTCTGATCTCAAGAGATGCTCTAGCGACTGACACTAGGGGTCACAGCATTTAGCTTCCTTGTTAGAGTGTCCGACTCCCACGCCGGAGACCCAGGGTTTGAGACCCACACAGAGCGGGGCAAGTAAGAACTGGGTGAGGGGTTACACTTACATTATCCCAAATTACCCTCGATTTCCGGTTTTATTTTGTAGAATTCATGGAAATACCAAAGGCGCTTTAATATATTATGTGTTTTATTAGACAAGTAAGCAACTGTTTGGACACATTCATTGATGGATAACTAATCATTGTTATATAGGTCAACACAGTAAGTCTTACTGTCAATCAAACTCCCGACGAATGGTGAATTATGATTAACAGTTAGTTCAACAGCTAAATCCTGATTGCCAAAGTGATGTTGAGTCGCAACACGTTATTGCAAAAAATATACAACCATATTCCTACTAAAATTTCACTAGGAAAGCACACAAGAGGGCGCATTAATAGTACAATTTGCCACTCTTATTGTTCACCATTTCCATTACTTTATATTTCGTGCATTCACCTTTAGAGTGAAATACTATTTCCTTTGTCCTCTAAGGATCTTTTATAGTGGCTATTTAAAAGGGGACACACACATGCAATGAATGCATTTATATAAACCGCCTGCAATTTGTCTTAGTCTCTTTCTCTTAGTTTTTTTTTTACCTCTGTAAGGTGGCATGCGGTTCTCTAGTTCTCTTTTTATTCTCTCTATTCTCTCTTCCTCTTCTGACAGTCGGGAGAAGCCAATTAAAGACTGCAGGGCACAGCAGAGCAGGCATTTAGTTCTGCTCTCTCTCTCTCACACACACACAGACAGAGCGTGGAAAGGAGGGAGGGTATGTCGGTACGAGATTGTGTGTCAGAGAGAGGAAAGGTCTGTATAATTGCTCACACATTCATCGCTATGAAGGTGTGTTACCGCTACACCTCTTTTGTTGACAATGACTTTTTCATCCTCATTTAATCATTGGGATGTTTATATATAGAGGTAAAATGCTGTAATGCTGTAGAATGATAAATTGGATAGTATAACATATCTAAGGTGGGTTTAAGTGCATTTAAAGGTGAAGTGTGTAATTGCAGTACGACTAGCCTCAGCAAAACGGTTTACTGATCACTACAGGGTATACCCTATTATAGTGCTTTAAAGACCTTCTGTGGTGAAAAATATAATATGCTTTAAAGGGGTGGTTGATTATGATTTCACTTTTTTTAAACTTTAGTTAGTGTGTAATGTTGCTGTTTGAGCATTAACAACATCTGCAGTTACGACGCTCAACGTTCAATGCAAAGGGAGATATTTTCTTTTACAGAATTTAAGGACTACAACAAACGGCTGGTAGGGACTACAAACGAGCTTCTTCCCGAGTTGGTGACATCACTAACCCTAAAATTTACATAAACCCTGCCCCCGAGAACACACAACAAAGGCGGTGAGGCCATGTTGGGCTGCTTTAGAGAAGAGGAAGAGTTGTTGTAGTAGAGTGTTGTTGACACGACATCATTTTACACCGGACTGCTTCACAAACTAGCATGGGCGTAGAATGCGCACTTTGAATGAAATGTAAATTCGTCCCCCGCACTTTTTGCATGACCTGTCGTTTTATTCTTAATTAAAATGAGGCAATCTAAACATCATGGAGCGCTCACTCTCGTGCAATATGTTTCATTCATACTGGAAGCCGGAGGGCGCTCTCTCGCTGAATGTCCAAATGGTTTTGTAGAAGTAATTCAGCTATTTGCTGTAGCAGCAGCTGAATAAAATGCAGAAACGTATTGACTAATGAAACGTGAAGACAAACACACGATTGCGGCAATATGTGGTTTATGTGTGTTTTTAAGCCATCTCAATGTATTTATTGACAATAAAGTATATGAATAATGCAATGCTAATTGACAACCTTTTTAATGTTTTTGAAAGAAGTCTCTTATGCTCGCCTAGGCTGCATTTATTTAATAAAAAAATACAGTAAAAACAGTGATATTGTGAAATATTATTACAGTTTAAAACAGATGTTTTCTATGTGAAAATACTTTAAAATGTAATTTATTCCTGTGATCAAAGCTGAATTTTCAGCATCATTACTCCAGTCTTCAATGTCACATGATCCTTCAGAAATCATTCTAATATGATGATTTGCTTGTGGAAACCATGATACATTTATTTATTTATTTATTTTTCTGGATTCTTTGATTAATAGAAAGTTCAATGAACAGCATTTATTTGCATTTATTGTCACTGTCACTTTGATCAATTTAATGCATCCTTAATGAATAAAAGTATTATCTCTTTTTTTTTTTTATCTTACTACAAATGTTTGAATGGTATCATGTTTTCACAAAAATATGAAGCAGTACAACTGTTTTCAATCATAATAATCATAAATGTTTCAGCATATTTCTGAAGGATCATGTGACACTAAAGACTGGAGTAATGATGCTGAAAATTCAGCTTTGATCACAGGAATAGATTACATTTTACTATATATTCACATAGAAAACATCTATTTTAAATTGTAATACTATTTCACAATATTACTGTTTTACTGCATTTTTTGATTAAATAAATCCAGCCTTGGTAAGCAGAAGAGACATAATTACAATTGTAATGTTTCCAAACTTTACTGTATTTTCTGCCTTATTCTGTGATCTTTTTTACATTGTATAAAATCCATGAGGACTTTATGCACAAGTGTTTGTAGTACATAAACCAATCACAAAATTGTCATAAAAATATAGGGGAAAATATTAGATTATTGGTTATTGTTCAGCAGTGTGTTTGATTTCTTATTAAAAGCAAATTGATTTCAAATTAAAAGCAAGAGATGAGATTAAAAAAAAATCAATTAGATAAACGTCAGATTAAAACTGGTATTACACCCAACATCTCTGTCCATTTCTGTCTTCTGAAACGATGGCTACACCCCTGCAAACGAGGGTCAATTCAACGCTGGATTTGCACAAAAGATTAACATGACGGCACATGCTAGTCGATGAGTTGAATAAACTCCACAGCAACTACATAAATTTATCCACTAACTGTTCAGAAACGTCCAGTTTCATTCTAAAAGTTGTAACTTCTTGTAACTGAGTCTCTCCATCAGTGTCCGACTCCAGTCCGACCAGTACTGACAATCCTCATTTTGTCTGCGTGAGATTCTCCAGCTTTGTTGTTGTTGAGCAACCGAAGCGCGAGCTGTTAAAGCTCCGCCCTCTTCTGTAACCCAGCAGCTCAATTGGATTTAAAGGGACACACACAAAAACAGCGTGTTTTTGTGTTTTGCTCACACCTAAATAGGGGCAAATTTATAATAAATGATCTGTGGGGTATTTTGAGCTGAAACTTCACAGACACATTCTGGAAACACCAGAGACTTATATTACATCTTGTGAAAAGGGCATTATAAGACCCCTTTAAGACAAATCATTGTCTATCAGTCAACACCATTCCAGAGTATTTTCTCGCTAAACTGCAGTGTACCAAGGACAGTCTCAAAAAATGTGGTGTGAAACTGACCGTTTCCTGCCATCAGAAACGTAACCAATCCCGTCAATGTGAGGGGCAGGGCTTTTCTCCACTGACTTTCTGTAATGACTCTGAGATGGGGAACTGGAACATGGTTTGTGTATCATTAGCAACACATTATTAGTTGTTTGATAACGTAGTCACACAAAAGGTTAATCATATCAGTTACCATTATGTGTGCGATGCTGTACAGAGCGATACATAAAACACATTACTATTCTGATACATCGACTTGTATACAAGCTGTATAATTCATTCTCTTCTTCTTCTGAATTTGGTCCAAACATATATGGCTGAGTTAAACCAGTATTTCCACTTGCATTTACTAAGTTGAGTGAGTGAGTGGAGGCGGGGCTCATTTGCATATTCATGGTTCCGTGTATACTAAATGAAGCAGAGTTACATTCAAGCTATTTTAAGGCAAGAAGAGATTATTTTCACATTGAAACTGTTTATAATCTCTCGTTGCTTTTATTTGTAGATTTTACTGTGTATTGTCCCAGATACAAACTTTTTAAATATAAAAATATAAAGATATTAAAATGTATAAATATATATATAAAATGGGTGTACATAATTTTGTACATAATTTCCAGTTAAGCTGCAATATTGTCAAATTATGCAAAAAGTGTGATTATTATTTAACTTTTTTTTAATATTATTCAACTGTGTATATTTGCATAAAATGTAAGCTATAAATGAGCTTTAGCAAGACAAAGGAGTCAGCAATTTTATTCCAAAAATGTTTAAAATGTAATTTCCACCACAGACATACATAATATGAGAGTGCATTTTAAGAGAGTTTAATTTCTGAAAGTTCACAGGGACAAAAGCGCCCATGTTTGAAAAAACACCCGTATATATGCCACAACCTCTCAGTTTCAATATTTTATTTGTGTCTATCGTTCTGTTCACTAGTCTCATTCCAGCTCTCAGCTGGACGCTTCTGGAGCCGCTCTGAGCCAAAAACCCTCCAGCTGACATCCCAGAAAACCCTGGGGGCGACTCTGAAACGCATGTTAAAACACTGGAACACACTGTGATTGGACGTAAGTAAAACGGCCATAAGATATGCCATATAAAATGCTGAATCCTTATCAAATTAAAATTATCATAAATTGTATATGTATAATTTTGTTTTGGATTGTTTGTTTTATACACTCTTTATATATTTTGTGATAATATGCAATATTTTAAGAAGTGTAATCTGTGTTAAACAATTAATTTTATACAAAAAAATACAATATTAACCATTAATATCAAAGCCTAATAAATTCTGATCGTAACAAATTTCCACTGAATATTCTCTTTTTATATAAATAGTACACATAATACTGCACAAAAATAAATAATATTAAGGATTTCAAAAAATAACAGAATTCAGCACAAAACTCATTTATGTTAATTGGTAGAAGTGGAGCTCTAGATATTTCGCTTCCTACAGCTCTCCAGGTATCACACACACACACACACACACACACAAAATCTCACACACACTTTTAACTGGGTCAGCTTGCGAAGTCTGCTGGGAGAGTTAAACGAATCCGCTGTTGTTTTCTTTTCACTTTAAAGTGAAAATGGGGCAAAGTGAGTGAGTGTGATTGTGTGTGTTTGTGTGGTTCAGGTATTCCCCACATTATAGGGACAAAATGCAAGGACGGCAATATCAGAAATCTTTGACATTTTTGGTCCCCATGAGGAAAAGTTTTTGAAAATGTAAAAATGCAGACAGTTTTCTGTGATGAGTAGGATCAGGAGTAGGGTTAGGATAAGGGGACAGAATATACAGTTTGTACAGTATGAAAATCATTATGATGAACATTCTCATAAAACATGGAAACCCAACGTGTGTTTGTTTTGTGATACCAGTTTGGTGTCATCGCTGTATTTTAGGACTTCAGGAGATGGAAATGATATATAATATATTAATGTAACAATTTATATCTGATATGTATTACTACATTAACATTTTATACTGTTTATCACATATATGATATCATATAGGCTATCATGCAGCCAGGGATGTCCTTACACCGTGTCCTAACTAGACGGTACGCTAGTAGTAGTTTTTTTTCCCATGCTAATCAGAGTTTTTGACCCGACTAGCTGTGACAGCGACACGCGATGATTCAGTTTTAGAAACGGTTTCTATTTTTCTGCGACGTCGCGGCTGGAACAAGAACACAAAGTATGGCAATGATAATCTCAGTTAATGTTTATGTGCTTTATTTAATGTTAAAAGCGTGTAATCATTTAATTAGTGCTCTCCCAGCTTTGTAGCCATACTAAAAAACAGGGGCTTTAAGCAGTACCTGCTGATGGAATGGCAACGGCGACCAGAAGTAAACTGTAAACGGCCGTAGCTAAAGAATGCAAAAATAGCTAAGCAACAACAAAGAGGACGGTTTAACATATAATTTAATCATTTGACATAGTAAACGATAAATTACATTTAAATAAAAGCAAGAGAATGGTTGCTTTTGATATACAGATACAATTAAAATGCCACATAACCATAAAACATAACATTTACTTAATCTATCACGTACTATTGACTTTTCTCTCGTACTAAACTGTTACAGTAGAACTTCAAGAAGTAGCAGTTAAATTCGCGCATGTGCAACAGAATGTCAATGTATCAACAGTCTTTAGGATAAATCACCTCAGATCTTAATGAAATGGAAACAAGAACATTCAAACTGTGAACAAACTAGTGTATTCTGTGACAAAGATTGTTTTAGTAATGTAGTATGTATTTTTAATAAAGTATAAATGGTGTAATATTTGTAAATTTAATTACGTACTTATCCATTTCCTTGCTAGTATAGTCAAGATTAATCTCTGGTGTCGTTCACTTGCCGCGAGAGCCCGCCCACACGCTGTTCTGATTGGCTGTGTTTTTTGATTGATTTTGTCGCATCTCATAGTCACGTCACGTCTGGTGTGGACAGACAAATTGCTTGTCGCTTGAATCTTATCGCATCGCGTCTGGTTAGGACATGGTGTTAGGGTGGCTAAGCAACCGGTGGCTTGATGAGGCCCAACCCTGGTCAAGTAAAGGGATAGTTGAAATTTGATGTTTATCTGCTCACCCCCAGGGCATCCAAGATGTAGGTGACTTTGTTTCTTCAGTAGAACACAAATGATGATTTTTAACTCCAACCATTGCAGTCTGTCAGTCGTATAATGCATGTCAATGGTAACAAAATCTATGAGAGTAAAAAAAACATGCATAGACAAATTCAAATTAAACCCTGCGGCTCGCGACGACACACTGATGTCCTTGTTTACACAGTGCACAAACATTGTAGGTACGACAGCTAATCAAAATGGCATTTACTTGCGCTTATCCGGATTGTTCAAATTGACTTAAAACTAAAAGATTACGTTCTCTCGCGCGAACTCATTCGGGAGTAGTGACTTTCCACGTATTCCCAACTTCTGAGCCTGCTCGCCTGAAGTTATGGTTGATTGCTCTTCGGCTGGATATCAACACACCCATTAACATACTAAAGTTGTTGAGGGTCTGCAGCGATAATTTTACATACCCAGGAGAGGATCACGTACGACTTAAACCATCAGCTGTGCCTGTGGTTTTTCCACATCCAACTGAGGTATGTGAACAAGATCTTTGTATGTGTCCTTTTTTTTTATTATTTGTAAAGCTGCCCTTACGAAAAGTAACAAAATAAAATGAAGTTTTGATGTAATTAAACCATGTTTTTTAGTGGTTTACTTCCATTTGTATAACAACTGTTGTACTACAGGCACCATATTTAAACTACGTCAGAGCGCGTACGCACCTCACGCACCGGATGCCGTGCGCGCGCTCAAGGCAGTTGGACATAGTGGTATATTAGAGGTAAAAAATGATATAAATACTGTTCGGTTTCTTGCACAAACTGATCATGTTGTGTCTTAGGACATCAATGTGTCATCACAAGCCGCAGGGTTTAATTTGGATTTGTTTTTTGATTTTTTTACTCTCATAGATTTTGTTACCATTGACATGCATTATACGACTGACAGACTGCAACGGTTGGAGTTAAAAATCATTTGTGTTCTATTGAAGAAACAAAGTCACCTACATCTTGGATGCCCTGGGGGTGAGCAGATAAACATCAAATTTTTATTTTTGGGTGAACTATCCCTTTAATAGTTATGCAAGTATTTTATTTAAAATATTTTTTGAAATAGCACTTATTTATTTCTCTCTCTGTCTATTTTTATTGCTCAGTAGCTGAATGCTCATTAAGGTGAAGAGGCACTTCCTGGGGGACAGGAAGTCAGCAGCAGGTGGCATGAAATAACAGTGAGTTGTCAAGCCATAGTATGATGAGAACACACACACACAGCTGCCACCTCTAAGACAGCGTCTGTGTCTGTCGGTCTCTCCTGCTCGCTCTTCCTCTGTCTAGAAGCAGCCGAAGATAAAGAGAGAGAGAGAGAGACTTATGTATAATTCATGCTCCTGGAGACTCATTTGCTATGGAGACAGAAAAGCACATGAACTTGTGAGTGAGTGTGTGGAGGGACGAGCACATGTGTGTGTGTGTGTGTGTTTGTGTGATGAACAGCCCTGCAGCGCTGGTGTCAGAGCTCACAGGAGCATTAGCACACATTCTTTAGACACCAACATTTGCTAAAGATTATCTCTTCTGAAAATAATACCTGCTTCGTTTATAATCAAACATTATTAGCTGTGAGTCATTTCTCAGCCTCTAGTGGCATCATACGGAATTACAACAATAATGGGTGTTTTTAAACAAGTTTCCTGAACATGCTTCAAGGCTGCGATTTATTTGGAAGTTCCTACAGTAATTAAAGGATTAGTTCACTTTCAAATGAAAATTAGCCCAAGCTTTACTCATCCTCAAGCCATCCTAGGTGTATATGACTTTGTTCTTTCTGATGAACACGATCTGAGGTATATTAATAAAATATCCTGACGCATCCAAGCTTTATAATGGCAGTGAATGGGACCAACAAGTATGAGCTGAAGAAAGTTTCTCCATCCACGTCCATCCATCATAAACATATTCCACACGGCTCCGGGGGGTTAATAAAGGCCTTCTGAAGGGAAGACGTAGGGTGTAGCGTAAGCTTTGTGAACTGCGAGAGTTTTACACTTTCTTCGTACGTTAAATACAGAAGGCGGCTCATGTGGAAGCTAGAAATTTTACTTCATAACTTGTTCATAACATGCATCGCTTCACTTCACAAGGCCTTCATTAACCCTTTGAGCGGTACGGTCACACATATGGGATTTAGAACGTCCAGCGATGTCACATAACTGCCGGATTCAAACTGCTTTCGCGCTTTGGCTGCGAGACGGACGCGCTCAGCGCTTGTCATATATCACAACTATGCAGTGTTTTCAGCCACATGTTTTTTTTAAGATTTCAGACATTTAAATACGCATAAGCACCAGTAAAACAATACATTTAGAGTTTATAAAATACACACTGATGTCAGACATCAGTGGAAGCAGCAATAACAATCCATTCAAATATAATTTGCTGACATTTATTCATATCAGACACACATAATGGGCCTAAGTAACTATAAAGTTTACTCTATTATTCTTCCAGTTCACCAGCCACTTGCTTGCATATATGTCAGGAGAAAGTGATGAATTCACCTGCTGTAAATCCGACTGACAGGACTGCTGAGCAAACTAAGATGGCGGCGCCCATCTCGCGTTATAGATCAAGATAATTTATAAAGGTTTTTAAACGACAAAACACACTCACTTACACATATTTGAGGATCGGAATATCAGATAGTTGATGACATGGTAAGCAAGTTTGTGAATATTTTAAGTAAAGAAGGAAAAACAAAATAATAGCGATCCATCTGTCATACGGTGTTATTGTGGCTGTGGTGTGTTACGTGACACGCATGACGTGTTGCCATGGAAACAATAAGGGCAAACGTTTTAAAATAACGGTCGCCTTAAAAAAACTCACTCTGGGGGGGTCAGTTAGAATATTTTAAACTCACGCTTGAAAGGGTTAACCCCCCCCGGAGCCGTGTGGAGTACGTTTATGATGGATGGATGTGGACGGAAGCACTTTCAGCAGCTCATACTCGTTAAATTACTGCCCTATCAAGCTCGGATGTGTCAGGATATTTATTAAAATATATGTGTTCATCAGAAAGAAGAAAGTCATATACACCTAGGATGGCTTGAGGGTGAGTAAAGTGAACTAATCCTTTAAGTACAAATTACAAATAATTATAAAAAAAATTTTTTTTTTTACTGTAGCAGTTTAAGTTGATAATTTCTGTATATATTAAAATGTAAAAAATTAATATAAAAATGAAAAAGTTATTTATTATTTTTATCTGTTAGAATATCTGTTTGAATGGGCATTACGCCTCTGTCATTGAGGCACAGGCAACGCCACAGTGGCTGAATTTAAAAACAGATGTGTGTTCACGATGTTTACGATAAACTGTGCGACTGTCAAAGCAGCTAAAGTGCAAAACACAACCCGACACTCAATGTCATCGTGTCCCCTCAGCATCAGAGGAAAGGAAAGACGTGAAAAGAAATTGGAAGAAAGAGACTTTCTGCTCTCAAAACATCACTTCAAAGCCATTCACACGCTACTGTATTCTGTCATTTTGCCCCAGTGTTTCCTCTTGAGCTTTTTCAGTTTTTATCCTTCAGTTGACACATAAATGTACACACACAAAGACATTTTCAACAAATATGGAATGTCCTATGGGATTTCTACTGTTTTCATATAAAGCTAATTATAACAGAAGAACTCTAACCTTAGCCCTAAAAACATTTAAAATGTTGTTGTTGTTTTTGAGAAGTCAAACTCGCATTATCTAATAATATAACTATTATTTTAAGCACTTTTGTTCTCTAGTCTATCTGTACTCAGCATGCATTGCAGATGGAGTGTTTACTCGCCTCCTGCACATCTGACTCGAGACAGTTATACTGTGACCTTTTGTTTTGTTTTCAACACCCAGTTGCAACATTTCATTACAAAGACAAACAGAATCACATTTCAACAGACTAATGCAATCTCAAATACAAACAGCTCCTCTGTGAAATTACTCCACAAACACTTTTCTCTTTGTCTCCACAAAACGATTTATTTCTCTCTTGCTGTTTCCAAATTTCATGTGTTTTGTACCTCATACTTTACTACTCTATTTTCTGTTTCACATTGGAAATTGGAAAACCTTTTTTCATTAGGTTACTAGTTACATGCAGTTCTACCACACATTGCAAAGTGCCTTTGAAAAATGGCTGATTTACAAACCACAATGTAAAGACAGAGCGTTCAGTAACCTCAGTTTAACAAAGACAGATCTGAATGTCACTGGAGCTCCTATTTGTCTTCCTTCA
Organism: Elopichthys bambusa; assembly: GCA_037101425.1. Taxonomy (NCBI): domain Eukaryota; kingdom Metazoa; phylum Chordata; class Actinopteri; order Cypriniformes; family Xenocyprididae; genus Elopichthys; species Elopichthys bambusa. The sequence continues at coordinate 4,666,144 of CM074450.1, forward strand.
GGTCCTTTAAACTCAGTGTTGTTATCCCAGCTGACTCTTTCTGCCCCTGTCTCTCTGCTGTCATAATTTAACAAGTGACTGTTTTAAAAGAAACATTCTGGGTTATTTTCTATGGACTGTATCCGTATAGCTTTTCTTTAGATTCACACATATAAGTATATTCTGTCTACAAATATACAGGAAACACAATAGAGTGCAACAGTTGGGTTCCAGAAGTAAAAACTCCAGTTTCTCCATAGGGAAATTGATTTTTAACAATAACTTATAAACCTTTAATGTCCCTCTGTGGTGAAAATCAAGTTAATGTTGTTTATATGTCTACGTGGTGTTTTTAATGTGCTTTAAGACAAACTATGTGCAAATTCATAAGTCAACACCATTGCGAAGTATTTTCTCCTTAAAACTGCAGTGAAACAAAGACAGTTTCAAAAACGCAGTTTGAAATCGACGGTGTTCCTTACATCACAAACTACCTTGTAACCAATCACGTCAATGTGTGGGTGGGCTTTAGCATATCATTAACTATGCTCTGAAGCAGGGGAGTCTTAAGAGAGGCCAGGTTATCCCGGTATATGATATGAAAAAGCGTCAATATAGTGGATGAATTATGTATATTATGTATATTACAATGATTTTTATGTATATATTATGTATATTACATGATTTTTAGAAGGCAGACTGAGATGGAGAATGGGAACATGGTTTGTGTAACATTAGCAACATATTATTAGTTGTTTGATAATGTCAAGCAAGAGGATAATCATATTAATTACCGTTATGTGTCTGACATTGTAAATAGCAATACATAAAATGCATTACCATTCTGATACGCCGACTTTGTAGAAGACCCTGTATAATTCACTCTTCCACTTCTTCTAAATCAGTTTTTGGTTCAAACATATATGGCTGAATTTAACTGGTATTTCCACTTGCCATTGTGCAGTGTTTACTACAGTAAAGTTGACCGAGTGGATCTCTGAGCTCTTTTGCATATTCATGGCTTCCCATATATTAAAAGAAGTAAGGGTGTAGAGAGGGGGACTTTACAGACAGCCCTGTTGTGAGCTACGAGGTTGTTAATCGATAGTGTTGGCTTCTGTTGAAGCCGTCAGCCTGCATTATTTAAAATTAGCTTTAATATTGTTTAACAGCAGAATATGTGGTGAAAAACTACATTCCCCATAATGCTGTACAATAAATTCCACCAATCAGAGTCGAAAAATATATATATAATATATATATAATGAATAAAAAATATATATATTTAACAATTTTTTAACACTACTTTTTTCTATTTGATTATGCTGTTCGCAATGCTTCATGGGATTGTAGTTCGTTAAGTACACAGTCTTTTCCAATTTTCAAATACTTTTTTTGCTTCAAATCAGAGTTTGTAATGTTATGATTCACCTCATAGCTGGTTGGTTTGGTTCATGGCTTATAATGCTTCCCTAATGCTGAAATCCCTGTGGGAGAAATGAATGGAAAAAATACTTCCAGAACCAACGGCGCTGAAAAAGTGGACGGGTACTAATGCACTTTATTACTGTAAAGGAGCAGTGCACTAAAAAATTGAATTATAATTTAAGTAAATATAACGTTATTTTGCTTTATTGTTTATTTGATTTTTGGCTATTTATTTTGATAATGTCTGTGCTGCTCTTTTACTTACTGTACAATGAAGGTGGATGGAGACTGACCAAAAAAGCACCAAAAGTTTTCCATATGACTTGTGCACTTATTTCAAGTCTTATGAAGCCAGGTTTGACATCAGTGACATCAAACATAATTGGTTTCTTCTGCGTCTTGTGATCATTCATCAATGATGTCTAACATGATACTATGAACATATGCAAATACAGAAAAAAAAAAATTTAAAGCTTTGATAGAGGGGAATATTTTCAGTACATAATGATGTACATTTCCATTTTTTTCATCACTTATTGGCTTCAGAAGACTTAGAATGTACAAGTCATATGGACTACTTTTATGATGCTTTTTTTTTTTTCTTTTTTTTTTGGACCTCCAAAGCCCCAGACCACTTACACTGGAAAAGAGCAGCAATGATATTCAGCAAAATAACTTTTTTTGTGTGTGTGTGTTCCAAAGAAGCAATAAAATCATATAAAATGACATTAAGATGAGTAAACAATGACAAATTTATCATTTTTTAGGAAAACTATTCCTTTAAAAGCACCACTGTTGACATTTAAAATGCCAAACACACATCTGCAAGTTATCCAGTGTATCTTATGGCCACATAAATGGTATTTCTCTTCAAAAGTTGATACTTTGCCTGTGAAATGAAAGAGGTATTAGGCCACATGCACTCTTCTGAACGCCCAGGTGGACTGAACTCAATGAGTGGTTTGGGGTTTCCTGTCTGACTCTTTCTCTTCCGCCCTCTATCTTTCCCTTCACCGCAGTCTCAACCCGCTCTATCAAACAGCCCCAGAGCGCCAGAGTCCGATGCATTGAAAATCTCTCTGACTGCCTTCAAGCAGCTCACATGACATAAACACCACAAGAAGCTAATTGGAAATGAACAAAACCGAAGGAGAAAGGGCAGAATGTTGTGTGTGAATTACCAAAGGTGAGAGACGAGTTCTGCGTTTGCTTGAGGCATCAAACATCAAACTTGTGACCTTTGCAACAGGAAATGAGCACGTTGGCTGTTCACCAGGGTTTAGGGGCTGCAGAAATGCATCAACCAGATTTATAACCGGTTTTATTACATAACCACTTGACACTAATGTAATAAGAAAAAGAACAACAAGGGCCACAGAACTAGTTTTAATTGTCTATAACTCTTCAAAATGGCAGTAATACCTATTATTAATCAAATAATTCGGTCTTTAAAGGGATATACACTACCGATCAAACGTTTTAATGGTTCTTATTGTTATCAGTGTTGAAAACTAAGAAAATAGTTAGATGTACTAGACCAGTGTTACCAAGTTTGCACCAAGAAGTGGATTTTACCCCCAGAACGTGATTTTTACCGGGGGACCCCCCTGAAACACAATTGGGCTGGTTTTAAGTAGCAATTGGGTGGGTTTTATTGTGAAAACCTGGCAACCCTGTACTAGACACATTCTAATACGCAAAGCTTCCTTCTCAGTCTACCAGCACTTAATACAAAATAAGATGCAAAAATGGGTCTTAAACAGGTCTAAATGATGCTCAAACCCTGAAAACATTGAGCTCAAAGAGGAAACCAGGCCAACATCCAGTGTATGGAGCCACATCAGAGGCTGAGAGAATAAGAGGTTGTAGCTGGTAGCAGGTGAGGTTGAAGATGAGATGAATGGAAAGAGAAATGTACTCTGACATCCCATTTGTGAGAGTGTGTGTGCATGAGAGAGAGATCTCATTCTGTACTTAATGAGGACGGCAGTAATAAGGGAAGGAGAGATAGACCAATGCGGTGTAATTTCAGCCAATTCAGACAGAAAGCAGCTCTATTAATGAACTCTGCATTCTTGCCAGAACTCCCACAAACAGCAGTGGTGCGGGTGAACACAACCATTGTCTGTGAACAATGTGACCACACATACATGCTCACACTACACTTAGTAGTTACACTACAGTTGATGCTGCTGTACAAACGGTATGTAAACATTATGGCTGACCGCCGGGGTGTTGCTATACATTTAGAGGAGACTGGGGCTAGTTGTCACACTGGGAAGGTTTGAGTACATTTTTGCTGTTTACGGCCTGATGGTGCATACACTATATTGCCACAATTATTGGGACACCCCTCCAAATCATTGCACACAGTGCACAGAAGTTGCCAACTTGCTACAGAGTCAACAGCTACAGACCTCCAAACTTCGTGTGGCGTTCAGATTAGAACTGTAAGACTTGATTTTCCTGCTAAGACAAAAATCGAGAACAAGCATCCTGCAATAAAGCTTATCTGGAGAGAAGATCTATCCTCACACGTCTTCAGGATGCAACCCCCCCACCACAAACACACACAAACACACCCTCCTTCCTTTCCCCCTGACACAAGTCACTGAAAGTTCTTCAAGATGTATAGGGTATCTGGTGTCCTTTCATGTTTGGTATCATCTTAAATGTCTCAGTGCGATTGGTAAAATGGTCTCAATTTCACAGCAGTCACTGGTATTATGAAGAAGATTGAAAACTATTGGGGAATTCTGCCCTCTTTTTGGGTGGTGTTGTGAAAACCCACTCCTCTCCCCCCAAAACAGTTGTTGGTGTAATAAAAATTTGCAATCCTTTTGTTCTGGTCTTGGTATATAAGGTAAAGTGCAAAGCAGTCATGTGGGATCTTCTGTAGCCAGAAACCCCCATGCAGTGATGGACAAGTGTCTTAAAAACACTAATCCACCACTGTGTGTATATGCAATTGTTACTCCTAGAGTCATCTTTGAGCAACTGATGTTATGTATTTATGATTTCTGAATTGGCTTCTAATTGGTTATTTGTGTAATTGGCATGATACATTTTTACCTGACCAATAAAATATTATATTTGGTTTATTCTGTATTATTCTTAATTCATTATTTCTAGTAGATTAAAGCGAAGGTATTACCTCAAATCTGTGTTCAGGATTGATTATATGGAAGGCTTAATAGATGGAGCATAGGGCACGTCAATTAAGTCCATCTCGATTTCTGACGATCGCTGCCTTAAATAAGTTGCAGTTTTCGTAAATATATAAAAACTATGCTTTTTGTTACGAGTAAGCAGAGCACGACCGATTTAAAGGTAGATATTTACCCTGCATCCAATGTTTAAGGTCAGAACTGACGAGTTTGTGTCCGGGCACTGACTCAGTCAGCAATCAGTCGGCCGAAGTGACTTTTCTAAAGCGATACCGGGACCACAGTGAACGAATAATTGAAGATGAATCAGAATAATCAAACATCTAAATTAATGCATAACCAATGATTAATTTCTAATTGGAAACACAATCTAAGAGTAATCATCATTTGAAACTGGAGTCAGATTAAACGAGTGAAACTAAGTGAACTTCACAGGGGCGCTGAAAAGACATACACACGCTAACCTTCGCCCAGGCCGTCGGATTCTGTTTTTGGGCCGATGGGGGGTTCCCTACACTCAAGAACAGTGTGTAGAGAGCTTCATGGAATGGGTTTCCATGGCCGAGCAGCTGCATCCAAGCCTTACATCACCAAGTGCAATGCAAAGCGCCGGATGCAGTGGTGTAAAACACGCCGCCACTGAACTCTAGAGCAGTGGAGACGTGATCTCTGGAGTGACGAATCACGCTTCTCTGTCTGGCAATCCGATGGACGAGTCTGGGTTTGGCGGTTGCCAGGAAAACGGTACTTTCCTGACTGCATTGTGCCAAGTGTAAAGTTTGATGGAGGGGGGATTATGGTGTGGAGTTGTTTTTCAGGGGTTGGGCTTGGCCCCTTAGTTCCAGTGAAAGGAACTCTTAATGCTTCAGCATACCAAGACATTTTGGACAATTTCATGCTCCCAACTTTGTGGGAACAGTTTGGGGATGGCCCCTTACTGTTCCAACATGACTGCGCACCAGTGCACAAAGCAAGGTCCATAAAGACATGGATGAGCGAGTTTGGTGTGGAGGAACTTGACTGGCCTGCACAGAGTCCTGACCTCAACTCTATAGCACACCTTTGGGATGAATTAGAGCAGAGACTGCGAGCCAGGCCTTCTTGCCAACATCACTGCCTGACCTCACAAATGCGCTTCTAGAAGAATGGTAAAAAAATTCTAAAAAATCCTAAACCTTGTGGAAAGCCTTCCCAGAAGAGTTGAAGCTGTTATAGCTGCAAAGGGTGGGTCAACTCCATATTAAACCCTACGGATTAAGAATAAGATGTCATTAAAGTTCATGTGCATGATGTTCCTAAACTTTTGGCAATATAGTGTATATAATCTATGGATAATTTTTCCAATTAAGAATGCATGTCTTTTGCATGTCCCCAAAGGGAGGTTTTGTCAAACTGAGTTCACTTCTGGGTACAAATTTATCTCAGATGTGTAGCTCGCCCACACACACACTGCCAGAGGTGTCTGAGTTCGCAGCTGCCACTAAGACATACCGATATTAATTACCATTGTGTTGATGTGACAGCTGAGAGCAGGGGTCTCCAGCCTTTAGCTTTACAGAAGAACAAAAAAAGAATGATTAAAAGGTGATATAAAGAGAAAGAAAACACCACCATTTTGGACACCCTTGACTGAATTTGCTTCTCATTTTAATACGAAATGTTTGAAATTAATTCTGCAGAAATAGATAAAATAGATAACTGCAATTGTATTTAAAAACTCAAACAGAAGACAATTTTAATTGATTCATTAATTTATTTATTTAATAAGTTATTAAATAAATAAGCTAAATTTTAAAAAAAGAGTTTATGGTCACTATATAATCCCATTTGTTGTAAAATGTATTGAATAGCCTACTATTGTTGAAAAATGTTGCAAGAAAAAGTATTTTCAAACTTTTGACTGATATTTATGTAGGCTACTTTATGTATTTGTATGTATACAGAGAAAGACTTTGTAATAAAACTCAAGCAAATATAATTCAGCTCAATATTACAATACACAAACACATCTGTCATATAGGCATAAAGATGTTTATTGAGCGAGTCCGTTATTGGACGCGAGTTTCTATTAGTCTGAGTGACAAATGCAAGACTGAGGGAGACATTTATTATTAAACCCCGTGATGACAGACAATCAATATGCAGGTGTTTGCTATTGTCCCAGACGCAGGTGAAGCCGTCTACGACAGACAAAATTATTGACTTACATGCGGTTTTTGTTGTGCGATAATCCAGTTAGGGCCTCCTGCAGTCTGTCAGCAGAAAAGAAACGGCGGCGCTCGGAGGATGTTTGTGTGTCGCGTGCGTTGAGAGCAGGAGACGAGATTAGCATAGTGAATGATGAAAGGGCAGAATCACAAAACAGCGCACATTTTTAAGCGAAACCACGTGTTATTATTTCATATATCACTGGCAGTACAACTTTAGTTGTATTCCTTTCAATAATTATCGTTCATTTCTTTTTATTCAAGTGATCGAGGCTCGTACAGCGAAAATTATACGGGTTACAGATAGCCTACAGTAGCATAAGTTGTGAAATGACATCACGCTCTGTGGCGTTTAAAAACATAAATTCGGTAACAAATAATAATAAATTGAAAATGTAAAAATATACAATCTACTCTATTTTCCTGCAACGCTGAAAACCTGCAGCGTTTTTTTTATTTATTTATTTTTTTTTTAATTATTTTATTTTGTTTAGTTAAAGCCTTGGAACAAAAGCCATAGTCTTCCCCATTGTGACATCCGAGTGAAATGCTTCTTGAAAGGAAAAAAAAAAAATAATAATAATATATATATATATATATATATATATATATATATATGGTATCCCTGTTCTTATATATATGTGTGTGTGTGTATATATATACACACAGGTGCTGGTCATATAATTAGAATATCATCAAAAAGTTGACTTATTTCACTAATTCCATTCAAAAAGTGAAACTTGTATATTATATTCATTCATTGCACACAAACTGATATATTTCAAATGTTTATTTCTTTTAATTTTGATGATTATAACTGACAACTAAGGAAAATCCCAAATTCAGTATCTCAGAAAATTAGAATATTACTTAAGACCAATACAAAGAAAAGATTTTTTGAGAAATCTTGGCCAACTGAAAAGTATGAACATGAAAAGTATTAGCATGTACAGCACTCAATACTTAGTTGGGGCTCCTTTTGCCTGAATTACTGCAGCAATGGCATGGCATGGAGTCGATCAGTCTGTGGCACTGCTCAGGTGTTATAAGAGCCCAGGTTGCTCTGATAGTGGCCTTCAGCTCTTCTGCATTGTTGGGTCTGGCATATCGCATCTTCCTCTTCACAATACCCCATAGATTTTCTGTGGGGTTAAGGTCAGGCGAGTTTGCTGGCCAATTAAGAACAGGGATACCATGGTCCTTAAACCAGGTACTGGTAGCTTTGGCACTGTGTGCAGGTGCCAAGTCCTGTTGGAAAATGAAATCTGCATCTCCATAAAGTTGGTCAGCAGCAGGAAGCATGAAGTGCTCTAAAACTTCCTGGTATATGGCTGCGTTGACCTTGGACCTCAGAAAACACAATGGACCAACACCAGCAGATGGCGCCCCAAACCATCACTGACTGTGGAAACTTTACACTGGACCTCAAGCAACGTGGATTGTGTGCCTCTCCTCTCTTCCTCCAGACTCTGGGACCCTGATTTCCAAAGGAAATGCAAAATTTACTTTCATCAAAGAACATAACTTTGGACCACTCCAAAGTTCAGTCCAGTCCTTTTTGTCTTTAGCCCAGGTGAGACGCTTCTGACGCTGTCTGTTGTTGTGCAAGTGTTCAAGGAATGCGACAGCTGAAACCCATGTCTTGCATACGTCTGTGCGTAGTGGTTCGTGAAGCACTGACTCCAGCTGCAGTCCACTCTTTGTGAATCTCCCCCACATTTTTGAATGGGTTTTGTTTCACAGTCCTCTCCAGGGTGCGGTTATCCCTATTGCTTGTATACTTTTTTTCTACCACATCTTTTCCTTCCCTTCGCCTCTCTATTAATGTGCTTGGACACAGAGCTCTGTGAACAGCCAGCCTTTTTTGCAATGACCTTTTGTGTCTTGCCCTCCTTGTGCAAGGTGTCAATGGTCATCTTTTGGACAACTGTCAAGTCAGCAGAACTAGACTGAAAGACCATTTAAAGGCCTTTGCAGGTGTTTTGAGTTAATTAGCTGATTAGAGTGTGGCACCAGGTGTCTTCAGTATTGAACCTTTTCACAATATTCTAATTTTCTGAGATAATGAATTTGGGATTTTCCTTAGTTGTCAGTTATAATCATCGAAATTTAAAGAAATAAACATTTGAAATATATCAGTCTGTGTGTAATGAATGAATATAATATACAACTTTTCACTTTTTGAATGGAATTAGTGAAATAAATCAACTTTTTGATGATATTCTAATTATATGACCAGCACCTGTATGTAGGGCAGGACTTGATTTTGTCCACCCCATTAAAGTCCCATAGGGATTTTTTTAAAAGTCTTTGTTAAAGAGTTATAACCCATGAACCAAGACAATCAGTTACCAGGTGAATCAGAACAAACTTTGATTTGAAGCAAAAAAGTATTTGAAAATCGGACAAAGGTACAAGAGTATTGTGAGAGAGATATCGAGTGACTGAGTGTATTACCTGCATTCAGATTTAGCATTTTCCTTCAGGCCAGTCCTATGTTCATAATAAAAAAATCAGTTTGAATGTCCGCTGCGATCTTGTCCTTTTAACATTTAATGGGTTTTCCCGTGACTGACAGCACTAGTCAAAGCATTTGCGTCTTGTTCCGTGTTCACAAGTTTCAATATAAAAGTCTTTGTAACTGAGTGACTCGCTCATAAAGACAATCTGCTGCCATCTAATGGCATAATAATGTAACTTCTGTTGCTGTTCACGGTCAGGGACTTTTTTTTTCAGCGGAAGGAAGCCTTTTAATAATTTTACTTCATGAAAGTTGCATTGATACATATTTTCTGGCTTTAATACTAGTATTGTGTGGTAACTGTTTTATAAAAGCAATAAGCCCCATGAAGCTGTAGTGCCTAACAACACCCCTATAAATTCACTGTAAACCATGGCTTCTTGGGGCTTATTGTTTATATATATATATATATGTATATATATATAAGATCTTTTGGTGTGTGTTGCTTTTTTTGACTCTCTGATTGGTGGAATCATGCATCAGCATCATGGGTAATGTAGTTTTTTACCAGGAATTCCACTGTTACTTTATATAACACTATTATTAACATACAATAACACTATTATTTTAAAAATAAGCTGAAATAATGCAGGCTAACGTCTTCAACAGAAGCAAATACCATGGATTAACAACCTCGTAGCTCACAGTAGGGCTGTCTTTAAAAGGTTTATTAGTTATTGTTCAAAATCAGTTTCCCTATGGAAAAAATGAATGGAGTTTTTACTTCCGGAACTGTTGCTCTCTATTGGTCGATCTCATATGAGTGATTGGTTGTCCCTTCCTTGCGCCAGTAAACACAATAAAATAAAATAAAAAATATATATATGTATATAATGATGTGCATAAATATGTCATTTAAAATAAATACTGCTATATTCCATAAATAAAAAAACAAGAATTGTCCATTTTGATTTCATGGTGACTTTATTCTGTGACATCGATCTTTTATATTAGTGAAACATCTTCACGAAATGTGGTTTAATGAATAACCCAACAGGAAGACAGGCAGTCAGGTGCAACACAACATAATCGGACGGTGAACAGACAAAGACTGAGTGAATGGGAGGAACTTAAGTAGCAGACTTAACAGGGGTAATTAATAGAACACAGGTGATACAAATGAACTAATGATGACGGTAACAGATGATGGCGGGAAACTGAACAAAGGAACCTGTGACAAATGAAAACAAACTGAAAGTCCTTAAACTGAAACTAAACAGACTGTGACATTACGCCCCTCCCAAGAAGGCATGGCCTCACGCCGTGGAGGGAAAATGGAGGCGGCTTGGGAGGAGGACGAGGACGTGGCCAGGGGCAGGAACCAGAGGCAGGCAGACGGACAGAGGATGACGACCACCAGGGCGGGACTGAAGCAGGTAGCAGGCCGCGACGGAGACTCTCTGAGGCAGAGGATGAGCTGGTGCGACCAAGGGCGGAGGTGGAGCCTGAGGGAGGGCGGAGATTGCCGAAGCTGAAGGGGTGGAGGGCCGGAGAGCAGCAGACAGCCCACAAGTCCGCAGCAGAGGCTTAGCAACGTCCGACCCAGGGGGAGCCGATGGTCCGAGGGAGCCCGGCGAGTCTGAATGCTCGATAGTCGATGCTGGAGTCGAGGGGAGGAGGAGTGTAGGCGCTGGAGCCAGGACAGAGTACGACTGGGCTGGAGGCGGAGCCACAGGTTCATGACACCCAGGAGGAATAGGCTCCCAGCAGGACCATGATGTAGCCTCGCCACTGATAGGAGGATGTGGTGACTCGTCGGGACTGATGGGAGACGATGATGACTGGGTGACAGGCTTGGCGGAGGTCTGGACGTGAAGAGTGGCACAGGAACCCAAAAAAATTAAAGTGTCCTTAATGGCAGTTAGTAGAGGTGGTGGAAGAGGGAGGTTGGGTGGGGATAACAGAACTGGCGAAGAAGATTCAGATTCATAAGAATTCCAGGGACATAGGGAATTTATCTCACCACACTCATTGAAACTGTCCAGTAAGTCCATCTAGTGCTCGCTCTCGGATCTCGCATCCATCCCCTCGAACTCCACAAGGACTCCCATGGCGATGGACGGTGACGTCAGCTCACACCCCTGGTCAGACTCACTGCGGTGCTTCAGCTCCGGGGCGATGTAGAGTTCCACCCTTCCGTCCTCGAGCGTAGGCTCTAACGTCGCGGCAGGCGGAAGCTTCCAGTCTGCGGGGGGCTCAGGCATCATCGATCGCGGTGGTGATGAGCTGGGCTCTGGCTCAGCACGCATTCCAGACACCTTAATACGGCTTCCCTCCAATCAAGTCCGGTGGTGTCTGGAAGGTGGGTGACGTTGTGGAAGTTGGCCCCGATCCAGAACAGGGTGTTAAGGGCGTCATCCTCCAGAAAGCTGTTGCTGGCCAAAAAACAAAAGTCAGTCACATAAGAAAAAAAATCATGGCTCTCCTGGGCCACGGTGATGAACATTGCCTATTCATCAAAGTAGGGTGGTCTGTTCATCTGTCACGCTGGGTTGCAGGAAGGGAAACGCAGACAAAAAGAAAATCAATCCAAAATACTGGTTCAATGAATAACCCAACAGGAAGACAGGCAGTCAGGTGCAACACAACATAATCGGATGGTGAACAGACAAAGACTGAGTGAACGGGAGGAACTTAAGTAGCAGACTTAACAGGGGTAATTAATAGAACACAGGTGATACAAATGAACTAATGATGACGGTAACAGATGATGGCGGGAAACTGAACAAAGGAACATATGACAAATGAAAACAAACTGAAAGTTCTTAAACTGAAACTAAACAGACTGTGACACTTGCGTGAGTATGAATAGAATCAAAGGAAAGGAAATTGTAGTCTTACTGTCCCTTCAAGCGTGTATTAAAAAAATGCCACAATTCATAGTGGTTTCCCTCCTCAATGTTCAACCACAGACCATGACCATTAATAAGCTAATAATGACGCACATAAACCTGCAAACAAACAAATGCTGAGGTCAGAGGGGTTGGAAACGTAAGCTAAACTTGCTATATGTGTTTTAATGAGCAATGCTAACACCCCTGGACATGTTAATAACGTGAACTATAGTCAAAGTGTTCACTTACTTGCACTTAAACTTCGCTGCCTTAGTTGTTTTCTTCAAAGAACATTGACCATTATCCTGCCTGCTAATTACAGTTATTTGTCTTTAGGGATATATCTTTCCTTTCATTGAAAAAAAAATTGTTCGCTATTTAGTGAAGCAAATCTTTCACACCAAAATGGACCAGCACAAAAAAAGTTTGCAAACCTGAGTAAGAGAAACGCATTCTGGTCATCGAAAAACAGATGTCATGGTCTATAAAGAAGGATTTGACGTGGTAAAACGTAACGCACAGTGTAATATAGTATAATTTAGGCTTATATTATAGACAGATGCAGGTTTTATGTTGTTAAGTAGATGTTTGTGAGAGAAAAAATGAATCTAGGTCATGTGGTTGTGCATGGCGAGGACTGTGCATGGCCTGATGGTGCTTTTGTCTCTCTAAATTCAGCCAAAATCTGAACATATTTAGTGAGATAATTAGTTTTATTATCCTATATAAGAAATAACCTGGTGTTTTTATTCTGACTTGGTAGTAAAATGTGATTTCTTAACCTGTTTTACTTGTTTGGTCAACAGAAGTACACAACATTGAAAACAAGGTCAGAGGAAACCAGATGAACAGCGCTTTCCATTTCCTGCCATTGACCCGTCAATACCACTTGAGTTTCCACCCTGAAACGTGACATCTACCTCCCTCTTCTTTCTTTCTTGTGCACATAATTACACCAGTATTGCAGTCAATGGTTTTCACACAGTTTTATTGCAAATGGCAAAAGAAACCACAATATGAAAGACACATTTCTAAGAAGGATGAAAAGCATAGCAGACATCTGTACAGCGTAAAAATCAAACTCTTTACGGTTAGACTTCAGGTGTAGGCAGTGTGTACTACTTTTATACATATTTGAATTGCATCAGTTTAGGCATAAGTAGTTTTCCATGTCAGTTTGAAACTTTTTCAGACAACAAAATTTAAATAAGAACAAAATGATATCTGAAACCACAGTCAAGAGCTCAGATGGTTTCCACAGCTTTGCTATTTACAAAAACACTCACAAAAGAAAGAACAATGCAAAATACAGTCCAGTTAACAGAGCATCACGTTTGTCTTTTCTTTTCCGGTTGTCATTGGTCTTCTTCGCCCCTCTGTAGATCAAAGTAAGACCAGTAAACTGGTACTTGATACTGTAAAGAGAGAGAGAGAACGTGAAACAAACATTGAAATATGGATGGAATAATTTCATCAGAATGCTGTAGAATTTAAAGAGATCTGCTCTGATAAAAGAGCAGATTTGGCACAGATTGAGGCTCAGATGCACACGAGTGAGATCTGAGAACTCACGGTGGAATTGCAGATGTTGCTCAGAGATTGTGCATTATGACATCATACAGTAATGTGGGAAGCAAAACAATCCAGAGTAAAAACATCTTAAATTATTCTGATTTAAAAGAAAAACATGTTTTTGTTTTAAGATGTAGCTGGACACTTGCATTTGTACATCACAGATATTGCATTTATTGTGCTCTGTATTGCAGTGCATTATTGGTGATTTGGGTCAAGGGTCCTTCAAGGGAAATGTTTGGAATTTGAAGTATGCACATTTCTACATCAATAAATATCTGAATGACCTGCAACATTACACTCAGAACACACTCCCTGATGACGTTTCAACATTTATTTATGGGTTGAATCATTGTTGAATTTTGTTTTGATTTTGACGAATTAACAGTAAAGGCTGGTTCACACCAAGAACGATAACTATAAAGATAACGATAAAGATAAAGTTTGAAATATTGCTCTAAATATAAAAGAATAGCACTGTCGACACAACAGCTATAATGATAATGATATAGAGAAACAATATCGTTGGAATATTAACAATATCGTTTTTTTTGTGTGTGTGTTTTTTTTTTAGCTTTTGAACAATAAAACACTGACAGCCAATCAGATTGCATTCTAATTTAAGGGCTCGTGCATTTAAAATGGCAGACGACATTGCAGAGTAGTTAATCGCAGATGTTTAGAAAAAGCCATCACTGTTTAACAAGTCAAACCCCATTTTCATGGATACTTTAAAGAAAATGGATATATGGAAAACAATCTGTCATAAACGGTGAGAAGTTTTAACGATGCATTGCCAGCTGGGATAGCTACTACATCCCACAATACAATGCACGTCTGTCCAGTGACAAATTAACTATCAACCATTATACTAAAAGTGAGGAGATTTGAAAATTGGAATACAAATGCAAAATAGCCCTAAATAAAAAGAACTTGTCTGATACAAATCAAAACACCACTATTTTGTTTTTACAAAATAATATACAGTACATACTTATGTATGCAATATGCAATATGCTACTGTTTAGAAGAGATCTCACCAATATGTTCTTATGACTACTCGATTTGTTCAGACACTGTAAAATGTTACATCTTTTGTTGTTTAATGAATGTTTATTGCATTATTTATGTGTCATATGTGTTACCATGATAGTATTTTGCGTTTGCATGAATGACTCAATCTATATACTAGTATATACTTCAGCCTGGGAAAAAGCTGCTTGTGATGAACTTTGTCATTCTTCATGTGGCTTCCTCTTTTACCACCTGCATTTTTATGGTGGTTGTCAGTATAGAAGCAGTGTGGGTTGTTAATTTGTTAATCTGTAAATATGTTTAACTTTTTTTTATTTTAATTATTTTTTTATAGAATTATTCTGGCAACCACAGCTGCCAAAACACATTGTATGTTTTTGCATGACTTAACATATACAGATTTTTTTGACATCTTGCACATGTTATTAGGACTTCTCATGAGGCCGGATCTCACTTACCCATTGGAGGGATCCGCGAGAGGAGCCTGTGCTGCCGTCCTCCTCCTCCATGTGTTCATGCTCCTCACCCTCGCTGTGTGGTGTCTGGTGAATGACCACTCGTTCTGAGGAAACACAGAGACATTGGGATTTAGGGTTTTATATATATATATATATATATATATATATATATACACAAAAATTACTAAAAATTTAAACTGAAAATGTAAAATGCAAAAAAGAAAAAGAAAAACTTGTACAAAAGTGCTTACAAGCTTTTCCAAATAAGTAAAGCTCTTTACACGGTTAGAGGGTATGACAACATGTCTACACTGCAAGCAAGCGATGTGACCAACAAAAGAATTCCTATTACAACTCAACAAAGTGGTCTATACTGCGAATATATAGAAAGGTGTTAAAGTCGTTGCATGCAAACTTTGTCCAGATGACAAAAAAACAAAAAAAAAAACAGCTGCAAGCCAAACACAGCACCACTGAGAAAGAGCCTCAGCAAACTCAAATAGTAATGCAAGTAACTGAAGCAGTGATTCTGCGTCAGCAACCAGATTTTACATTGGATTTTGTAGAAAAGTAAACAGAAATGTCCTTATTTAATTATATTAATAAGAACTGCAAAGGCTCAATGATATAAAAATGAATAATGACATTGGCTGAATAGGAAAATTGTACCGATATGATTTTGTAAATGCATAAAGTGCTTTCTATCAGACGAACACATGGAACACACACTGATGCTACATACTGTAATAATATTATACACTTTTTAAAAAAAATAAATAAATAACAAAACAAATTTACACAGTAAAATACAGTTTCCTATGACAATGCATTCAAATATTATCCAGAATGCATTGTTTTTATGGTATATTCATATGGAAAAAAAACTGTATTTTACTGTGTAAATTAGTTTTGTTATTTACAGCTATTTTTTTTTTTTTTACAACCAAATAACAGAACTGAGTATGTTTATTTTTTTCAGTTGCTTTCAACATTTTTTCCATGCTGTTTGGGGGTTGCAACTCACCATTTGAGAACAATGTAACATTTATTTATAAATAAATATAAATGTATTATTATTATTATTATTTATGGTAACACTTTAGTATAGGGAACACATCTAAACTATTAACTACGACTTTTCCCTCAATAAACTCCAAATTTACTGCTTATTAATAGTAGGTTAAGGTAGTTAAGGTAGTAATAAGGTAGTTAAGTTTAGGTATTAGGTAGGGGTAGGATTGAGAATGTAGATTAAGGTCAAGCAGAATAAGGCATTAATATGTGCTTAAGTACTAATAAACAGCCGATATTCTAGTAATATGCAAGATAATAAGCAACCTTAAAATAAAGTGTTTACCTTTATATATAAAATTCACTCTTTTATATTAATATACTTATACGTTTCTAGAAGTAATGTTTTAGAACTTCATATAAATGTTTTTTAAAGAACACAACTTACTTTTAAAAATAATGATAAAGGTGTGTTTGAATAAGCTCAACAGTTGCACTTCCTGTGTGGAAAGCCCACACCGTTACAAAATCTGATAAGCTTTGACAAAGACCTGCACACACAGCAACTTTGTGACACAGGCTACATCATTTTTCATATTACATGCACTTGCATCATACGCTGTACTGTTAGTAAGACTGTCTGGATGTTTGCATGACAGCATGGTGCTGTTTAGTCAGCTGAAGAAAATGTCCAATCCTTCCTTTAAATTAATAATAAAATGGACACACTGGTTGTGATTTCAGTACTGGACTTGGTCATTACCTCCATAAAGGAATGCAGTGCACATGCCTTCAACATAAATACAAACATGTCAGTACACTCTCAGGAAAAAAAGGTTCAGTGGGTTTTTATAAAGATCTTTAGGGTCCGTGACTTGGTTTTAAAGAACCCTTTATGCCAAAAAGGTTCTATATAAGGAGAAATGTCGTAAATGATTTATTCATTATTTCAATTTCTTCTAGTGATAAATTATGTTTACGAGTTATTTAATTCAAATGTAATCAGAATAAAAAATGAATTAAAACTAAATCCATGAAATGATCCCATGCTGGAACCCATCTAATAGGTTCTATACATGAAGCGTCTTCAAGACTCTATATAGAATAGAATCTATACTACTCTACTCTATACTATATAGAACCTTTCCTTCTCAGAGTGTAATGAGTCTCAGTATTAAAATGAAGTGTACCTGTTGTTTTACAGGAGTTCCTCATCTTGCACACGCTTAAGGCCAAGCAGAGGGTCACCAGGCCGATGCCAGCGGCTAGGGACAAATGCAGGGTGAGATCTGGTGGTGGTGATGGGATTGTGGATGTACCGTCTGTAGTCTGGGTTGTTTGAGGCAAGGGAGAAACTTCTACAAAAGAAATAGACTGAATTAGATCAAATACTGTATGAGTTTGATAATGGTGGTCTTTTAGTCTTTTAACTGTATTGGAATGTGTAGAGAAAATAATATTGTGACAGAAGAATATTACCAGTCGTTGTCTTTTCTAGTTGTCTGACACTGACAGATAGATCTGTTCCATTTCCTTTCACATAACGCAGGAATGGTATGTCTTGAATCACTTCACAAACATAATGACCTGTATCATTTTTAAGTATGTTTGTGAAGTGGAGCGTTGAACAGGTCTGTGTTTGATTCTCTTGCCGTTGCTCATTTACTCCTAAACATTTTGTCTCATTGACATACCAAACAACTTTAACACTAAATCTGATTTTATTCCAGCAGCAGGTGATTTGAGGAGAATCTCCCTCATTCACAGTGATGTTGGATGGGCTCTGATTCACAGTCAGCTCCTCACTTAAACCTGTGACTGAGGAATGATAAACAAGCCATTAACATTTGCATTTATTCATTTAGCATCCAAAGCAGCTTACAAATAAAGAAATATTTATGTGTTGGATCAATATTTCTGTCAATATACTGTACATTTGATATTTAGAAACTCTTTGGACTGTAGGTACATCTAGAGAAGCATACAGGTATGAGATATGTATTCTTCTTAAAACGTCCCTAATGTAACCCCAAGATAATAAACATAAGACATAAGTATTAAATAACTAGTATTTTGAGCAGGTGTTTAGGCAGGATGTGACTCTTACCTATGAAGCAAATGCAGGACAAAACAAGACCACAGATGAGAGGGCGGGAAAACATCATTTCTAAACATTTGATCACAAATGCAAAGTAAGCGCTAACTCTTCTGCTCACATTAAAACACACGAGCATTCATAACTTCCTGGACTGTCTGTTTGTGCCAAAGGTGTGAACTCCCTCCCTCTTTCTCTTCTATCTTCTGGTGTGCCAGACCACAGTTATAACATTTACCAACTACACTTTTTAATTATTTTCAATATTCTCAAAATGGATCTTTACCCAATACTTACAATTAGATGCTGTGGAATTTATTAAAATTTTAGAATGAAATACAAATTATAAATTTAACATCAACATGAATTACAATTTTCTGTTCATTCTGATGAACATGTCTGAAACAGTTTGATAAAGGATTCAGTCTCTCTAAACCCCTCCTTTCTAAGGGTCTCCTCTGCTCTGATTGGTCAGATGGCCCAGTCTATTGTGACTGGTCTACTCTGCTCTGATTGGTCTGATGGCCCAGTCTGTTGTGATTGGTCTCCTCTGCTCTGATTGGTCAGATGGCCCAGTTTGTTGTGATTGGTCTACTCTGTGGAACGCAGCTGGAAGAAAACAAAACTAGAAGTATTTCGCATTTTGTGGAGGGAGAGAATGGTTGAGTACAGAAAGGCCCTAAAATCTGCTAGATCTGCCTATTTTTCAAAACTTTTAGAAGAAAATAAACAAAACCCTAGGTATTTATTTGATACAGTGGCTAAATTTACAAGAAATAAAGCTTCAACTTCTGATGTTTCCAAAGAGCACAGCAGTAATGACTTCATGAACTTCTTTACTTGCAAGATTGATAATATTAGAAAAAAAATTATAACCACGCAACCGTCTACTACAGTATTGCGTCAGACGGTGCATTGTAGTATCCCTGAGGAAAAATTCAATTCATTTACTCCTTTAAGAGAGGAAGAATTGTCTAAACTTGTTAAATCGTCAAAATCGACGATAGTTAGACCCTATACCAACTAAGCTATTGAAAGAGATGCTTCCAGAGGTCATAGATCCTCTTCTTAATATCGTTAATTCATCTTTATCACTAGGATACGTACCAAAAACTTTTAAGTTGGCTATTATTAAACCTCTTATTAAAAAACCACAACTTGATCCTAGAGAATTAGTCAATTACAGGCCAATCTCAAATCTCACTTTTCTGTCAAAAATACTAGAAAAGGCTGTATCATCACAACTATGTTCCTTTTTAGAAAGAAATAGTATCTATGAGGATTTCCAGTCAGGATTTAGACCATACCATAGTACTGAAACTGCTCTCATTAGAGTTACTAATGATTTGCTCTTATCATCAGATCGTGGTTGTATCTCTCTATTAGTGTTACTGGATCTTAGTGCTGCATTTGACACTATTGATCATAATATTCTTTTAAATAGACTCGAAAATTATGTTGGCATTAGTGGAATTGCATTGTCATGGTTCAAATCATACTTATCTGACCGTTATCAGTTTGTAGAAGTAAATGAAGAGAGGTCATATCGATCACAAGTTGAATATGGAGTACCGCAAGGCTTGGTACTAGGACCATTGCTTTTCACTCTGTACATGCTACCCTTAGGAGATATCATCAGGAAGCATGGTGTTAGTTTTCACTGTTACGCTGATGACACTCAGCTCTATATTTCTTCGCGCCCTGACGAAACTTACCAATTCACAAAATTAACGGAATGCATAGCTGATATAAAAAATTGGATGACCAGTAATTTCCTACTACTAAATTCAGAAAAAACAGATATTCTAATTTTTGGACCAAAAACTTCCTCACGTAATAACCTAGAATACTGTCTAACACTTGATGGCTGCTCTGTTAAGTCTTCGTCGTCAGTTAGGAACCTGGGTGTGCTCTTTGATACCAATCTTTCATTTGAAGGCCATGTTTCTAGCATCTGTAAAACCGCATTCTTCCATCTTAAAAATATATCTAAATTACGACATATGCTCTCGATGACAAATGCGGAACAGTTAGTTCATGCGTTCATGACCTCAAGGCTAGATTACTGTAACGCTCTACTAGGTGGTTGTTCTGCTCGCCTGATAAATAAACTACAGCTCGTACAAAATGCAGCAGCTAGAGTTCTTACTAGAACTAGGAAATATGACCATATCAGCCCGGTTCTGTCAACACTGCATTGGCTTCCTGTTAAACATCGTATAGATTTTAAAATCTTGCTAATTACCTACAAAGCACTAAATGGTTTAGCTCCCCAGTACCTGAGCGAGCTCTTAATGCATTATAGTCCTTCGCGTCTATTACGATCTCAGAATTCAGGCCAGCTAATAATACCTAGAATATCAAAATCAACTGCAGGTGGTAGATCCTTCTCCTATTTGGCACCTAAACTCTGGAACAATCTTCCTAGCATTGTTCGGGACGCAGACACACTCTGTCAGTTTAAATCTAAACTAAAAACACATCTCTTTAACCTGGCATACACATAACACATTATCAATTTATTTTTTCAAATCCGTTAAAGGATTATTAGGCTGCATAAATTAGGTCAGCCGGAACCGGGAACACTTCCAATAACACCAGATGTACTCGTTACATCAGAAGAAGAATGGCATCTACGCTAATATTAGTCTTTCTGTTTATCCCGAGGTTTACCGTAGTCAGCCGGATCCGGGCCATATCCGGGTGAGATCGAGGACCTGCGCCATGACACAACCACAACACAGCCCTGAAGTATCAGCAGAGATTGAGTCAACTAGATCATCCACTATGAAGGCCTCATCAACATGACAACCAGTGGCACATCTCCTCAACAACCGTCCATACCGGTGTGATGAATACGATCCTCAACTGGTTGGAACTGAATTAAACACTTTGAATGTTGCGATCATATCTGACTTATGATAGCAGCCTGAGTCGTAACAAAGCACTGTTCGCCAGAGGAGAACTGGCCCCCCGACTAAGCCTGGTTTCTCCCAAGGTTTTTTCTCCATTTTAACACCTGTTTGCCACCTGATGTCACCTGTTGGAGTTTGGGTTCCTTGCCGCTGTCGCCTTTGGCTTGCTTAGTTGGGGACACTTGACAATTGACATTTGATATTCAACAGTGCTTTGATCTGCCTGCATTGACACTATTCCTTACGAGCTGCTGTGCAGCCAAAATAATGTACCAGTTATCACTGTAAAGCTGCTTTGACACAATCTACATTGTAAAAAGCGCTATATAAATAATGGTGACTTGACTTGACTTGACTCTGCTCTGATTGGTCAGATGGCCCAGTCTGTTGTGGATAGTCCATCACTTGTTGTAAAAGAAACGCCCATTACCATATCTGAATTTCAGCTCTGAATGTTTACTCAGCACTTTTATACACAATGGCATCAGTTTTATCACATCAATTCGAGCCAGAGTCCTCATCCTTTGGAAGTGTGTGCCATGTAGGGCTGGGCAATATGTAAAAGATATTTTATCGATAATCGCCTAAAAAATATTGCGATATCCGATAATATCGTCAACCCGAGCCCTGCCCCTACCACGCCTGTCCGCCCCGCCCCTGCCGGTGACAACGTAGCCGACACACATCAGTTTCATTGCACTTTATCTGACAATAGCCTGTGATTCAGTAGGCCTAAGCTTAATTTAATTAAAGGTTTTTCTTTTCTTATGTACTTTAATATAATTCATTAGCTTTGTTGTTATGTCAGTGTTGTTAATAATTTCCACACTGCTCTTATCAAGTGTTTGAAATTAATTTCGTTTCGTGAAGAGAACCGTTGAATTGAACTGCTGAGTTTAACAGAGTTCATTGTGAAGGTGGACATTCTTGTGATGATAGTAAGAACGATAAATGCATGTTGATGTAGCAATGGGTCTTGTCTATTTCTTCTTAAGGTCCGATGTTTCGCTTTCATTTTTGGTTTTGTCGCCTGAATGTCACACATTTCATGATATTTTTTAAAAACTTGTAGTTAAGCTATAATGTATTTGTCTAAAAGCGATTAAAAACAAATTGGTTCTTTCTGCATGACCAAAAACGGAAAGGCTATTTTTTTCCTCATGTTTTTAAAGCTCCAATGTGTCCATAGGCCTCTTATAATGAAAAAAAAAAAAAAAAAAAGTTATTACAGATGTTGTTTGTGAATTTTATTTTTCATTTATTTTAATAATGAACAGGTTGCGATGTGGGTGTGATCACTTGGACTGGTGGTGAAAAAAATTGGGATGGGAGGATCCCCCCCCCAAATCTTTTGCGTTCCCTCACAAAGATATTATCGTTCCCTTGCTGTGAGCTTGGACAAACTTCCTCTTTAATGTCCCGCTGGCTGGCAGTAGTGTTTCAGTCAGCTCCATACGTTAATTGTTACAATATTACTGGTGGATTAAGCACACGAACGAGGAGATGGAGAGAGTCTTTAGTAGAAAATCCGATTGGAGAATACAGGAACATACACCAGGATAAATACGAAACAGTCAAACGTCCAAACGCTAACAAACGATACCTGACAACATGATCAACAGAAACTGGAACTTAAATACACTGATGATATAACTCAAATGACGAACAGCTGAGATGAATGTGATTAATGTCCATGGTGACAGATTGTGGCGGGAAACTAGAACAAAGGAACACGTAACAGATGAAAACAACAAACAGAAAGTCCATGTGAATGTAATATTACGCCCCCTCCCAGAAAGGCGCTTCCTCGCGCCGTAGAGAGAGGGGAAGATGAAGATAAGATGCTGAAGATGATGTAGGAGGCGGACGGCTAACCGGGAGGAGGCGGAGAAACAGAGTCCAGGGTGGTGCAGGAGGTGGTGAAGTCCGGGAGGTGGCCTTGAACAGGGGCTGCAGGCTGTTGTGCCAGGCACCAGCCAGGGTAGTGCCCCACGGCAGCATTGATGGAGGGAGGAGCCATGGAAGGGAGTTAATGACGACCGCCATGGGGAGGATCGAAGTTAACAATGGTGAGGATGGAGCCCACCGCGTAGTTGACGAGCTGAGGTGGTGGAGAGAGGATGACGATCACGAGAGGATGAAGACGCGCAGGAGCGACCGAGGGCGGAGACGGAGCCTGAGGTAGGGCGGAGCAAGCCGTAGTGGAAGGGGTGGAGGGCCAGAGAGCAGCGAATGGTCCGTAGGTCCGCACCGAAGGTGAAGCAATGTCTGACCTAGGTGGAGCCGATGTACCGAGGGAGTCCGGCGTGGTCGAAAGGCCGATGGTCAACTCTGAGGTCGAGGTTGGGAGGAGCGCAGGCATCAGAGCGATGGATGGAGGCAGCTCGAGACCATCCAAAGCTGGAGGCGGAGCTTCATGCTCCTCGTGCCCAGGAAGAGGTGGATCCCGACAGGCCCAAGATGGTGCCACGCTACTGAGAGGAGGTGGTATCGAGGGACTGGAGGGAGACGGACATGATTGTGTGGCACAGATGGCTGTGAACTGGGAAACAGGCTGAAGTTCCATGCAAACATCTAAGATCAGTGGTGAGTCACAGGAATGTTGGTGAGATGGTGGGAGAGGAACACTGGACGGGACCAGCAGGGAGACAGGCAGTTCAGGGCTGGACGGAACCAGCGGGAGTGAAGACAGTATAGGGGCAAGACAAGTTTCCTCTCCACACCTTAAGTCCAGCAGTGTCTCAGCAAACTCACTCTCAGTAGCGGGGGGTGCACCAACACTCCCTCGGCGATGCCAGAATCGGCCGACTCACACCTGGTCAGGTACACGCTGCACGGGCTCCGTGGCGATGAGACCCCCGATCGCTCTTGTGGGCGTGGACGGCTCTATCGCGGCGGTCTCCGTCGTACTACCTGCAGTGGGCTCAGGTCAAAAATCCTCGCCGTCTGGGTGGTTCTGGCTGAGCACTGGCTGGGCACTGGCTGGGGAGTGGGGCTGGCGGCAACCTCGACAGTGAAAGGTGATCCGCAGGATGCCAGCACCCACTCCACATAGGACTCGAAGCTCCCTCGAGGACCCTCCCCGGACAGTTGTGCACGAGTGGTGGGGTTGAGTCCAAAGTACAAGAACGTGCACAGGCAGTAGTCCGGGAAGGTGGTCTGATGTGCGAGATCCAAAAAACAGTTCTAAATGTCTCTCGAGGGAGCTTTCTCCCTGCTCAAGGCACGTGAGTTTTACATCTGGGAACATAGTGCAAACAGGAGTGAGAAAACGGGGGGGGGGAAAAAAAAGCACAAAAACCAGAAAGAAAATCCTAAGAGAAAAAATGTCACTTAAAGTTTTCAGTCGGGTATTCTGTTACAAACTTACTGGTGGATTAAGCACACGAACGAGGAGATGGAGATAATAGAGTCTTTAGTAGAAAATCCAATTGGAGAATACAGGAACATACACCAGGATAAACACAAAACAGTCAAACATCCAAACGCTAACAAACAATACCCAACAACATGATCAACAGAAACTGGAACTTAAATACACTGATGATATAACTCAAATGACGAACAGCTGAGATGAATGTGATTAATGTCCATGGTGACAGATTGTGGCGGGAAACTGACAGATGAAAACAACAAACAGAAAGTCCATGTGAATGTAACATTAATAATGCACACAAATAATGCGCAGCTCTTAGAGTTTGAACTTGTTGGACTCAAATATAAAGAAATGCAGTCAGTGCTTAAGTCAAGCAGTTCAGTAAAGTTGCCAATATATTCACAGATTTGAGCTTCCCGGATCAATATCTTGTGAGCTAAACGTTAAAACACAAATGCAGCTACTTCAAGTCAAGTCAAGTCACCATTATTTATATAGCGCTTTTTACAATGTAGATTGTGTCAAAGCAGCTTTACAGTGATAACTGGTACATTATTTTGGCTGCACAGCAGCTCTTAAGGAATAGTGTCAATGCAGGTAGATCAAAGCACTGTTGAATATCAAATGTCAATTGTCAAGTGTCCCCAACTAAGCAAGCCAAAGGCGACAGCGGCAAGGAACCCAAACTCCAACAGGTGACATCAGGTGGCAAACAGGTGTTAAAATGGAGAAAAAACCTTGGGAGAAACCAGGCTTAGTCGGGGGGCCAGTTGTCCTCTGGCGAACAGTGCTTTGTTACGACTCAGGTTGCTATCATAAGTCAGATATGATCGCAACATTCAAAGTATTTAATTCAGTTCCATCCAGTTGAGGATCGTATTCATCACACCGGTATGGACGGTTGTTGAGGAGATGTGCCACTGGTTGTCATGTTGATGAGGCCTTCATAGTGGATGATCTAGTTGACTCAATCTCTGCTGATACTTCAGGGCTGTGTTGTGGTTGTGTCATGGCGCAGGTCCTCGATCTCACCCGGATACGGCCCGGATCCGGCTGACTACGGTAAACCTCGGGATAAACAGAAAGACTAATATTAGCGTAGATGCCATTCTTCTTCTGATGTAACGAGTACATCTGGTGTTATTGGAAGTGTTCCCGGTTCCGGCTGACCTAATTTATGCAGCCTAATAATCCTTTAACGGATTTGAAAAAATAAATTGATAATGTGTTATGTGTATGCCAGGTTAAAGAGATGTGTTTTTAGTTTAGATTTAAACTACAGGACTATGTTAAAAAAAAAAAAATGGCCGATTATCGTCTGTAAATGACCTTTATTATCGATATCGCGATACTTGCAAGACATCGTCGATATATGATAATATCGTCATATCGCCCAGCCCTGGGATTGATGTCGCAGCGCATGTCGATGACACAAACCAAACTCTTCCAGACCTACAACTACAGTGTTTGACAAAGTAGATGTTTGCAGGCTTGCAAATTTGTCACAAACCAACATAGGTTCAAGCAAATAAAACTAGAATTACTGATGACTCATTTCAGGCAGTTCATAATCTGTTCTTTCCTTTGGGAGAAAAAAACCCCATTTATCATGCATTTAGATCTTTGAAACTTTGCAGACCTTTTACATTCACAGACAGCTATATTACACACTATATGAAAGGCAAAATGCCCTTTAATGCTGACCTTTTAAATGACTTTTGAACATCTAAATGCATGCTGGGCACTTCATTAAAGACATTATGTTCTCCTGTCTCTTTGCTAACATTCGCCTGCAGACTTTGCGTGTTAATTAAGTGAGCTGCTGTGGTTAGTTTGAGCCCTTCAGCACTGCTGTCTTCTCTGATGCACCTGTGATGCAGAATGATTGTTTTCCGGTGCTGGTTTGACCACTGCTGTTCTTCTTAAAAGAAACAGCAGATGCAATGATGTCCTGAATGATATGAGCTAATCATTAGCCACTGAAATAAAGACACTGCAAACAATTAAAGCTGCAGACAGCATTTAAACTACCTCTTTTACAGATTTAAGACATCTGTATGACAACATTTGTGCATGCATTGAATGCATTGTAACATTTTTTACTCAAACTGACACACCGCAAAATCTTAAAGATCTGAGAGCTCATAATGAATTTGAAAAAATATCTAAAGCATTTTAAAATGGACTACACCATTTTTTTTCCATTTGGAGCATCTTCTCACAGGGTCTCTTGGCAGGAAGTGGTCAAGATCTTGATAAACAGGACGTCCATCATGGCCTATGAAGAGAAAAGGGTTCACAGTGAGTGAAGATCAGAGCTGGGTGGGCTTGTGGTTATCTGTTAGAGGTCTTT
The DNA here is from genome assembly GCA_037101425.1 of Elopichthys bambusa. Taxonomy (NCBI): domain Eukaryota; kingdom Metazoa; phylum Chordata; class Actinopteri; order Cypriniformes; family Xenocyprididae; genus Elopichthys; species Elopichthys bambusa. The sequence goes on from CM074450.1 coordinate 4,693,095, forward strand.
TAAAACGTTTCACACTAGTCTGCTAAATAAAGCTGTCACTTGTTTCCAGTTGTCTTTGTTTTCTCTTGGTTTTATTTAGACTGATTTTCTGTTTTGTTTGCTTTTTTTTTCTGTTATTAGGTCACTGTAATTATGTTGATCTTCCCCCATGAAGTTCTGTTGCTTTTCTCCCCATTTATAAATAAATATAATTTGGTAAAAAAATTTCAACTCTTGGTCTTGAAGTGCATTTCAGAACCATTTTCCTCAACAGGTTGGATGGAAAGATCACATCATCTCAAAGAACAGCATGTAAGATGTATGATTTTACACACCTGTCCCCTGGGCATTAACATGTGTGAAGGTTCATTTTATTTCCTTCAGGTCAGCTGTGCTCATATAGGCACACGTTACCATGGGAATCACTACAATGATTGACAGGATGTCAAATCTGTGTGACTTAACAGTAAAAAAAAAACGAGTATGTAAAAAAAATACAGAATTTCATACTTGCTAAGGGCGCTTAATTGAAATTTTGTAGGTGGCGCTATTTAGCCATTTTGCCACACCTAATTCTGAAACCCCTATCAGATATACATTTTCACCACTTCTGACAGAGTTTCATGAGTTTTTCGAGCATGTTTAGGCCTTCAAAAATGTGATTCATTTCAGAGAAGAAGAATAATAGACCGAACAATTACAGTAGGGTCCTCACACCATCGGTGCTCAGGCCCTAAAAACACAACTCACCATTTAAAATGTGTCACAATATTTCCTTAGAGTACATGTAAACCATGTTGAATAAATATGATCATCTTTTAGTACCATGGTATACAGTAAATGTGAGTGTGCATCATGTTACTACCATCTGATACCATGACTGTGGCTTTAAACATCTTAGTATTCTCAGGTGGAGAGAAACAAAATGGGATTGGTGATGATTTTTACTAGCAAGAACACCTCTACCTATATTGAGCTATTAATGTAAAGTCCAGCAAAAAAAGCACACCCAAAAATGAAATACCCTTTAAGACGAAGCTCAAAGAGCACAAAAGGCACAGATTTAAGACAGCCCTCCTTCAATCACTGGCCCACTAAATTCTCAAAACAACAAACCCCCCAAAAATCAATGGAAGAGATCCCCCCAACTAACTAATTTTCTCAATAATCACTCTCTTTCCTTCAACATTGTGGCACACTAGATTTCCACTCATCACACCGACAAAATCAAGCTATCCTTCTTTCATTTCCATTTAAATTGGGGTTTTTAAAGGCCTTTCAGTGACCTGCAGCAACTGACCCCGCCATATTAGTGGGTTGCGCATAAAAATAAAAAAAAAATTAAAAAAAAGGTGAATATGATAGAAAGGCTGTGTTTAACTCCACTTTTAGATTTTTTCTAACTTCCATACTATATAGTATGTGAAAAACAGTAGGTGAAAAGATTACCTGGATGACCTACTACATTCAGCGAGATTCTGTAGTGCGCATTCAGTGGACACTTTACTATCCCATTAGGCCATGGGAGATTTGCGAATGGAAGTGAAAGGGTTTGTTCACCGAAAAATTAAAATTCTGTCATTAATTAATCACCCTCATGTCGTTCCACACCCATAAGACTTTCGTTCATCTTCAGAACACAAATTAAGATATTTTTGATAAAATCTGATGGCTCGGTGAGGCCTCTATTGACAGCAAGTTAATTTACACTTTCAATGGCCAGAAAGCTACTAAAGACGTATTTAAAACAGTTCATGACTACAGTGGTTCAATCTTAATGTTATGAAGTGACTAGAATACTTTTTGTGCGCAAAAAACCCGCCCAAAATAACGACTTTATTCAACAATATCTAGTGATCGCCGATTTCAAAACACTGCTTCATGAAACTTCGAAGCTTTCCGAATCTTTTGTTTCGAGTCAGCGGTTCGGAGCGTGTATCAAACTGCCAAAGTCACATGAACCATTGAAATTTCGAAACACTTATGACATAACGAAGCCTTGTGACTTTGGCGCTCCGAACCACTGATTTGAAACAAAAGATTCGTAAAGCTTCATGAAGCAGTGTTTTGAAATCGCCCATCACTAGATATTGTTGAATAAAGTCGAATAAAGTTTTGTTTTGTTTTTTTGCGCATAAAAAGTATTCTAGTCACTTCATAACATTAAGGTTGAACCACTGTAGTCACATGAACTGTTTTAAATGTTTTTAGTACCTTTCTGGGTGTTTGAATGTGTAAATTTACTTGCTGGCAGTGCAGGCCTCACTGAGCCATCAGATTTTATGAAAAATATATTAATTTGTGTTCTGAAGATGAACGAAGGTCTTACAGGTGTGGAACGACATGAGGGTGAGTAATTAATGACAGACATTTCATTTTTGGGTGAAGAAAACCTTGAAGTGACGCAACTGACACTGGTAGTTCATGTGTCAATAACAACATGACGGATGTAGTACAAACGTAAGACCCTTATTCCGCTGGGATCGTGTAGAATCCTTTGAAGCTGCATTGAAACTGCAATTTGGACCTTCAACCCGTTGGTAGCCATTGAAGTCCTCTATATGGAAAGTTTTTCTCAAAAATCTTAATTTCTTTTCAACTGAAAAAAGAAAGACATAAACCTCTTGGATGAAATGGGGGTGAGTAAATGATCAGGAAATTTTAATTCTGAAGTGAACTAATCCTTTAACATCACTGAACCAACTTATTAAATTATATAAACAAAACTAATTTGTATGGGTTAATTCAGAAATAGCTCTTTAACATAACAATTGCAGGTTATCTCTTTGTACAGCGCCTGAGTTTCCGTAAAGCTGCTTTGAAACAGTGTATTGTGAAAAATGCTATACGAATAAATTTGACTTCAATTTTAAATTGCAGATTTTCAATGCAACTCTTTCTGAACTATGTACAGCATATGAGCATTAAGCTTTTCCTCTCATACTCTACACCTCATATCATATTATGATTATTTTATCTTTCTATGTTATTTAAATCTTTGGGCTTTCTGGCAACAGCATCTTGACATGAAATCATCAATGCAGCACCACACAGTGGTTTAACTTTAGACTTCTGACAGCACCAGAACAGGATACTCTGAGAAAAAGATGATCTCATCTTCAAGTCAAGAACCTTCATATAGCCGTATGCACCTGCTTTTCCACTGTCTCCTAGCAACCAGAGAGCGAGAGACAAAGATTGATTCTTGAGCCGCTTTACGAGCATTGGGTGTCTGATCATGGCACATAAATGGTGGCTAATTGAATTGTGTTTTTTAGCTAAGCACTTTCAAGGCTGACGCCACGTTTGCGTCCGTGTCTCACAGTTTGAGCACTCCCAAAAACATCCTCACAAGCACTTTAGTCAAGACTGTTTAATTCAATTCAGCTCCATTCTGTGGCCTTATCGATATGACAAATGATCATGTGTTACTATAATACTCACAGACTTTCATTCAATAGAATGACGTAGCTGATTTGAGTAATAAAGCATACATAATATGTATGAATATAAAGTGACCAAGCTAAAGAAATTTACTGGAATGTTCTGTTTTATTCATGCATGTTTTTTGACATTCATATCCGGCTTAAAGTAAACATGAAATCAAACTAAAGCCTATTTACCTGGTCTTACTGTGCACAATTCATCTTTCATAGTTATTCCTCAAAATTACATCACAGCCTGTCACATTTGGTTTTAAGTTTTGAAATCACATTTAGGTTTTCATGTCTTTTATTTTGTATTGGGCTCCCTATACGCTTAAATAGGGCACTATTTGAGGGAACAGCCATTTGTAGTCGTGTCAAAAACCATAGTGGACTTATCGAGTGCACTCATTCAATGCATATCTTTAACACTTCTTGACTTAAATGCTTAAATGTTTAAATGCAACAAATATCAGCTATATGCAAAGTGAACCACATTTGGAACCACTGTAAATGGGTAAAATTCAACAATTTGGACATGGAGTCACATTGGGGTCCCAATATCTATGGGACTGAACTACATAGGGCCTTAAAAATGAAGATTTCAAAGGAAACGTTTACTAAGTATGATAATCTAGAAGGATATTAAAATATCTTGAATACTTTTAGAATTACAGGCATGCAAACTTTGAAAAAATAATATTTTTGGCACTCAGATGTTTTATGCAATTGAGTTGATAGAAAAAAACGAGATACATTTCTAGCTTTAACATTATTTGTTATTTAGATATTCCTCTTTAAAAGAAAAAAAAAGTATAAGCTGTATACAAAGTGACCCACATTTGGTTTTTTAACAACTGAAAATTTGTACATTTTAACAAATTTACTCATGAAACCACATTAAGATTTCCATATCTCTGGGATTGAACCATCGAGGGCATTTAAAATGAAAATACCAAAAGGAAAGTTTGTTAAGAACCAGAATCTAAGAGAATATTAAGATATCTTTAATACTTCTTGAGTTACAGGCATGCAAACTAGTAGTAACTAGAAGTAAAAAAAGTGCTTTTTCCCCATTTTTGAACGGTCACCGTTGGCATATAATAAAATAAAGATAGCTAAAGTCAACAGATTTTACTAAAAGACCTACCAATCTCTGTGTAAAAATAAAATAAAAATGCTGCCATCTTTCTAAAGTCATTTTTCCACCCCTCTAATTTGACTCCAAATCTCAGGTGAAAACTGACATTTTGACCCCCCTCTTCAAAACAGAGGATTACTCAGTAAATATACATCTGTGCCATTTAATAATTTGGCTTTCATCACTATTTAGGTCACAGTATCACAGCCTAATTTTACTCAATAAAATACCTCAGAACACAGAAGAACACCCCCATGACGCCTGGAATCCAGAATCTCCTTTACCAGGTAAGCTCAGTAGTGGGGCCGGAAGCAGGGTGGACCGGTTTCAACAGAGATTAATCTGGTAACCTACAGGCTGGAGCTTCCTGCTCATTATCGTATTTCTCCTTCCTTTCATGTATCTGTCTTAAGATACGAAATGGGCCTACATACTGTGGGCTGAGCTTTCTGCTGGGCAGCCACAACCGTAGATCTTGAGTTGACAGCCAGACCTTCTGACCCGGCTGGTAGTTTGGATGGGGACGCCTCCTGCGGTCTGCCTTGATTCTCTGGGCTCTGATTGCCCTCTGCAGCCTCACATAGGTGCTGTCCCAAATCTCAGGTGAAAACTGTCATTTTGACCCCCCTCTTCAAAACAGAGGATTACTCAGTAAATATACATCTGTGCCATTTAATAATTTGGCTTTCATCACTATTTAGGTCACAGTATCACAGCCTAATTTTACTCAATAAAATACCTCAGAACACAGAAGATAAATTGTTTTGAATGCAGTTTCATGTTTAAATTGTGTAAAAGGGCTACTTAAAAGTTGCTGTAAGGTTGATTGTACGCGTCTTCACTCGGTATAATCGTTTCCCTGTCGTGCTGTTTGAGAACCTGCTTATAAATTATTCACAGAACTTTAGAGGGAAACGTCTCCCTTGAAGGACATTTTGTGAAAAAAGAAAATCAACATAGGAAAAGGAAGCACATTTGTCTTTAATCCCCAATGTGAAACTCCACAGAGATGTTTGTATCAACACCAAACTTTAATTATTTGGACAACATTAGCCTCACTACACTAATTTGTGTGTGTTTGCCCATGCAAAACCCATTGCCATGATGCTACAGTGATGTGAGTGGTTGCCATGGTGTTGCTATGAGGAAGTGTGTAAACATAAGGTCATTGCAGAGTTCCTTTACAGTACTGGATTGATGTTGCCCTCTATATGAACTTCCTTCCTATAGAATTTCCACTGGTGATATGATGAACTCTCTGATATGAACACATTTACTTTCATTTTCTCTCTTAGTGTCCGTGCTATGGGGCAGAAACACTAAAGTAAAATGCTATTAGATACTAAATGTCATTAAGCACACACACACACACAGATGTTCCCGCATGAGGTGATTTAGATCTCACTAAGTACTGCTTTTAGTGTCACAACATTAATCACTACAGCAATACACTATCGCATGATGCTTCCCATAGCCATGGACACTTATACGGCATATTCAGCAACAACTAATATTCATTACTGGAATCTGCACTCAAAAAACGACAAATATCGAAAATAAGATTACCGAAATGGAACAATATAATTCTTTCTAATAGATTTACACTTTTCAACCTGTAACCTCACACACAAGCTGAAAGTATACTTAGTTGTTTATGCACAGTCGAACGCACAGCCTTGCAAAGTAGGCTATACTTCATTTGACTCATATGCGTACACAGTTTTGAGCAAGCTCTCATCACGAGTTACAACCCATGTAAATTTCTTGGTATACTTTCATGCTAGAGTTGTACAAATGAGGGTACTTTCTAACTGTAACAGAGACTGACTCAGTTGAGTGTTTGAATCCATGTGCGGAGGTTTATTAAGCACAACAGCACAAACAGAGAGAGATATCGAGCAGGAATCGTGGTCAAAAAACAGGCAGTAAGTTGATAACAGTAGCGGCAGTCCAGACAGTAAACAAATCCAAAAGGGTAATCCAAAAGTCGAGGTCAGAAACAGGCTTGGAGACAAACAATCAGGAGTAGTAGAGACTTGGGAAAACTGGCAATACTTCGCAATATGATGCACAAACAACATGGCTTATAACAAGTGTAGACAGGAAGAGAGGAGAGAAGAACCGGCAGCGTTCAATATTCGGGAGACGGCTCCCTTTGGCGGTTGGAGGAATGGATGGCGGATGCAGATGTTACAGAATCCCTCTCCCTATGAACACCTCCAGGCGTTCTTCGTGGCCGTCCCCTTGGTCTGGGTGCAGGACGATCGGGGTGTGCCTGGTGGAACTCATGGGTCAAAGATGGGTCTAAGACGTCCTTGGCGGCCACCCATGATCTCTCCATAGCCCTCCCAGTCCACCAGGTATTGCAACCGGCCCCCATGACGCCTGGAATCCAGAATCTCCTTTACCAGGTAAGCCAGAGCTCCATCAATGTCCAGTGGTGGAGGGGGTTCCCTCTCCTCAGTAGTGGGGCCTGAAGCAGGGTGGACCGGTTTCAACAGAGATTAATCCGGTAACCTACAGGCTGGAGCTTCCTGCTCATTATCGTATTTCTCCTTCCTTTCATGTATCTGTCTTAAGATACGAAATGGGCCTACATACCGTGGGCTGAGCTTTCTGCTGGGCAGCCGCAACTGTAGATCTTGAGTCGACAGCCAGACCTTCTGACCCGGCTGGTAGTTTGGATGGGGACGCCTCCTGTGGTCTGCCTTGATTCTCTGGGCTCTGATTGCCCTCTGCAGCCTCACATAGGCGCTGTCCCACACCTGTTCACTTCTTCTGACCCAATCATCCACCGCAGGCACTTCAGAAGGTTCACCAGACCAAGGGAATATGGGAGGCTGATAACCTAAAACACACTTGAAGGGGGTGAGTCCTGTAGATGAGTGAGTGAGTGAGTTCTGTGCATATTCCGTGTTGTTGTTCACGACTACAGTAGGATCTGAGATAACGCCCCAATTCTTGGTTCAATCTCTTAACCTGTCCATTAGCCTGGGGATGATAGCCAGATGTTAAGCTCACATTAATGTCCAATTGCTTGCAGAAAGCTTGCCAAACACGAGATGTGAATTGTGAACCCCTGTCAGAGACTATATCCTCAGGTATTCCATAGACACAAAAAACATGGTGAAACAATGCTTGTGCAGTTTCCATTGCTGTGGGTAAGCCTTTTAGTGGGATAAGACGACATGCTTTAGAGAAGCGATCAATAATTACTAGGATTGTGGTGTAGCCATTGGAACTGGGTAGATCTGTAACAAAGTCCACAGCCAGATGAGACCAGGGGCGCTGAGAAGTTGGCAGAGGTTCAAGGAGAACTGCTGGGAGTTCTCGGGGTGTCTTGGACTGAGCACACACACTGCAAGACTTGACATACACAGAAACATCATTAATTAGACTAGGCCACCAAAAGGAGTTACGCACCAGTTCTACTGTCTGTTGAATGCCAGGATGCCCGGAGCTCAGAGATGAGTGCACCCACTGTGTGATTCGCTGGCGAAGAGATCTTGGGACAAAATGATGGCCCGGGGGACATTCTGGGGGAGTTGGTTCTGTTTGCTATTCTTGTTGCAGTTCCTCCATTATATCTCAACGAATGGGTGCCACAATAACAGAAGGAGGTAGAATTGGCCCCTGACAGCAAGAAGTTTCATTTGAATCAAATCTTCGTGAAAGGGCATCAGCTTTGCCATTCTTGCTTCCTGGGCGATAAGTGACTGTGAATTGAAACCTTAAGAAGAACAATGACCAGCGGGCTTGTCTTGGATTGAGACGTTTTGCAGACTTGATGTATTCCAAATTTTTGTGGTCAGTAATAACCTGAAAAGGATAGCGAGCTCCCTCCAACCAGTGTCTCCATTTTGCCAGCGTTGCTTTGATAGACAATAGTTCCTTGTTACCCACATCATAGTTTCTTTCTGCAGTGGTTAGTTTTCTGGAGAAGAAAGCACAGGGAAATATTTTACCAGGGTTTCCATGTCTCTGAGATAGAACTGCTCCAATGCCAAAGTCAGAAGCATCTACTTCCACTATGAATGGTAATTCAGGATATGGATATTTCAGAATTGGGGCAGTAGTAAAGCTGGTTTTCAGAGTCTCAAAAGCTGTCTGAGCAGACTGAGTCCAAGATAATTTCTTTGGTTTACCCTTAAGCAATGATGTTAGAGGGGGTGCAATGGAACTGTAGTTAAGGATAAACCTCCTATAAAAATTAGAAAAAACTTTGCAATTCCTTTACCGTGGTAGGACGTGGCCATTCTGTGACTGCCTCAACTTTTCCAGTGTCCATCTCTACTCCTCTATGACTGATCCTGTAGCCAACGAAGGTGGTACTAGAGACATGAAATTCACATTTCTCAGCCTTGACATATAAGTTGTTAGCCAGTAATCGAGACGAAAATCTTTTCTTCTCTATCAGTGCTTCCCAAACAAGAATAAATCTAGGGCAGGGCTTGATTTTAACCATCCAATCAATTCCCAGTAGACATGATTTGCTATTGGTGGATCTCATGTGAGTGACGGTTTGCCCCGCCCTCACGCCAGTAAACACGTCATCAAAGAGATGTGCATGGATAAATCTTTAATAATAAATATTGCAATATTCCATAATAAAAACAAACAAACAAGAATGGTCAATTTTGTCCCACTATAGTGCATACACACACAGACCCACAAGTGCAGAATCTTTTGGGGTTTAGTCCTTCGGGAAATTTATTTTATCCACCTCAGAAACTCCCACATTCACATTAACACTGAATTATTTTGACCGGGAGGAGGTGGAGCAAACTGCTCATTAAATGATTATTAGCATAAGAACATCACTATCATTACATGTGCGAGGCTGATAATGGCTCTATTGCTTTGAGATGCTCACTTGTCTTTCCAGCTTTTGTCACTGATTAAATTTTCCCTCCCTCCAGGGGGTCTGCGTGTGGATAAGACCATAAAACCATATATTGATTCCACGTAATGTGGAATTTTATATGGAATCGTGAATTCAATGTGAAATATAATCAGTGAAACAAAAGAGGCTTGTTCTAGCTTGCAGATGAAAGGTGATTTTAATGTGTAAATAATTCCCTATTCAGCGCCATACAAGTCAAGGATAGGAGAACAGTGCCCCCTGTTGGCCAATCAGAACACCACCTGTTATATTCAACATGCAGGTTCAGAATAGCATACTATCACACTACTCTTACTATTTCTGCAGTATATTATATGTATGCCTTGCATAGTACGTGAATTTTGTTTATGCACAGAATACCTGGATGAAAAATGTGCAGTATATGGCAAAACACACTGCATGGAATACCGTTTCTCCACAATGCACTTGACTTGACTTTCCATTTCCAGAGTGATAAATGAACAGGAACTTAATACTAGCTTATTTTTAGCATCTCCTTCATGGCTTATTATTTATATGGTTTGCCAGCATTTTAACAAAAATATTTAGAAATGCTAAATAACTATTTACATTTAGCATATATTTATTACTGAATTACACATGCATGTATGTGTATTATTGGTGCATATTAATACATAATACTTTTTAAATATTTGCCATTCAAATATTTATACTTTTGAAAGTCTCTTATGCTCATGTATCAAGGCTGCATTTATTTGGTAAAAAAAAAAAGTAAAATATTTTCTGTTTGAAAAGATTGTAAAATGTCATTTATTTCTGTGATCAAAAGCTGAATTTTCAGCATCATTACTCCAGTCTTCAGTGTCACATGATCCTTCAGAAATCATTCTAATATGCTGATTTGCTGCTCAAGAAACATTTCTTATTATCAAATGTAGAAAACAGTTTTTGTGAAAACCGTGATATATTTTTTTAGGATTCTAGGAAAATAGAAAATTCAAAAGAACAGCACTTATTTGAAATGTCTTTACTGTCACTTTTGATCAGTTTAATGCGTCCTAGATGAATAAAAGTGCTCATTTAAAAAAATAAATAAATAAAAAAATTATTTACAAACAATATTGCACTCTGCAATGCCTACCAAAATAGCATTACAGCAATAAATGCTTTTAATAACATACATTTTAAGTAACATAAATAGAGTCAAAATAGAGAACAAATGAGATGATCACACTGGAAATGTAAGGTCAACTTGAGCACATTGCATTGTGGGATGCAGAAATCTATAGTAGCTTCTCAAACACTCACAGCTCAAACAGCAGTATTTAACTAAAATATGCTTCTGAGAACTGACGTAAACGAATCAGTGAATCGTTCCTCTTTCTTTTGACCGGTTCATTGAGACGAACTGTCCAAACAAACCGATTCACTGAAATGAATCGTATTTCTCAGCTAACCAAGTGTTCTTCATTGATGTGTAACACACACTATAAATAATGGCTGAATCTTTTCTGCATCACATGAAGAAGCAGGACATCTAAAATCCCTCCTGCCAAAACACTCAGTGTAATGACCGGATGTTTGTCCTCAGCGACACGCTCGCTACCTCTGTCCTGCTGCGCCTCAGCGATGCTGCGACGCTCACACTGACCATCCTTGTCAAAAACACTTTTCCTCACAATTCCCTGCTGTGTGAATGTGAGGTTTATTCTGTGATTTGAGACAGAACAACAAGAAAGTGTTATTGAATGGTACTTTTGTTAAAAAAAAGAAAAAAGAAAAATCAATACAGCTACTGCCCTTCGAAAAGATGTGGGGCAATGCACAATGGCTGCAAGTTTCTGTAAAAAATTGCTATTGCTTTGATAGACTGAAAATTGTAATACAAATAATGTTTGCTATATTCTAAAAAATGTCTTTGCCACACAAAAGTCTTCATTACAACCAAGTAGAAACGCATTTACAAATCTATTTCAAATTATTATTTTCTCATTTTTGATATGGATATTAATATTTAATTTCACTGCAGCATCCATATTTTAAAAGCTAGACGTGCCTCTTTTAATAAATCCAAACTAACATGTCCCCTTTATTAACATTCATTAATGCAGTATCATGCAGGAACTAACAATAAACAACAAATTTTACAGAATTTATGAATCTAGGTTAAAGTTAATTTATAAGTATACCACTGTGCATTGCTAATTCATGTTTGTTCATTAAACATGAACTTACTATACATTTTTAAATGTTATAAAAGTATTAGCATATGCAGACATTAACCTAGAAAAATGCTGTACACCTACGATTCATTGTTATTTTATGATACCTAATGCATTAATTAATGTTAATGAATTAGCTGGGAAAAAAGAAAAAGAAAAAAAAAAGTGTTTCCAACGGTTTCTCTGTGCTATTATCATTATAGTGGTTTCTGCTATTCTCTTATATTTAGAATGATTTTCAGAACTATATCTTTATTGTTATCATTATAGTTGGGGGATCATATGTTTTGTTTTATTTTATTTTATTTTATTTTATTTTGGGAGCAGGCCTATAACTACAGCCTAATATAAAATTACTTATTGTACAATCTTAAAAATAAAGGTTTCAAAGAGAATTATTTTGGGTATCCTAAAGAACCTTTCAGTGAACAGTTCTTAAAGTAAGCTTCTTTTTTTTTTAAGTCCCCCTGTGGTGAAAATCAAGTTTTTAATGTTGTTTATATGTCTATGTGGTGTTTTTAATATGCGTTAAAACAAACCATGTGCAAATTCATAAGTCAACACCATTGCTGAGTATTTTCTTCTTAAAACTGCAGTCTCAAAAACTGTCAGTGTTTCTGACATCACAAACTACCCTGTAACCAATCACGTCGACGTGTGATTGTCCACGAGTGGATCTCTGAGCTGGTATGAGTAAGTGGAGGCGGGGCTCATTTGCATATTCATCGAACCACGTATATTAAATGAGGCAAGGGTGTAGAGTTACATTCAAGCTATTTTAAGGCAGGTTTTTTTGGGTTTTTTTCAAGGAAAAAACGTTAAATATGTCATTTTGGTGATCAAAGATGAGTTTTAAGGGATAAAATTATTGATTACAGAGGGACTTTAAGTATAAAGAACATTTTAATAAACTAAAGAACCTTTTTTTCACTATAAAGAAACATTTGTGCAAAGGAAATTTTCCACTGATTTTAAAATTTCTTTATGGAACCACTGATGCCAGTAAAGAATGTTTATTTTTAAAGGTGTACTCTGCTAAAATAGACATTCCTATATTTTTAGATGTGTATATTCAGGGGAGGACAAAGTCTGTTCAAGGGGACAAAGTGTCTGTGTGTTTTGAAGTTTGTCTGAATAAAACAAACTTTTGGGGGCAAAGACAAACATCATTACAAGGTTGACTTTGATTAAACTGTGTGTGTGTGTGTGTGTGTGTGTGTGTCGTATGTCCTACTGCAGGGTCAAACACACACATAGATTAATTTATTCAAAAGGCAATATTAACAAAATCTCTGCTGAGTTAAAGGTGCCCTTGTAACCGGGTTTACAGGGACGTTCTGTCTGCAATAAATCACTCCAAAAAACATCTATAATCTAAAGACAATTATCAGCAAGATAAATCTGCCGCTGCTGAAAACTTTGGGTCATATTTCATCAGAGGAAATTGGCAGCTCGAACCACAGGGAAACAAACTTGTTTAGCGGAACATATCTGATTTCATTTATCGGACATTGCTTATTTTCTCTCCCTCCCAATCTCTCACTTTCCACTCTTTTCTTATCTTCAGTAAATCATTGGTAATGATGCTCCTGTGCAATTTCCTAGAATTTCTCTCGCTCTTACACCTCGCTTGAATACTAACACGTTCATTTAAATACTCATCACTTCCATTTTTCTGCTTAAATGTCTCTCTTCCTCTCTCACTTGTTTCACTGATAGACAGTTAGAGAAAGTATGACAGTCCAGAGCTGGTTGGGGAAATTTTCATTCTTTGATGAATAAAGGAACTAGGTGCAAAATAAACCTTAAAGTATTAGTTGATCATTTACTCACCATCATGTTGTGACTTTCTTTCATAGAGCTCAAAAGGAGTTATTTTGCAGACCGTCCAAGCTGCTCTTTTTTTCATCCAGTGAAACTGAATGGTGACCACGGCTGTAGGACAAATTTTTCAAGGCAAGATTTCTTAGTCTGTTCAAAAATTGGACACAGTTGGCTTAATTTATAAACTTTTACTTAAACGCTTGAAATACATTTCATAGTTGTGCATAAGTATACATTTCTTTAATGTTGAAGAAGTTGAAACATAAGATAATTTTGATACACTACATCTGTTGAGAACAATATTGATACTCTAAAATGTGGAAAATTATAATAATGAAGAAAGATAGATGTTTCCAAACTTTTTATTTGATACTGTATGTTTTCTGTTCAAATTTAGATTTCTTCACATAATTTAGTCCATTTTATCTTGTATATTAAAACACAAAGTGTTGTTGTGACAGTCTGGTTACTATATCCCCAATAGTAAAATGCAATTTTACTCCAATAACACTCTTAAAATTAAAGGTTATTTATTGCCATTGATGTTCAATGAAGAACCTTTTACATCCATCATGGAACCTTTCCACTGCACATACGGTTCTTTATAGTGTATTATAATGTTCTTCACACTAAGAAAAAAAAAAAAAAAGGTTGCTTTAAAGGATTAGTTCACTTTCAAATGAAAATTTCCTGATAATTTACTCACCCCCATGTCATCCAAGATGTCCATGTCCTTCTTTCTTCAGTTGAAAAGAAATGAAGGTTTTTGATAAAAACATTCCAGGATTTTTCTCCTTATAGTGGACTTCAATGGTTTCAGTGCAGCTTCAAAGAGCTTTAAACGATACCAGACGAGGAATAAGGGTCTTATCTAGCAAAACGATCAGTCATTTTCTAAAATAAAAATGTATATGCTTTATAAACACAAATGCTCGGCTTGCAAGTGCTTCCGCCAGACCGCCTTCCGTATTCTTCAAAAAGCTTACGCTGTATGTCCTACACCTTCCCTATTCTACTTACATAACTAACGCAGCGGCAGTTCAGTTTTTTCTGTAATTTGAATAGGGAAGGTGTATAAAGCATATACTTTTTTTTTTTTTTTTTGGTGACCGATCGTTTCTCTAAATAAGACCATTGTTCCTCGTCTGGTATCGTTTAAAGTCCTTTGAAGCTGCACTGAAACTGAAATTTTGACCTTCAACCGTTTGGGGGTCCGTTGAAGTCCACTATAAGGAGAATAATCCTGGAATGTTTTCATCAAAAAACTTTAATTTCTTTTGGACTGAAGAAAGAAAGACATGAACATCTTGGATGACATGGGGGTGAGTAAATTATCAGGAAATGTTCATTTGAAAGTGAACTAATCCTTTAAGAACTGATCACTGAAAGGTTCAAAAGTGGTTCTTCTAAGGCATCACTGTGAAACCCCCCTTTTGAAACATTTATTTTTAACCAAGTGACTACAGTTGATGGCTATTCAATTTCCATTGTGAATGAATTGGCCAAATCTGATTAAAATCAAAGCCAATTGAGAGGACATTTAAACACTTGATCGGATTGAAAACCAAAACTAGAAATTACTGCGCATGCGCAATGAATGACATAGAGATGACATAAAATATTTTGTTTCTAGTCAGTTTTTTAGTTGTAAATCAGTTGATGTTATCGTTATTTATACAACAGTTCTTTCTGGTTCTCGAATCTGATTGGCTGAGAGGTCTTTCCAGCCATGCGTTATTCTACCAGTATCGCCACAGGAACCATTTCACCGTTTGAATCACTCCTCTGTCAGCATTCTCACAGCGAGTGTCATGGCGGACGAGCAAACCCACCATATTTTTATAGATACTACTGTTATTTTATAATGGAATGTAGTTTTAAGAGTTTGTTAGGCGAGAATATAGTTTAGGCCTCAGATATGCGATTTATATATAAACATAGCACCTATTTGAAAATTAGTTTAGACGCTTTCGGAGATGCGAGCTCCAGGCTGTCAGCGACCGTTCAGCGCTCATGTACCCGCAGAGAACAGCTTCATCTCGGTCAGTTCAATGGGAATAGCCACTTGCTCTTATATAGATAGTGTTTAAACAAGAGTTATAATTCGTTTTGGGTTTATCAGTCTTTGGTCTTATTAATCTATTACTTGTTCCAGAGCTAATAGATTTGGCTTAAGTGCTATATTAAGTTTCATAACTTTATATTTACATTGAAATTAAATCCTGTACTAACTAGTTTTGTACGTTTGACTGAACTGTTTGCGTGTTTATTTCCTATTTTACTTCTTATACAGTTATAATGGCTATTGTTGTTAATTTAAATATTTTTGTTCAATAAATAGTATTTTATATAAATAACATGCCGTGATTTCGACTTCAGTGAAAGTTACATTAACACGCCATGAGATGGCGGCAAAGAGTCTTTATGAGTGAGCCAGTCAGTCTCAAAGACTTTTATAATGAAATGGACTAAAACAAGGATGTTGTTTTTACTTTAAACATCTTACGAGACGCAACTGACAAATGCATTGAGTAGTGCTGTCATCGGAATGTCTTAAATGTTAAAAGGACAAAGACAAAGATATTGCTTTCCTCCGCGGACATTCAAACTGATTTTGTGATTATGAATATGATTGCCCTGAAGATCAGCTAGATGCAGGTAATGCACTCGCTCAGGCGATCTCTCTCTCATAATACTCTACATATTACAGTAAGTTTCAGTGAAGCAACTCAACGATCCGTTGTTACTAGTTCTAAAGTGACGTTTTAAAATTAGTAACAGAGGCTTGGGCTTAATTGTTAAACTGTCAACTTGAGATTTGAATCCGTGGCGGAAGGAAGTAGTTCCTCACAAAAGAGGATTTTTAAAGACACTCCTCTGTACCTTATTTAGTAATATTAGTACTTAAAAAGTGACTCAGGTTGTCATAATTCATGCATAAGAGGGTTAAGAGTATTGCTGGACGGTTTGACCAAAAATCTGTATCACGTTTTTTTTGTTTTGTTTTTTTAACTGGACCTTTATTTTGGCGTATTTTACTGTCAGAAGTACAGGGAATATATTATATGAAGGACAAATAAAAATTTATTTAAAAAATATAATCAAATCAGTTCATAATGCTAACAATTTAGTTTAAAATGTAATCAAATTAATGTAATTATTTAATTAAATAATATTAATAAGTAGGCTACATTTTTACTGTGCAATTTGTCATTTCAATGAAGATCTTTGAGTTTGTGTTTTAATTATTATTATTGTTACTGTTATTATTATCTCCATTAATCGAAGTACACTCTATTGTTCAATATACTATAAGTTTGCCGGACTTTTATTTTGACAGGGCCATGAAGACCTTTGACTTCCTGTGTATATGATGAGACAAATGTCGATGGTTTTATCAAATTAAACGGTGAAATGTTCAGAAAGTGACTCTAAGAGCAGCTCTGCAAAAGCAGCAGCATTTTTTAGCTTTAATATTCACAGACACTATTCCGTATTGATATCTGATTGTGTACAGCCATACTTTTAATTTATTCATCCAAAAATTGCCAAATTGTCGTTGCGCTTTATACAGCAAGTTCTATTTGTGACTGGATTCTGTGATTTTATCCATGTTTTCTGCATCGCGGAAATCTTATGGCTCTACATGGTATTTGCAGTATTAAAGAGAGACAGTTTTGTGAGTTATTTATTGTTGTGTAATAAAGTTGTTTCCATTAGTGTAAGAAGGGTGTGCAAGTCCGCTCTCTATACGCTCTACATTGCGCTTCATGGCCATTGAATAGATACAGCAGCTGTTTCAGCTACGCACCGGTATGGCGGTTTTTGAAAAATACATATCGGTCTCGAAATTGAAACCGGTATACCGCCCAGCACTAGTTAAGAGTATATTAAAAATGCGTGCGTATTAGGTCAGATTTCTGTGTTTGTTTATGTGCTTAGTTAATAAATTCAGTGCAAATGTCAGTCATCTGGCAGGAAATCTTGGGTGTTGCAAAAGTATAAAGCCACATACAGCCATAAATAACTCCGTCAAAATGATCAGAGAGAAATGAGGAAGACAAGAGATGGTGTGTCTGGGACTGTGTAGGTGTTATAGGCAGACGAGGAGAGACAGCAGGTAAAAATTATAATGACAGTGAAACATCTGAATCATCCGCCAAATCAGTCTGAAAATCACACCTATTCTGTCTCAGTCTTTTTTCCTCCCACACAGGCATACAAAATATCGTCTTCTTCACAATGATGACCAAGACCCGGCTTTTACAATGAAACAGACAAGTGCAGACTTTGCAATGACATATAAAACTTCTTAGATGATAAAACAATAGATACATTAGGAAAAAACATGTGATGCACTACAGCACACCTGAGGTTACTCTGCTAAGACAACAGTTTGAAGTATAAATGATGAAGAGAAGTGAAGTTAGTTCTGAGTAATGGATGAGAAAAGCATTCAGAAACTCCAAACATGCCAAATCACCTAATCCTTTCCTGGCATTTCAAAAACAGCCAGTCTGCCTTGATTCTCACTCTAGTAAACAGCGCCACCATGTGTCCAAAGACTGTTACAATATACAATTCAAACAATAGTCGGCTACAGCTAAACCTTATTTATTGAGATTGTAATAAATAAAAAATATCTGCATTCAGCCTCATCCCTTCTGTTTACTTGCCTCTTAGGAATTAACAATTTAAAAGAATTTATTACAAACAAAGTGTGAACGATTATATAATTGAATTAATTGGAATACACAACATAAGCAGATATGAAAAGTGGCAAATCAGAAAACAAGGAGTCAACGTGTTTTGATTCTTGACTGTATTCTGATTTAATTCTTCACACTTTGTTTGTAAAGCTAAACATCAATGTACAAGTTGAACCAAAAAAATAATATGCTACAGATCAAGCTGGACATCGTCTGCATTGTAGCAGGGTTTTTAACGGTAAAGGGTTAGCTCACCCAAAAATGAAAATAATGTCATTTATTACTCACCCTCATGTCGTTCCACACTCATAAGACCTTCGTTCATCTTCGGAACACAAATTAAGATATTGTTGATGAAATCCGATGGCTCAGTTAGGCCTCTATAGAGAGCAAAGCCATTCAAACGGTTTATTTTTGCAGCCAAAAAAACCCAACAAAATAACGACTTTTCAACAATATCTAGTGATGGGCCGATTTCAGAACACTGCTTCATGACGCTACTGAGCTTTATGAATCTAAACTGCTGAAATCACATGACTTTGGTGCTCCGATTCACTGATTCGATTCGTAAAGCTCCGAAGCAGTGTTTTGAAATTAGATATTGTTACAGATATTGTTGAAAAGTCTTAATTTTTTTTTTTTTTTTTTTTTTTGGCGCACAAAAAGTATGCTTGTCGCTTTATAATATTAAGATAGAACCACTGAACTCATGAACTAAATCTTCCTATCAAATCAGCCTTTTGTTTTGGAGAAATAAATGCAATAAAGCTCTCATATACAACATTTCACTTGGTTTTATAATTTCATATGAAAATATACAAAAATGTTCCTTTCTGAACGCTTTTTTATCATGCTGAAAATGTCTTTTCTGCCATTGATGTTTGGTGTTGTTGTTTTTTTACTATGACAGCTTTGAAAAAGAACGTTCTACATATGTATTTGTGACTGGTAAAGTTTAAAAAGCTCATATTTCATATTCTCGGGATGTTATTATGACAAGGTCCATAAAGGTACTAAAAACAGTTTATTTTTGCGCCAAAATAACAACTTTTCAACAATATCTAGTGATGGGCCGATTTCAAAACACTGCTTCATGACGCTTCTGAGCTTTATGAATCTTTTGTTTCGAATTAGTGATTCGGATCTCCTATCAAACAGCTAAACTGCTGAAATCACATGACTTTGGTGCTCCGATTCACTGATTCGATTCGTAAAGCTCCGAAGCAGTGTTTTGAAATCGGCCCATATAGATATTGTTGAAAAGTCTTTTTTTTTTTTTTTGGCGCACAAAAAATATTCTTGTCGCTTTATAATATTAAGATAGAACCACTGAACTCATGAACTGTTTCAAATATGTTTTAGTACCTTTATGGACCTTGAGAGTTTGAATGGCTTTGCTCTCAATAGAGGCCTAACTGAGCCATCGGATTTCATCAACAATATCTTAATTTGTGTTCAGAAGATGAACGAAGGTCTTACGGCTGTAGAACAACATGAGGGTGTGTAATAAATGACATTATTTTCATTTTTGGGTGAACTAACCCTTTAACTAAAACAAAAACAATTGATTTAAGTTAATTTAAAAGGTACACTTTGTAACTATTGGCCCCCTAGCGGTTAAAAAAACAAAATAAAAAATTTGCGGAATGCGGACGAACGTTGTTTTGGTTGTGCTTCGGCTCTGTGTGATTGCGAGGATGAATATGGTTATCCTACTGCTCATAAAACATTCACTACAAAGGCTTAAGAAATATGTATGGAAAGTCTCTCAAGCTGACTAGCTGAAAAAAATAACAGGACTTCCTTGAAGATAAATTCCAGCACAGTTCTACAACAACCCATAATGTACTCTAGAGAGCTACTCACCTGTTGAGTAATTAAATAAGCCTCTTCCGCTTGCTTTTATGACATTTTATATCCCTCAGCTCTCGCCATCTACGATAAGCCAAGCCAGTGTTGATTCTCCTTTTATTATGAGCTCTGTTGCCTTCTCTTTTTTGCCAGCAGACTTTATTCTGTTCGGCGTCTTCCTAAAATGGATGATTCACATGAGGTTTGAGATTTAGCGTGATCCATGTCCAAGGCCGCATTAAGACTACAAGGAGCCTCTGGGCTTTGCCTCTTGAGGAGGCGCTTCATCCACCAGAACTATTACCTACATTCACTCAATCTTCCTAATTGCAAAGTGCAAGTTATCAGCCTTTTATTTTGCATGAATAATTGCCATTACCAAAACATCCGAACCTATAGGTCTGTCATAAAATATAAATATCACTACATGAACTACATATTGGCACATGGTCTGAACTATTTGTACAGGCTACTTACAGTACTTAGAACTACTGCTTACATCAACTCAGTCTTCCTATGAATTCAGCCTTTTGTTTTGCAGAAATAAATGCAATAAAGCTCTCATATACAACATTTCACTCTGGTTTTATAATTTCATATGAAAATATACAAAAATGTTCCTTTCTGAACGCTTTTTTATCATGCTGAAAATGTCTTTTCTGCCATTGATGTTTGGTGTTGTTGTTTTTTTACTATGACAGCTTTGAAAAAGAACGTTCTACATACAGTGGGTTTGGAAAGTATTCAGACCCCCTTACATTTTTCACTCTTTGTTATATTGCAGCCATTTGCTAAAATCATTTAAGTTCTTTTTTTTTTCCTCATTAATGTACACACAGCACCCCATATTGACAGAAAAACACAGAATTGTTAACATTTTTTGCAGATTTATTAAAAAAGAAAAACTGAAATATCACATGGTCCTAAGTATTCAGACCCTTTGCTGTGACACTCATATATTTAATTCAGGTGCTGTCCATTTCTTCTGATCATCCTTGAGATGGTTCTATACCTTCATTTGAGTCCAGCTGTGTTTGATTATACTGATTGGACTTGATTAGGAAAGCCACACACCTGTCTATATAAGACCTTACAGCTCACAGTGCATGTCAGAGCAAATGAGAATCATGAGGTTAAAGGAACTGCCTGAAGAGCTCAGAGACAGAATTGTGGCAAGGCACAGATCTGGCCAAGGTTACAAAAAAATTCTGCTGCACTTAAGGTTCCTAAGAGCACAGTGGTCTCCGTAATCCTTAAATGGAAGACGTTTGGGATGATCAGAACCCTTCCTAGAGCTGGCCGTCCGGCCAAACTGAGCTATCGGGGGAGAAGAGCCTTGGTGAGAGACGTAAAGAAGAACCCAAAGATCACTGTGGCTGAGCTCCAGAGATGCAGTCGGGAGATGGGAGAAAGTTGTAGAAAGTCAACCATCACTGCAGCCCTCCACCAGTCTGGGCTTTATGGCAGAGTGGCCCGACGGAAGCCTCTCCTCAGTGCAAGACACATGAAAGCCTGCATGGAGTTTGCTAAAAAACACCTGAAGGAATCCAAGATGGTGCGAGATAAGATTCTCTGGTCTGATGAGACCAAGATAGAACTTTTTGGCCTTAATTCTAAGCGGTATGTGTGGAGAAAACCAGGCACTGCTCATCGCCTGTCCAATACAGTCCCAACAGTGAAGCATGGTGGTGGCAGCATCATGCTGTGGGGGTGTTTTTCAGCTGCAGGGACAGGATGACTGGTTGCAATCGAGGGTAAGATGAATGCGGCCAAGTACAGGGATATCCTGGACGAAAACCTTCTCCGGGGTGCTCAGGACCTCAGACTGGGCCAAAGGTTTACCTTCCAACAAGACAATGACCCTAAGCACACAGCTAAAATAATGAAGGAGTGGCTTCACAACAACTCCATGACTGTTCTTGAATGGCCCAGCCAGAGCCCTGACTTAAACCCAATCGAGTATCTCTGGAGAGACCTAAAAATGACTGTCCACCAACGTTTACCATCCAACCTGACAGAACTGGAGAGGATCTGCAAGGAGGAATGGCAGAGGATCCCCAATTCCAGGTGTGAAAAACTTGTTGCATCTTTCCCAAAAAGACTCATGGCTGTATTAGATCAAAAGGGTGCTTCTACTAAATACTGAGCAAAGGGTCTGAATACTTAGGACCATGTGATATTTCAGTTTTTCTTTTTTAATAAATCTGCAAAAATGTCAACAATTCTGTGTTTTTCTGTCAACATGGGGTGCTGTGTGTACATTAATGAGGAGAAAAAAATGAACTTAAATGATTTTAGCAAATGGCTGCAATATAACAAAGAGTGAAAAATGTAAGGGGGTCTGAATACTTTCTGTACCCACTGTATGTATTGGTGACTGGTAAAGTTTAAAAAGCTCATATTTCATATTCTCGGGATGTTATGATGACATCATCTCGTCTATTATTAGGAATTCAACGCGAGTCAGGGGAGTTCAACAGGCCAATCATTAGGGTGGATAGTAGGCACATTGGGATGCAGGGTCAATCTCTCTAAACCCCTCCTTTCTGAGAGTCTCCTCTGTTCTGATTGGTCAGATTATCCAGTCTACCTCTTACAGTGCGTGTCGGAAACCAAACAAATGACCATATCTGAATTTCCAGAGGCTTCCTTAGCACTTGATACACGATAGCTGCGTCTCATTTCGAAGGCATTTGAAGGCTGGGTTTATATATATATATATAAACCCTAATAAAAATGACAAATAATAAAATGATTAAAAATCAGTTAGGCCTAAATGAAAACTTAAAATATAAAAATAAAAGCTAATTAAAAGTATAAATAGTAGCATACATAAATCATACTAAAATAACTTGAACCTCAACTTTAGAAATTGTGTAAGTGAATTAAAAAAAAAAAAAGAATAATCTAAACCAACAGTAGCCAAAAACTAACTTAAATGTATTAAGCAATAATAAGAGTTCAGTGTAAAGCTAAGGGAGCAGCAGATATATCTCTGATGGCCGAGTAGAAGTGAGCTTGAGCTGCTGGAGTGTGAAATATAGAAAGAGTAGAAGGAAAGAGACTAAAGTTACTGATCCACATAATATAGACTACAACATTAATTTATTTGTGTGTTAATTGTGTGTTGAATTTGTTGGTTGTATTGTCTAAGTTGGTGGCAAATCAGTTTCCCTACCATGATTAATCAAGTTTTTCAATCAGTCAGTCTCACGGACCATTTATCTTATCTGTCTGCCCAATTCCAATGAGAATAATGCTGAGATTGTTTGCTAATTAAAATAATTAAATTATGATTATAAACGTAACTCGCAGTGTCATGAATCACATTGATATGCTAGAGTCTACAAAGCATAATAGACATATTGACCAGTAAAGTAATCATGACCATGAATAGAATAGCCAAAATATGAAGTCCCCATGAAATCAAAATTGACAATTCTTGTTTTTTTATTTATTTTTTATTTTTTTAATGGAATATTGCCATACTTGTTAATGATTTTTCTAATTGTTTTTTTGTTTTGTTTTTTTAATTCATGTAGTCTTTAATCAAAATAACTTCCCCTCCCTCTTTCAACAACATCTCTTCTCTGATAATGTGTCTGCTGGCATGAGGGCGGGACAAACTGTCACTCACATGAGATCAACCAATAGCAAACCGCAACCATCCAATCAATTCCTCTTGGACAAAATCAAGTCCCACCCTACATTTATTCTTGTTGGAAAAGCTGTTTCACTTGTATGTCACAATCAAGCAGCGACCTCCCCTTGAAGCCAAGTTTCTCTTGAAGCCAATACGGAAGTGACTTAAACTGCAATTCATCGATTGGCCGCTAGGGACAGGCTCCAAAAGAGAGAAGAATCTCATTGACCCCCATGTTAAAGGCCCGCTGAAGTGTCTTGGAACGCACAGCATTATTCAGTGTGTTGACGTAATTTCAACTGAAACAGGAAATCAGGGCAATATATCGAACAGCCCCGTCCCTTTTTTTAAATAGCCAGTAGCGTTTTGTTTATATCGCAGCTCGGCCAGAGCTGTTAAACTCAGTAAAACCTCTGTTTCCTTTTAATATCTAACCGTTTATCCTCCTAATCTCCTCTATATCACTTTAAAATATAGCATTCTGTGCAGAATTTAAATGGGTCCGATACCTTTTGTGGTCTGAGCCGACCCGCGGATATGATCCGTTCTGTGCTCTCGTGTGCCTGGGCCATAGCAGACTGTTGTAGCGAAATTAACTATAAGGTGAAATATTCATAATTATTCATAACTCATTTTGATGATTAATTATGAATATGTGAATCAGTTAATCAGATTAACTTGATGTAGCTACATTAAAATTAATATTACAATCAATTAACCTGTTCGTACAGTGGACACTTAGTGTTAATTGATTGTTAAGTCTAAGAAATGTTCATTTCCAGGTTATGGAAAAACAACATTCTATTTGTACAGTACTACTCAGAGCATGTAGTCAAGATCTAAATCATTTAAGAGGCAATTTATTAGCAGACGGAGTCAGAACCAAACATCTATTGTGCACAATCTTTATTAACTAACTCACAAACACATAACTAAACTAACAAACACATAACATACACGCAGGTCACACACATACGTAGGTAAAAATGAGCAATGATAGAGTTGAACCGGAAGTGGGACCGGAAATAGAGCTACGGAAAGAGTTAAAGACAGTCTGGAAAAAGAATCATCAGTATTTCTCAGTAATAAAACACCTTTGCTGACAGGTGGTCTACACATTAATACTAAATCGCTGTTTAGTGTTCAAATGTACGATACTTGCAAGGTGCCTTTAGGCTGAGGAGCATCGGATCTGCAGACTGAGGAGAAATCGATGATTTGGTCCGAAGTCGTTGCCAGTATCTTCTGCGTTGGAAGAAGTAATATGAAACAACATAAGCTGTTAGTTTGACTCTTAGTGAGGAAAGAGTCCTTTCTCACTCTCACAGATGAGCACATGGCTGGGTTGCAGGCCTAGGCTTACAGGCCTTCCAGGCCCACAGGCCTTGGCCTGATGAGGCCTGGAGCAAAAAGGCCTTTTTTTTTTTTGTCGTCCCAGAAGCAAGAAGAAGAAGAAAGAGAAGAAGAAGAGCGTTGTGCTCTAGCTTTTAACCTCTGGTCAAAGTCCAACCTCTTAGGGTTGATGTGGCCAATGAAGATGTTGTATTTTCGGGTGACAACACGAAAATACAGGGCTTTTACGACAGAGCAAGATTAACTGATAAACTGAGTTTTGAAGAAGAACTATTAAACATTCTTGTAATACTGATGTGTTGCACAGGTATGGACATACACAAGCATTTAAATCTTCTTGATACGAACCCATAGACACTAAACATGGCATAATTGAAGTTACCTTAAATGTATCATAAAACATGTGAATACAATGAGTGCAATACAACAACAGTAATAATGGATACCATTTCCTGGGAATGTGCGTGTTCATTTATAGAACAGTCTGTCTATAAATTAATGCATGAAAGTCTGTGTTCTGTGGGGATAATGCAGGAAAGATGCACATTTCCTGTGTCTCTTCTCTGCTCCCAATGTGGCAACCATATTCTTTAGCACAATAAAACTGAGAACTTTTTGGCGGATGGGGGACAGAGTGCTTTAAACAATTATTGGTTAACTATAGCAAATAATTGTCTGATTTGTCTCAGTCGCTACACTGTGCTTGCGCTGCATCAGTTTATGTTATACTAACGCGAAAATGGACTTCATTCGCGTCAATGGAAAGCATATTTACACTGTCTGAATCGTTCCCTATGCCCTATATAGTGCACTATGTGCACTTTACCATGTAGAAACTAGTAAATGTGTAAACGCATGACCGATTTCAGCCGCAGCTTCCATGTCTGTTGATAGTGTAGGAGGGGGCGGGACTTCAGATTCTAGAGAGCATTTGATTGGACAGAAGATTTGATAAGAAGCTGAAGTGCGATGTGATGTCATGAAAATCCGTGATCCATTTTGGTGGAAGTGAGAGACTGTACGTTTTGAATGCTTATATCTCCTAAATGCGAATTTTGTCATTGTTTTGGAACACACCAGCTTATTCATAACATTAAGGCTAACATATTCATACTGAAAGCTAAAAAACTTAAATTTTTCAGAAAAAAACATGTTTACAGCTGGAACAAATTGTGGTTTTGGTCTATACTGCTAATTTTGCCCTTCATGACAACTCTGAGGGGGGTGATTTTTATTTTATTTTTTATAACTCATTCATTTAAATTATATTAAGCTTTAAAGCTCTGCATAATTAAGGGCGTGGTCACTTGAATGACAGGTCAGTTGCAGCTTCCGTCTGTAAGCCGTCACTTTACCTCAGCTAATTCCAGCCACTGAATTTGGCATCTCTGTCGTGTTTGTGCTTTTTTCGGGATTATTTTATACAATTATGAAATAATATGGCTTGCTGCGTTAATGGTCGAGACTCGAGTGTCTATGTGCGTCTGTGTACATGTGCACACATGCGGAAGATAAACAGAACACACATTGTTGGATCGTGGCATTGGCTAAAAGTTTTGTTTGTGAGATTTACTATAATGACAATAGCGGGAGGATATAAAACTCAAGACAGCACTGCTTGGATATTACAACTAAAATGCTGCATTTTGAAAAAATTATACTTTGGACACGGGCTCATTTGTTTGTGAGATATACGATCATAAACAGTTTTACAACATAAAAGCTGCTCAGGTTGCATAATTTCTTGAAGAACGATGATGGCGAGCAGATCATTCAGAAGAAATGTGATCATGCAAACAATGAATATATCAATGTTTAATGGATTTAACGCTTTTGTGGACAAAAAGTACTGTTTTTTTGTTTTGTTTTTTAATGCACACTCATGGACATTTTACCCAATGTCGATGGATGGAATTCATTTCATGATCGCTATTTCATTTTAAAGGTATGGAGTCCTGTTTTGTTTTTGCGTGTTGTCATTTGCACACCTGACACAAATTATAATTAATGGTGCTGGAGCATCTATATCATAAAAAAGACACTGTAGATTGACAGTAAACCTTTAGAACTTTCTAATGATATAACTTGATATCTTTATTAATATTTTAGATAGTATCTGAGATAGATATATAGCTCCTTTGCCTGCTAACATGATCATGTCAAGCTAGGCGGGTGTGGTTTCAGCAACCAGGCACCCCAACCACGTTCCGCCTCTTTGCCCATTTTCAGTTATCCGGGAGTGACGTGCGGTGACGCGCTGCTAAGATGGCAGCGGCCTCATTTGATAGATTTAAATGATAGGAAAATGATAGATTTCATTAAAATCATGGTGACCTTTTTATTCCCATACATATAGGGAAGGTTTTCGCAATAGTGCCTGTCATTTTACAGCCTTTCGACAGTCACTGTCAAATCAAAACTTTTGTTTTGCTTACATTTATTACTATTTTCCACACTTTTGAATAATAGTGAAGTCCCTAAAACTATGCAGTGACTTAAATATTAAACAAATAACATTTGAGCTTTTTTTGTCTGGACATGCACATTCTCTCACCAACTTTATATATTCTGGGATGCTTTTCCCATGTCCAGTATATTAGACACCTGTTGTTGGCTGCTTTTCTTCATCATACAGTAAATAAAAAATATGTTTTGAAAAGAAAGTCACATATACATCATTCTTCATCAATCATTTCACAACACAACTTCAGTCTGTTCTGCAGTACTGTGTCTTTAAGTGATTTCTGAAGGTAAGTCGTAAGGCAGAAGGGGTGCACGAGACAGCCGCGCGCACCCGCACCCGATGTGGACACTCCAAAAATGTGTTAAGAATCACAAAAGGTGGATCTGTTACACTGGAAGATAAACGCAACAGCTGTTCATCAGTCGTAAGGTGAGCATCATCCCGTTTATCTGTCGCTTGCATGCAGCAGGCTGTTACTACTGTGATGGTTTTCGTTAGAGAGACACAATACAAAGAGGGTTTTGCGAAACGAACCGGCGAGAAGTGAAGAGGCCCCGCGAGCGTCTCGCCGCATACATGTCAAGGCGAACTTTAGCTTTTCTCCTTCCCTTTCTTTACTACATTTTAGGGGGGCTGTTTTATAAAAGGTACACTTGTAACTTAGGACCCCCGAACTTCCACCTAACAGACTCTCTTTTGACATTAAATGAGTGAAAACATGACCGGAGCTACCGTGGCCGGCAGGCGGAAGACGCTCGTTCCTCTACGGTGTCTGTTAGCTCCGCTCCCCGGTCTCTGGTGAAGGCAGAGCCGCGAGGTGGGCGCAGGGACAGCCCGGTGCGGTGAGACGGAGCTCTGACGGCGGGTTGCAAAAACACAAGAAACACTACAAGCTTCTCGCACTGAAGTACAAAAAAGAGACAGTGTCTCTATTTGGAGGGAGTTTCATTGTAACATCATAGTGAAGGGAGTTATTTGTCATAACTTAGGGGAGTTTATTGTCTCTGGAGATGAAGCAGTTGAAGGCGGCGGAGGGGCCTCGGCCATTGCGCTGCTCGGTATCGTTACATGTAGCAGAAGCACTTATAAAATTAGGAATAGGAATCGTAATTATTATTGCCATTGTGATTCCTCTTAACTATTATGGTTCATTAACGGTTCTATTAGTGATTCTTTATAGGCTACTTTCGACATATACATATTTGATATAAGTAATGTTATTCTTGTCCTCTCATCAGCAAATGTATCAAAGCAGAAATACATTTTTGCACAGAAATTATGATTTGTTATAAATTAAATAATTCCACTAGTTTGTTTTAACTATAAACTAAAAACAAATTAAATTATAAAACGCATGTATACTATTTCCTTCAAGCATTTTCACTCGAATACCACTGAATAACAGTGGTATTTGAGTGTAAACGTTGTGATATGAACAAATATGTTGAATGTGCTCAATTTTTATAAATGACAGTACATGAGATTTATGGTATTTAATCAGCCTATATTGTTTTTGTATAGTCAATAACGTTCTTCCTTTACCTGATGATGATGATGATGATGATGATAGCAATTTTTTGAAAGTGAAGTGAAGATGGCAAAGTGAAGTTATGATTTATGAGCTTTTTGTAAATTTTAGAAAATTTTTTAGATTATTTTTTTTTTTTTTTTGGCCTGTGTAATTGCATACAATACCTTTAAGCTTGGCAGGGCCTTAACCACTATTATCATTGAATTGTGGTTTACCAGCCTACACATGGAATAAACACTAGGCTAAATATTGTATTAGCATTAGCTGTTCTTATACCACATGACTGTATAATTAGTGTAATTACAAAAATTACAGGATTATATGGTTAGTTGCATTTTATTATTTATGCATTTAGCATTGTTTTATCTCCAAGGTTCCTATGCAGTTTGGAAAAATATGGAATTTGATTTGAGTAATTTCTAGGTCTGGAGTGTTTGCTCCCCCCCTCATCTAAATCAGACTGTACTTTGCCGTTTGATGATGGTGCAACATCAAACCGCAATTACAGTATCAAACTGATGTGTCCGATTCAGATATGCAGGTTATAAAGCTTTTTAGGTTTAAAGGTTTCTTCTCATTATAAGCACGTTATCACTTAGAGAAAACCAATGAAAAAGGAATAGAGAAAATAAAATATTTACAGATGACGATTATATACCAACTATAATGCTGAAAGTAATGATGTGTGAACGATTTATGTTAAATGTGGTCTGAAAAATCAACAAGGTTTGGAAATTTGAGTCTGGAAAAGTATACTGTGACATCTGTTTGCTTTAATGTCAGTAACTCTTATATATAGGCTAGTTCTAATTAAAATAATTTGTACAGTTTTCCAATATTTATCTGCTACAAATTAAAGTGGTAACATCCCTAAACTATGTAAATTAACGTTGGTTGCTATTGCAAAGAGTGCTGTTGTTACAATCTAGCTAGGTTGTAACAGTTGGTGGGGTTGGTTGTAACATTAATAATAAAAAAAAATAATAAAATAAAGTAAATTTTGTACATATATTTTGTTAATCAGATATACAAAATGACTATCAACCCCTTTCCCCAAATCCACCCTGTTTCAATTTAACAGGGTTCGTACAAGGTGCTTGAATTTGACTTTTTTTAAAAATTTAAGTCCTGGAAAACCCTTTAAAACCCTTATTTTTTTGAACAATAAAAGCCATTATAAACTTTGTATTTATTAGCCTATATATTATTAAATAAGTTGTATTTTGGAGACCTTTATATCTGTAATTTTGTTTTATTAGTAAATTTGAATTCATTTATTTAGGCCTACCTTTTACCTAAAATTTGAAAGCTAATTAAGATATTGTTTGATAAGTGGGATCTCTTGATTGTTTTCCTTGAAAACAAAAAAAAGTAGTGCTTAAAGTCCTTGAAAGTTTACTGTAAAATTTCATTTTACTGTATCAGTATGAACCCTGGTTTAAGCATTTTAATTCAAGAGGTAAAGTCAAAAATGTATTTTAAAATTCCAAAGAATTTGGAACTTTTTCCGGGGGCGAGTGTGTTCACGTGAGGGTTTTCATAGGCCAATGTGAATAAATCTAGTCCACTTTTAATCATTTTAGTCCACAAGTGAGATTCACAGAAATCATCAAACATATGACGTTTTATGGTTTGTGTGTTTTTCAAGCCATCTCTGGTTATTTTGTATAATAATAAATTATATGAATAATGCGGTGCTAATTGACAGCCTTTATTTATTACAGTATTTTGTGCCTTATTCTGTGGTAATTTTTTTTCCCACTTTATAAAATCCATGATTATTTAATGCACAAGTGTTTGTAGTACATAAACCAATCATAAAATTGTCATAAGGAAAATATAAGAAAAAAATATTATAGAATACAAAATAGTGTTTATTGTTCAGCAGTGTATTTGATTTCTTAGCAAATTAAAATATATATATATATATATATATATATATATATAATATAAAACTCAGACAAAGGTAAGAAAAAATCTGTTATTACACTTGACGTTTCTGTCCCCCTCACTTCTGAAATCATGGCTAAGGCCATGCCTCTAACTAATTTCTAAGTAGCTAAAAGTGACAATTTTATAGCTCTCTCTGGTCCCTCCTATGGTTAATAATATTTAAAAAAAATTAAACCTTATAAGTTTAAATGTGATATATTGACCTCTGCTTACATTGTCATGTTATGTTTTAGAAGTAAATAATGTTGTTGAAATTAAGAATTCTGTCTCTTCTGTTTTAGAATGTAATGATCACCGGTGGAGATTCCCCATGCACCTACATCCCTTCCATTCCGACCTTCTAGAATGTTTCTGAAGACGGTACCTCCGGTGGTGGCTATTCACTCAGAATGGAGGTCCAGTAAAAGCTGCAGCCTGCCTCTCTTTTTCAATGACAGTGCGTCCGACAGCGACCTTGCCTCTGTTAGCGGCACCCCCTTCCCACAGAAGATCCAGATGATTATAGAGAGCCTACACAGCACCCAGTCTTCGGACATGAGTGAAAACGTGCAGACTGAAAAGGCTGCTCATTCCAGCCATGAAGCTGGCTACAAGGGTCAGATGCAATGTATGGACACGTCAGCAAGATCCCGGGGAGCAGGGGCAGACACTAAGCTACAGACCGCCAGGACTGATACTGGCGATGATTCAGACAGTGACGATTCTGTGGACAGGGGCATTGAGGAAGCTATTCAAGAGTATTTGAAGGAGAAGGTGGACCACAAGCGCAAAGGGGATCTGGTGACAAGTTCGCCCCCAGCTCCCAAACTTCAGCGACGAGAACCAACTGTCCCGGAAGCTGCTAAACCACACACACATTCCAGTAGTGCCAAGGTGTTAACCGCTAGCAATCATATCCAGAGAGCCTTGAGTGGGACGCTGGCCTTAAAGAAGAAAGTCATAAAAAAGAAGCTAAGCAAAGAAAATCCCTTTAAGAAAGCAGACTCCAGTAAAGTTTTACCTGTAAAAAGTCTTCCTCTTCCCAGAACTAAGAAAGGATCTTCCTCGTCTTCTGAGATGGATAGATCTCCACCTCGTCTCGTCATTAAAGAGGAAGAGGAATGTCTCGATTCAAGCAGCGATGATGGAATCGAAGAGGAGATTCAGAGATTCCAGCAGGAGAAAAGAGAAAAACAGGAAAGTGACAAAGATGCCCTGAGATCTTCACGACAAAGGGAGGAGGCTGATTCGAGCAGTGATGAAGGTATTGAGGAAGCCATCCGACGCTTCCAGGAAGACAAACACAAGCAGAAGAAAAAGAAAAGTCCTCTCAAACCTTCCCAACTGCTGCCTGCACAACGTAACAAACCATCCATCATTTCTCCCGAGCGCATAAACACTCAGCCACTCAAAGCGCTGTCGAAGAAGAACAACAAGAAGAAATTGGCAACCAAGAAGTCTAATCTCCCAACACCACTGGCCGTAAGCCACTGTTTAAACAAGTGTACATCCCAGGACTCTAAAGTTAAAGGGTTTACACCTCCCCCTTCAAACCCAAAACAAACCCACACAGAACATCAGATCCACTCCAGCCTGAAGGTCAACACTGCTGAGCTGATGTGTGCAGAAGCCATTCTAGACATCTCCAAGACTGTCATGCCTGAAGTGTTTGAGTCCAACTTGAGCATTGCTAACAGAAATTTGCTGCAGACTCCACCATTCCCCACTGTTGCACCATCTGAAAATAAAAGTGACGAGAGCTCTGTTGACAGTGAGGATGGAATTGAACAGGAGATAAGGAAATTTTTAGAGAATAAAGCAAAAATGAACAAAGAGCTTCCGATAACGACGGGTGCACCTCCACCAGCTTCAGGAGATCCAACAGCAAGCAAGGAGCCAAAGAAGAAGACGAAGGAAACACAGCCGAATAAAGCAGTTAGGCTCTCCCTGTCAAAAAAACGCAAGATTAAAGAGGAACAAAGCAAACTTGACAGAGATGGTGACTTGGTGTTGAATGTTAAAGAGGAGCCTCCAGGGACACCTCTGATTCATAGTGACACCACCAGACCAGACCTTTCTACCACTGTGACATCACATTCAAGCAGTCTAACCACCATAAGAAACAACAAACAGAAGCAGAACTCTCCACCTTGCAAGGGTTCGGATGGTAGTGTACCCAAAGACAAAGGTTCCACTTACAGTGCATCCAGCCCAAAGACTGTGACTGGCTCTGAGAGAAATGACAGCAGTGACAAAAGCAGCTCCCTGGACAGTGATGAGGACCTAGATGCTGCAATTAAAGACTTGCTTAAGACTAAGAAAAAAGTCAAAAAGAAAGTGAGGGACATGAAGGCAAGAAAAAATGCCAGACCTTCAGAGGCATCGTCTTTGGATGTCACGAAAAAACAGAAACCTTTCACAGACCAGAAGAGTATCCCACCTGCCAAGCTTAAGTCTAGCATCTTGAAAGGTGGCAAAGAAACACTGAACGTTCAAGTTAAAAACGACAAGGGTTCTAAAAGCAAAGCTGTCAAAGGCAAATCAGAAGTCCAGAACATCAAACAATCTAAAAGCCCTGCACAAACCGACAAGGTGACTGGGAATGGTGGGGTTCCCAAGGCCACAGATGGGGACATCCCTTCTTCCAGTCCACATGCAGAAGACCATGACAGTTCTGTTGACAGTGATGATAGCATTGAGCAAGAGATCAGGAGATTTCTAGCTGAAAGGGCCAAGGTGTCAGCTCCTCTTGCTACAAACATCAAACAGGAAGAGGCCGTGAACTCCTTGACCTCATCTGCAGAGTCTGACGTTAAACCAGAAATTCAAAAGATTCTTATTGAAACTCCAGTCGCTGCTTTAACGTCAACCTCTGATAGACTCTGCAAAAGTGAAACACACGAGGAATCCATAGCCACACCCATAAAACCCATGGATGCACCTGCAGAACTCAACAAGGGACCAGTCCTGACACCAGGCAGCTCTTGCATTATGGGTTTCAGGAGGACCGAAAGTCAAAAATTTGAGATCTCGACCCCAAGAGATCCAAAGAACGGCAGCTCCCAGACAGGAAAGGACACTCCAACAAGTCATGTCATCAAAACCAACTCCTTCACAACACCCTCACTGAGGTCAGAAACGCCCCGTTCATCAGGTCATCAACATCAAAACCTGTTCCTGTTGACACCCGTTAACAGCAGTATGAGCGACGTCAAGGAACCTTCCTCTGCAGACTGTAATGACCTTCCCATCAGCCGCCAGAGTAGATCAGCCACCAGGATACCTTTAAGGGATGTCATTAGCTCTCTTTGTCCCTCCCCTCTTTCGAAACCTCAGATTAGTTCCCCTGCAGATAACCCTGCCGTCATCACTGGTGACCTCCCGACCTCGGCACCCCCTGGGGGCAGGACAGAGGGACTTTACTTGCATAACCGCCTGAAAAGGGACAGACACCTTTCCGGTAGACCACACTTATCCCCCGCCACCTCACATCTGTGCCAGCCCCACCTGGGCGATAGCGTAATCCAGGTGCAACGGGACCAGGCTGCTTTCCCATCACTCTCAGCAAAGACAAACCTAGCTGAGGTCAGCCAAGCTGAGTCAACTGAATCCACTGCAAGTTTAGTAGAAAAACAAAGGGAGGGAAAAATTGTTAGCAAGGAAGAGAAAGAGCAGGATGATGAGGAAGAGAAATGTGTTGATGAGACAGATGTAGAGTCAGATGAGGAAAGCAAAGATCAGAAGACAAAAGACAGGAGGAAGCAGCCCACTAATCAGTGAGTACTTACTTGTTGTCTCCAAACACACACACACATATCAGTTGAGGGAACATGGTTGCCAAAAGCCCAGTACCTATCCATGCTGTTGTTCCATCTAAGATATGAAAGACTTCTTCATTAAATTGTTGCTGTTTTTAATTACAATGATTAATGAGTGTTTTGGTCATTGGTTTGGGTGGAGTTATGGATCTAAATTCTGATCCACAGGTATTTTGCAAGTTTCCCAACCATACAGCCGAAATTTTCCTTCGGCTTTAAGTGTTAGTTGTGTTTTATTTTAGCATTAGCCTGACGGACTGCAGCATCTCATCCTGCATTTCAACATTTCTGTCTTTTTGTACTGTATTATTTAGGTTTCAAGGGACGCCACATAGGAATGTTTGAGTGTACCACATCCTTTTTTGTATGTTTGTACATTTATAAATATATTTAAAAGCAGACATGATGTCATAAAGAGAGATTAAACTTTGTTTTTATTGTTTTTGTTGTATTTTCTCTGCAGCAGCTGCAGCGATTCTCAGTGAATCCTGCTTTACAAACTTTGCTTTAAACATATTGTTTTGAAATTGTGACTATGAAAAGTAATTGCGATGAAAATGACAATATCATTGGTGAGTTTAAGAATTCCACAGGTCCAAATATTCACCCATAGGATAAATAAAACCATGCAAATTGCATCTTCCAGAATGTAGCGGCCAAAAGAATGAAACCGTTTTAGTGTGCATCAATGCATATTCATTTGCAATGGTTCTTAAGAGCTACAACATTTTTTGTAAATCTTTTGATATTTTTCAGAGTAATTTAGCCTCCATCCACAATAGAATGACATCATTTTGACTTTTGACCTCTGAGAGGGAAGTCTGACTCACCTCTCAGTAACATTAAAATGTTCCCTGGGGGTTCTAAATGAGGAAAATTTCCTCAGTGCAACAGTGAAGGATTAAAATAGGCCTCATTTGTGAAACATGAGCGAAATGAATTTCTGTTACATTAGTTCATAAAGCCTTTCTTGTATAAATTGTTCCATTCTGTTCAATGTGACAACCTATGCAAGAATATTTTTACAATTTACAGATAAATTTGTTCTGCTTGTGTTTCTTAATGAGCCCCTTTGAGTTTACATGCAATCTGTATATAGAATGTGTATGAAAAACAGCCATTTACTTGGTATGAAAATTTTACAGAAAAATGGCAGTAGCAATTATTGTACCCTTTGAATTAATACCTTGCCCTCAACAAATGCATTTTTTCCATATGTGCCCTTTTAACATTTTTTTTGTATTTAGTTAGGAATTCTTTATATTCTTTTGTCATAACTAGGTTATTTTTGTACCACTGAACTTACAACATTCAGAGATTTATATCACACTGCAAATTACAAGGAGGAAACTCTCAATGTTGCAATATTCAGTAATCTTTCTCTTTTTGCATACTTTTGCAAACACAATTATCGAATCACACCTCCCTCTCTCCACACATTTCTTAGTTCCTGTTTCTGTTGCTTATTATATGTAGGTGTTTTCCTATGTGAAAAGAATGTTATTTATTTTTGTTTATAGAAGAGAAGAAAGTAAAGACTCATGCTGACTATGCTGGGCATTGCCAGTTTTCATAAATATTTTGCAAAAAATAATTTTTTTGGTCCCCTGCTCTGCACAGAGAAAAGAAACTCAAACTGTATCTCTGAAGATGTATAATAAAAACTGACTTTGAGACACAAGGCTGTATGGTTCTTAACTGGGTGCGTGTACAAACATGCATGAACGTGTTCCTGTACATGTTTATAATCAGTATCTTACATAGCTACCTCTGTTTTATCTTAAAGGGGTCCTATAATGCCCCTTTTACTAGATGTAATATAAGTCTCTGGTGTTTCCAGAATGTGTCAGTGAAGTTTAAGCTCAAAATACCCCACAGATAAATTATTATAGCTTTTCAAATTTGCCCCTATATGGGTGTGAACAAAAACATTTTTGTGTCCCTGGAGAATCTTACGCAGCCAAAATGACGATTGTCAACACTCCACTACAACAACTCTTCCTCTTCTCTAAGGCCTGTTTACACTAGTGCGTTTTCATTTTGAAATGCACAAGTTTTGCTACGGTTACGCCTGTCGTTTACACTACGAACCTCAA
Organism: Elopichthys bambusa; assembly: GCA_037101425.1. Taxonomy (NCBI): domain Eukaryota; kingdom Metazoa; phylum Chordata; class Actinopteri; order Cypriniformes; family Xenocyprididae; genus Elopichthys; species Elopichthys bambusa. The sequence goes on from CM074450.1 coordinate 4,729,947, forward strand.
AAACGGAGACTTTCGAAAAGCAGCAGATGCCATTGTAAGTTTGAAAACGCCGGGGTTGCATTTTGGTGTAAACGTACCAAAACCGAGACTTGGCGTGACAAAATGGCGTGACTGCCCCCGTTCGCTCTGTGTATCCTTGGCGACCATGTAAACAATAACATGGAGACTGACCTGCAATCTTTGCTGGCTTTGTTGTCATTTTTAGCAGCCATTGTGCAGTGAAACTGCATTTTTTAATACCTCAGCTGCCTCAGAAAATTCTGTAAAAGAAAATGTCTCCCTTTGCATTGAACTTTGAGCAAATAAAAATGTTTAAATTTGCAGATGATGTTTATACTCTAACAGCAATATTACACTAACTAAAATTAAAAAAGTGAAATCATAATCAACCACCCCTTTAATATAATTTAGTAGCTTCCTTTCTCACAGATGTCTATGTAAACTAAAGCTGATGCCAGTCTATGTGCATGGTTTTGATAATTCTGTCAAAAACAACTACAGTTTCCTTGCAATTTAAAAATAAACTATATCTACATCATGTGTAACTGACTGACAAATATATATATATATATATATATATATATATATATATATATATATATTTCTGTCCTGCTGAATGTTCATGTTTTTACTCTAGAGTAATTAAACACTCGTCAAGACACAAAAAGGAATTGGCTGTCAATTTTTCCTCACAAAAGAAGATTGGAGGATTTCTTAAGCATGTAATGTAATACATAACTAATTTTCTTCTTTGTCAAAGAAATGTTTGTTGCATTATTGTGTCCACATGCTGTGTTGGTTGAACTCGATGCATGATATTTCAGACCAATATAATAAGCAGATAATGTTTGTTTAGATTTTAACAGTCGCTTTCTGTACAGTTCGCATGTGTTCTATTGTAAATTTAGATGTTTGTTTTTACTTGAACATGTAATTCTAGATTCATTGCTTTATCTACACTGAAATGCTAAAGTAAGTTCCCAGTGAACACACATCCAGGTGTTTGCAAAATGCATAAATGTAGATTGGAACTCTAAATTGAACAGTGTTTAAAAAGAACATGTTTTGTATTTATAGTATCAGCAATCAAATTGGTTATTGGCATTTGCAGATGACAGATGCAGAGACTGTGTATGTATGTGTAAATATGTTTCTTTTGTTTGCTCCAGGTCTCTGTCCACCTCTATAGATCCAGGGTTCTTACTAAGTCCATATATTGCCCTGGACACGGAGGAGAGGAGTCTGAAATTCCAAACCAGACGCCTCCATATTCAAAAACAGTTAGAGGTACATACAAAGACTATATTAAAAATGTATGCATTTACTTGCACATACACTGATGTAACAGATTTGATACACTCAGTACATGTAAGGGAATATATGTGATGGTTGCGATTATGTGCACATAAGCTAAATGGTTAGAGTCTCTCTCTGCGTGTGTGTGTGTGGTCCTGGTAAACCCTACATTATGGGGACAAAATGTCTCCACAAAGACGATAATATCAGGCAAAACATGTTTCTGTGATGGTAGGTTTACGGGTTGGGTTAAGCCATGGAAAATATCATTAACCTGATATAAAGTTAATGGAAATCCATGCAATGTCCTCATTAATATAGTGAAACAAGTGTGTGTGTGTGTGTATTTTGTAGGGCAGCAAAACCGTCAAACGAAGGCTGCAGTTTGTGGTCAGTGTGCCCAGGTAAATACACCTGTCTCCACTTACACAGATAATACAGGAAGTATTACTCACTAAATTGCACATAAAACAACATCTGATGGCTCACATGATAAATAGATACATGAATGAAGATGTTTTTGTGTAAAGAACTGTGATTAAGTGATCATACAAAAATTATTTAGATGATTTCTGGTTGTTGCGCATTAGTGGAACTTGTCCATGATGTTTTGTTTTATTACAGATAAGCTGAAGCCACTGGAAAATATAATGAAAAGGACGTTCTCGTGTTCAAAAGAATATTGTAATAGGAAGTATATTATTTAAATGTAAAAAATTATATTTAAAATGTCATTCTAAGTTCTGGTTTTATATTTGTTTTTACTATCTTGTTTTATCCATCGTTCTTCAGTTCCATCATTTAAATTGTTTGTTGCAATCAAATTGACACTGGTTCCTTGAATAAAGTTTTTGTTCATTTCAAATCACGGGGTCATTGTGGCACTTGTAGTTCATGTGGTGTTGAATGCAAACGGTTTTTATCAGACCAAAGCACTGTATGGAACATCACTACCCACAATTCTCTGCGCTTTTCCTCAAGCTCAGTGGACGGAGCTCGAACGGAAACATGGCAGCGGGCGTCTTAACTAGAGGTGAAATAAAACGTGTTTTTATGTAATGCTAATGCACTTTCACTGCATTTTATTATGTAAACCATATTAAAATAAGAATAATGATCAACAACATAATTATCTTGCTTGTGGTTTGCAATGACATAATATCTTACGTGTGAAACTACATGACCATCGAGTTTCTGAACATTGAACAGACTGGTTGTATATGTCACATTTAATAAATGAATGTTATATGATGGTTTTCAGTAACGCAGGTTCTTCGGGGCCCTCGGTTGATCTCTGCTGTGTTCTCGTGTCACGGACAGGCATTCAGCTCCCCAGCAGCTGCAGTCAAATCAACGCCAGCAGCGAGAGACACCGGTGATTATGATTATTTTTAAGACTATGACACGTGCATACAGAACACCTGAAACCCAGCGAACTAGAGATACAGTTTCTGTCTGTGTATAGTATATAACAGGACTTTTCAAGCTGGGGGTGTTAGGGGGGTCTATGGAAATGTTTAGAGAAAAAACTGAATTTAAAATAAATAATACTAATATTAAAATAAATTATTAAATATAAAACATACAGTATAAATAATAAAAACTGATTAAATAAGAGTAGACAATTTTAAGAGTATAACAAAATTTTAGGATGGTTGTTCCTTTGTGTGAGGATGATCATATTTGGGGGTCTGTAGCATCTAAAGATCGAAAAACCCTGGTTTATAACAATTTGCATGGTTTTGCTTAGCCTTTCCCAACACAAAACATTCCCACATTTTGTTATATTGTGTGATATTGTTTAACCACAATGATATAAATTAATACAAATAAGATGTGTCATAAAGAAGCAGCTTGCAATTAGAATTATTCCTCTTTAGCTAGCTTATTTGGTGTATAGGCTTTAATGTAAATGTTCCTGATATGTGCACTTTTTCTGTAAAGCTGTAAAAAAAAAAAAAAAAAATTATAAGCACTGTAACACAATACTTGACTCATACAATAAGAGTGTGATATATTTATTCATAACTAATATGAAGTCTTACATATGCAGCTGCTACAGAGAAAATCCAGAACTTCCCACTTACTCAACCAGACTATTTCCGCTTGTCTGAGCTCTTCACCATAAAGGACTTGTTTGAGGCCCGTGTTCATCTTGGACACAAGAAAGGCTGCCGACATAGGTGGGTAATTTACATGACATTATCAAGTAGTGTCTTGCAGTATGACATGACGTTTATTAAATGTAATATTTATATATTTTTTATCTGATAGGGTGTATATGTGTGTGTGTGTATATATATATATGTGTATGTATATATACATATATATATATATATATATATATATAATGTATATGTGTATGTGTATATATAATATGTATATACACACACACATACACACACATATATATATATATATATATATATATATATATATATATACATATATATATATATATATATATATATATATATATATATATATATATATATACATACATACATACATACATACATATATATACGTATGTATGTATGTATATTTTAGTGTTTTGTTAGTGTCCTTCATATTTAAAATATTTTAAAACTAAAAATTTGGTTAAGGTATTTATCAGACAAAATTATTATATATCACACACACGTGTATATTTATACAGTACTGTTTTTAATTACCCTTCAAGTTTGATTAAACCATCAAAATATGAGGAAAATATTTTACCTTTTTTTTTTTTTTTTTTTTTTTTTTTAAACACTAAACTTGGTTAAGGTATTTATCTGACAATTATTTGGCAAAAAAAAGGCAAACTACAGCTACAGGTTTTATTTTTAATAAGCAAAAAAATACTAAATTACTATGCAAGAAAAACAAAAAGCATACATTGACTACAACATATTCAGTTATTGATTTTTTTTGTTGGTTCTCTTGTTTTTACATGTGTTCATTTCTTTGCATAATATGCTTACAAAATCTTTAAAATATTTTTAATAATTTGAATAAAGGGTGAAGACGTCAGTTTTCTTAGGCTGGACATCATTTAATATATATAATATCACACAATCTGAACTTTATTCAGAGATCACTAAGGTGTTTCTCTCTATATATTTCTCTCTAGGCTGATGGAACCGTATCTGTTTGGCTCTCGTCTGGATGTTGACATCATTGACCTCGAACAGACAGCAGAACACCTCCAGCGGGCGTTGAACTTCACGGCTCATGTGGCGTACCGCGGTGGCATCATCCTGTTCGTCAGCCGCAGGCGGCAGTTCAGTCACCTGGTGGAGACGACAGCGAAGGAGTGCAGCGAATACGCTCACACACGCTACTGGAAGGGAGGACTGCTCACCAACGCCGCTGTCCAGTACAGCTCTGGTGTGCGACTTCCAGACCTCATCGTGTTCTTCTCCGTGCTCAATAACGTTTTCGAGCAGCACATCGGGATCCGGGACGCAGCCAAAATGAATATTCCCACGGTCGGGATTGTGGACTCTAATTCTAACCCCAGCCTCATCACCTACCCAGTGCCAGGCAACGATGACACTCCTGTTGCGATGGAAATGTACTGCCGGCTATTCAAAATGACGATTAACAGGGCAAAAGACAAGAGGAGACAGATGGAGCTTCTCAGGGGAATTTCAGGCTCCGTATGAGGGAAGGTCATTGAGCTTCAACCTCTCTAATCAGAGAGTCTGACCACATTTAGAAAGTCCAGTGGAATTATATCTCCAAGTCCAAGAGGTAACTGCAGTTCAAATTCAGACATGTTCAATACTTAAAAAAATAACCATCCCAAAACTGAAGACGTCCAACAACTTAATTTGCCAGTGTAAAATCCAGTGGCTTCAAACTAAATATTTATTGGTTTTTTGATTTCCATTGCTTACTTGTTATGAACCCAATAAAGTTTCACAAATCCATAGTGTGATGTTTATTGTCCATGTTTATTTATAAAAATAAATGTCAGTTTGCAAATTAGTAAATCAGATGCGCGCATCCTATAGAGAAGTGCACTTAAAACTGCACATGCGCTTTAGCTTAATCCAGCCTGAAAACGTTTTTTTTTTTTTTTTTTCATGATTTGAGCATTTAGAAACAAAATTTATGATATAGTTGTCAGATTTCATTGGTGATTTTAAATATGAAATTTAATCAGAAGCTTGGCAAACAGCTTTGGAGAATTTGATGTTTCTTCATTCAGAGAGATGGGAGCTGCACTTGTATGTCTGAGAGGCTTCAAAGATGGCCGCCGAGTGAAATGACTTGTCTTACAGGGGCTTTGGTTTTAGTTTCTTGCCACTCATCAGCTAAATAGCTAAATTTTAAAATGTTATAAATCAATATTACTGTTGTTGGGGTTTTTTTTTTTCATTTTATTTTTTTAATATATAATATTTGTAATATGCAAATCTACAGTAGAGTCAAACACAGCTATTGTACTTTACTTTTTTTTTTGCTATATCGACGTAGCGATTGCAATGGAAAGCGCGTGACGAGGTACTGTTGCTATGGTTATCTTCGTAATGTGAACGCGAGATCGCTAGCGACCTTTTAGCGGCAAGTAAAAAATGCCTGTTCTGACTTGTAATCTAACCTTTATCATTACTGAAATGTTTGAAACATACATAAGTGTTTTAATTGTATATATATAACAAAAGGTCGACAGGTCCTATTGAACAGTATTATATATATATATATATATATATATATATATATATATATATATATATATATATATAAATATAAATACTGTTCAATAGGACCTGTCGACCTTTTGTTTGACCTATTTGGGAAGGAATTCAAGCTTTAATTCGTGACTCTGCAAATCCGTCTTTTCTGGTCCAGCAGGTTGCCGTAGTTCTTCCACTATATCTTTAGCCACTCCTCTTGACTCACTGGATTTATTCTTTTTTCCGCAAAGAAGGTGAGAACAACTTCTACATATTGCATGATACCCTGATATTACAAAGCAAAATACTTTGCTCATTCGATTTATATAATATAGACATTATAAGCATTTTATTATTATATTGAATAAGATCTTGACTGTACATTAGATCTTGTGCATTAGAACACTTATTAATGGTAATGAGCGTGGCGTCATAAAACCATGTATGTAATAATATTTACGATGCATTAATCTCAGTTAATATGGTCTAATGGTACATATGCAATGTTTACAGACATCATAACTCGCAATAATTGTTCCTTCTGCTTAACTGGCTTAAACCGCCCACGTGTTGCATGCGAATACGTCAGCCTGTAGTATAACACGAAAACGTTGCTCTACATTTCAAAATCCTGAATTCTGCTCTTAAAAACTTAAAATGTAAACGTGCTGTCATGTTTTATTGCTGTGGGTTATTTTTATTCTCGGACACACAGCAGCAGTGCCTTTTGAGGCGATGCAGCGTGGCTTTCAGTAGAGTGCTCGTGTCGATAGGGGGCGTGAGCACTCAAGACACGTGATTTCGATTCAAAGTGACACTCACTGCTGTCAATCACAATCCAAAGTACTGTAACCACACTGAACCTGCATGCTGCAGTTATGAATTATGTTTTAACTCCACTACAGACCCTGAATGAAGGTCTTTTTCTTCCTGTTTGGAAACCACCATGATTTTCTACCAACAGGTAAAGATTCAATAGATGTCAATAATATTACAGTATTACAGCATATACAGTGGGTCTCCGTTATAGGACATCCTAATTATGTTGCACCATGGATACATTGAATTTAACTTACTAGCCTACTTCTGCCCAAATTAAATTTTATAAACATTTTAAAGTCATCAGAGAAGAAAAAATAAATAAATAATATCTTTACCAAATCATTTAAAACACACAGTTGACATAGGTTTTAATTTTTCACACATTTGTTTTTTTATGAATATTTTTTATTAAAATTCATAAAAGTTTGGGGTCTTAGTGTTTAGTATTGAAATAAATATTTTTATTCATCAAGGATGCATTAAATTGATCAAAAGTGACAGTAAAAACATATAAATGCTGCTCTTTTGAACTTTTAAATTCGATTCATCAAAGAATCCTGAATAAAAATGTATCACGTTTTCCACATATATATTAAGCAGTTTTCAACATTGATAATAAATGTTTCTCGAGCAGCAAGTCAGAATGATTTCTGAAGGATCATGTGACACTGAAAACTGGAGTAATGATGCTGAAAATTTAAATTCAGCTTTGCATTCAAATAGGAAACAGTGATTTTAAATCGTAATATTTCACAAACAGAAATTTTACTGTATTTTTGATCAAATAAATGCAGCATTGGTGAGCAGAAAAGACTTATTTCAAAAACATTAAAAAATATTACTGACCTCAAACTTTTGAACGATAGTCTAAGTATACTATCTATCTATATATAGCATTTTAACCACTTTTTTATTATTAAAAGTACAATTATTTTACATAATATCTTAACTAATATAATACAATATACGTATAATGTGCATAATTATATACAAATCACAGAAAAAAGAAGTTTAGGAGTCTAGTCCTACTGACGTATGTTGTCTTATGTAAGTGTGTGTGTGTAGTTGTGTGTTTGTGTTCTCTGGGTTTTGCCCCTTGAGACGTAACTCTGGCTGTGATGCCACTGTTGTGCCAAAAGTGGGCAGAAAGAAACTGGCTTGTGATCGACCCTGCTGTCCTGTATGGTGGACCAGGGGCTTGGAACGAGGCCGGATAACCCAACCCAGACCTCTTTGTGTGTTAGAGACCATTTCAGTCTGTTAAACCCTTTCCAAATATCCTATTAATTCTCCTAAACTGTCTTTGTATTTGAATATTCTAGATTCTAACTATGTGCTTCGTGAACTCAAGACAGACACAAGAAATGGAGCTGCGCTTCACATGGGTGGTGACTTAAAGTGCCCCTATTATGCTTTTTTGTATATTATCTTTCATATAGTGTGTGATATAAATGTAAAAGGTCTGCAAAGTTTCAAAGATCGAAAGTTATTGTCTCCCAAAAGAAAGAACGGATTCTGAAGTGCCTGAAACGAGTTGTCAGTAAGTCCAGTTTTACTTCCTGCTCGAACCTACATTGGTTTGTAACAAATTTGCATAATGCCAGCCTATGGTTTTCATTGGCTGCCTGTGAACAACGCCTGTTTGCCCCGCTCTCAAACACTGTAGTTGTATGTCTGGGAGAGTTTGGTTCATGTTGTCGACATGTCGAGGAGATGCTGTTTTCCGCACTGCAAATCCACTTTGCATGCACTTCTGAAGGATGAGGACTCGATCTCGAATTGACACAGTAAAACCGACAGCATCATTACTGTTCATATTACTGTGTATCGAGCGCTGAGGAAAGCCTCCGGAACTGAAATTCAGATATAGTAATAGGCATTTCATTTCCGACACGTGCTGTAAATGGTAGACCAGTCACAACGGACCGGGCCATCTGACCAATCAGAGCAGAGCAATCCCTTTAAAATAGCATAATGGGGGCACTTTAACACAGTACAACCCTGAACAGAGGTCAAAGGTCGACTCTGCAGCAAGCTGGACTAGTAAGTTTTCCTCCAGTAAACACACACACAGTTTTTATTGCTCCTCGAGGCGTTGCAGCACAGCTGAGCGTGCCGTGTCTGTGTCATGAGGCAGCGTACAGCAGAAGGGCGCTAAAAACTACACTTTGTACCCATAATTCAACAGTGTAAAGAGTGACAGCCCTTACAAACCAGCACAAGTCCATGTTCAGGGGTGATTTGAATCCTGTAAGGTTTTAATCTTTAATCTTTATTTTGCTTTAATAATTTCAGAAACATGACAAACCATATGGAACGAGTCAGCTGACTGCAATATTTACATCTGCTACGTGTCACATACTGTATCTGACTCAACTGAGGTTGTTGATCTCCACCTTCTCTTTGGACCAGAATAGTGTTGACCAGCTGAACAAGATCACATGACCATCACCCACGACACAATTCATTCTGATTGGTCAATTTTTTAATGAGCCATAATCTGTACAATTGTTTCACTCACACCAATAACCAAATGTCAATTTATTTATTTGCTTATATAATAAAGTAAACCTGTTTAGACTGATACCACTCTGTTTCCACTCTGTTTCATGTTTTTCCCCCCCATAATTGCTCATGAAAAAGTAAAAGTTTGGGGTAAGCAAGTTTTTTTTTTGTTTTTTTTTTTTATGGATAGAAAATAAGTTTTATTCAGCAAGGATGCATTAAATTGACCAATGTGGGAGTAAAGGCATTATTATAATATTATTTCTAATAAATGCTGTTCTTTTAAACCTTGCACAAAAATATGAAGCAACTGTTTTCAACATTGATAATAAAAAATGTTTTGTCGAGCAAAACGAAATCAGCATATTAGAATGATTTCTGAAGGATCATGTGACACTGAAGACTGGAGTAATGATGCTGAAAATTCAGCTTTGACTCAAGGAAAAAAAAGTCATTTTAAATTTCACAATATTCTTGTTATTACTGTTGTTGTTTTTTATTATTATTATTAAATGCAAAAGTACGGAGTCCCTAAAGGGACGCGGTTTGTGGAAAAAAATTGGGATGAGAGGAAAACATTTTTTTTTTCTTTTTTCCCCCCAAATCTTTTGCGTTCCCTCGCAAAGATATTATCGTTCCCTTGCTGTGAGCTCGGACAAACACTTCCTCTTTAATGTCCCGCTGGCTGGCAGTAGTGTTTCAGTCAGCTCCATACGTTAATAATGCACACAAATAATGCGCAGCTCTTAGAGTTTGAACTTGTTGGACTCAAATATAAAGAAATGCAGTCAGTGCTTAAGTCAAGCAGTTCAGTAAAGTTGCCAATATATTCACAGATTCGAGCTTCCCGGATCAATAACTCGTGAGCTAAACGTTGGTAAAACACAAATGCAGCTATTTCCAACCATAGTAACCTAGACAACGAACTACAACAACACAATTTTCCTCAAATGTGCTTTATAATATATAAATTGGTCTCTATGAGCAGGCGGCGGAGAGACAAGTCTGAAGGGACCGTCTGAAAAGTTCAAAACCTTTTTGCTCATTTTATATTATGAAAAATAGTCAAATAACAAATAACCAACAGGAGAGCAGTGATGTATGAACTGAATCTGGTGACAGTACAGTGTGTTACAGTGAAGTTATTGAGTATTTTTCATAATATAAAATGAGCAAAAAGGTTTTGAACTTTTCAGACGGTTCCTTCAGACTTGTCTCTCCGCCGCCTGCTCATAGAGACCAATTTATATATTATAAAGCACATTTGAGGAAAATTGTGTTGTTGTAGTTCGTTGTCTAGGTTACTATGGTTGGAAATAGCTGCATTTGTGTTTTACCAACGTTTAGCTCACGAGTTATTGATCCGGGAAGCTCGAATCTGTGAATATATTGGCAACTTTACTGAACTGCTTGACTTAAGCACTGACTGCATTTCTTTATATTTGAGTCCAACAAGTTCAAACTCTAAGAGCTGCGCATTATTTGTGTGCATTATTAACGTATGGAGCTGACTGAAACACTACTGCCAGCCAGCGGGACATTAAAGAGGAAGTGTTTGTCCGAGCTCACAGCAAGGGAACGATAATATCTTTGTGAGGGAACGCAAAAGATTTGGGGGGGGAAAAAAAAAAATCCCCCCATCCCAATTTTTTTCCCACCAGCACGTAAAACGTCCTCCCTTCCCAATTTTTTTCCCCACCACCATGTCCGTTTAGGGGCTCCGTACAAAAGAGACTTCTTTTAAAAACATTTTAAAAAATCTCACCAAATCTAAACTTTTGAACAGTAGCATATGTTCACATTAAACATGATATGCTATAATTACACTCATAATTAAAGTAAATATGCTATCATTCAGTATATCCATCTAGTCAAAGTATTGCATATTTTTTGGAACTAATAAAACAACAGTTAAACCTATAGACTAAGTCTTCTGATGTGATCATTCTTTTACCATAAAAATAAATAACAGCTTGTTGGAGGTTTGGTTCAAGTTGTCAATCTTTTGGTCCTGATAGTAAAGTGTCCTTTTAAAGGTGAGGTGGGTTTGGGAGGCCTCCCTGCACTAATATATGCTGATTCCTTGTTTCTTTCTAAAGGCCGGGTAAAAGGATACGTGCTGTTGTGTTTGACCTCCCACCAAGTGCTGTACTTTGTGTGCCTGGGCTTCACTTCAAAAAACATTATTATTTAATAAAACACACGTACACACAATATGAGTTTCAAACATTTACTAATCATTGAATAATAGATGAACAGAATGATGGAGGTAAAATAAATAAGTATTTAGGACCCTGAACAAGGCCAGATGTTAATTGTGCTGCTCTCCATACAGAGACACAGAATAAAATAAGAAACATGACTTAAAAGTACATAAAATCACTTAATTCAACACCATGTAATTGTACTAAAGCCTAGCACACACTAGAAGACAATAGCTCATCGACCTTTCGTGCCTTATGTCTGCAAAATCAACTCTCGCATAGGTGTGTGTTAATCTGTGCAAGAATGAAATTTTAGAGTTGTTCCCACAAAGTCTGGGAGGAGATTTATCTTGAAAATGTGGGTCGGTCACATGATTCTTAATGTAAATACTCAGATGTACTTCCTGTTGGTTATCCGTGGAAAGTGCACGTTGTTTAGTATTAATGAGATGCAATCTGAGATCTGTTAGTTATGCTAGTGTGAGAGATGTTTATAAAAGTGGCTACTGTGAGTCAAGTGGAAGTGTTTACAGTGCACACACACTTTCTGCACATACACGGTCACTAGACCGTAATTCCTCAAACTGTGTACTGACACCACAATTTTATCTTTAATGTCAATAATAATCATTTTCCAAACACATTCAGACATAAACACACATACCCTGAGAAACACAGTAAGTAATCTCACAGTTCAAGCATAGCAAATCCCATCACAAATGCTTCAGAATGCTCAGAAAAGGAATTCCTTCCTGTGAAACTACAACATGAGAGACAGCATCCTCCTAGAACAAGCACACAAACACACCATACACTCTGTAAAAAGACATATATAACCTTTACTCATTCCAATGTTGACGTCTTGGATGTGTTGCAGGTTTTGGCCTAGAGTCCAGACATTTCTTGACTTTGAAGGAAAGGTGCTTCCAAACAATGCTAAAGATCACTCTGGTTCCATGTTGAAAATCAAAACAGGTGTGTGGATGTAGTTTACATCACAAAAACGTTCCAGGAACGGTCCCGCAGTCGCAACCAAAAGTTGCGTGACTTGCTCAAGGGTACAGCAGTTGTAGAGCAAGACCGTCCTCTTGCAAACTTTTTACTTAGGTTACTACTTCTTGGAATCAACCCTATTATCTTTGTGCTTGCAGCCCCGATCCTTAACCAAAAGTTCACCAAGCAGGACTCAAGATTTCATTTGGGAAGGGGTTTTGCATGGTCAAAGAACATCCTCCAGTTGACTTTGTTCCCAATTAGACTTTAACTTCACCTTGGAAATTTCGGCCAAAGAAAAGAGACTCTTCCGATGGTTTTTCTATAGCGTTAAACTCTCCTTTCCTTGGGTTACTTCTACTTGGAATTGACCCTACTATCATTGTGCTTGCAGTCCAGATCCTTAACCAAAAGCTGACCTAGCAGAACTCAGAAAATTGTAGGACATTTATTTGACTGTGCAACCCCTTCCCAAATTTTGCTTGGTTCCTAATTGGACAGTCTTACTTTATCGTAGATCTTTCAGGCTAAGGGGTGTTTCTATTGGATTAAAGGGTCTTCAATTAAGTCGCTTGATCAAAATAGTGGGTGGGGATGTAGTGTATGTCCTTTCAGAGCATACACTATATTCTCTCTTAAAGGTGATTGATGTTCGACAGATTTTATGTCCATAGGGGCTGGCAGAGTTCAGCTATTCTGTTGGCCCTTCAGAGGCTGCTGTGCGGAACCCACTTTCGCTCTCAGGAAGTCTCCAATTCTTCTGCTCTTCGTTGCCTTTCTCTTGATCATCCCTATGTTGGTCTCAAGAGTACTTGGTGTTTGAGATTTTCTTCCACAGTAGTGTTTTGAGGTTGTTCAGAACAAGGGAATGATGCACCTCCATCTGCGAGGCAAGTCCGCTGAGAGTCACACAGGTGCGTAACTGTTTTTCCAGGTCCTCCCTCAGGTCTGATGGCGCGCCGAAGAGCAGGAAGTCTTGCAGTAGCGCGCACACCTTGGCCAAGTTGGGCTGCACCACCTCCACATTGCACTGCCTTGCCAATCGGTCGCACGTTGCGGTACAATCTTGCCCGTAAGTGCAGTCGGCATTTGCCTCGCAAGTTCTCCCTCGCAGGAACCCCTTGACGGTTGCCTCCGATGCTACGCTCTGAAGGTCTGCCATTTTGAAGTCATATTTCGCATTGTACCCAACCCGCCTCGGACTTGCGTCACATATGTAGAAGCTTCCGTAAATGCCATGGAACACCTCCTCCACAAACTCGAGCAGACCGATGGTTATTCGAGCCCTGCGGGGCCATGCAGGAGCGAGCCACTGGTTAAGAGCGACGCCCAGCGCCTCTGGAAACACTGGCTGTAGCCAGCCAGGCACCTCCAGCCTGAAGAGGGCGCTGTGTGCTACGTGTTCAGTCACGTAAAGGTCTCCACAGAAGCCCAGCAGGTGGGGAGCATGTTCTTTATCTTGCAGTGCCACCATTAAAACAAATTCATTGATCTGAAGCAAAGCCCACACGGATTTCGCCTCTGCTAACGAAACTTTGCCATCACCATTAACATCAGCTAGAGAAATCACACGGGTTACAAGGGTGCCAAGAGACGACTGCTCTCCAACACTGTCCTGTGAAGCAATGGGAGAGAAATTTTAGTTTTGGAATAAATTGCCATCAATAACCTTCTTGTCACAGTCATGAACTATAATTTACTACTTTTTATTTCTAGTCAGAGGTGGGTGGCATTTATAATTTGGGAGTAGGGGAAGTATTCATTCTAGAGGGCATTGTACGTGTACTAGATCATTGTCAATATTTTTGTTTTCCTGGGAGAACACCTGCTATTAAGATGCTTTTTGGTCAATCGGATCAAATGGACAATGCTAAATACAGGTGTAAATGGGGTCTAAAACATTTTGAGCTTGTCCACTTTCAACCACTTGCAACCACTTCCAGAGGTATTCAAGAAAACATTCAACCGGATTGCTTTTGTAGTGTAAACGCTCATGTGGCTGAATGTGTTCGAACGGCCACGAATGAGCACCTACTCTCCGCCTACTGAACTAATGCGTAAACATTATGGGAAGCGCACCAGCCAGATGGGTTTTAAACTTTGTAGGCTGAAGACCCAAGTTTGGTTTGAAGACAAAACACATACCAAGCACAATGTTCTCTCACCTGATTCCTGACACGCATTCACAGCGTTCAATGTGGTCTTGCAGCTATCAGAGCAGAAACAAAAGCTGCTGCTCTCTGTATGTTTTTCCGTTGTCTCCGAGCATGTTCATATTGCACAAGCTTATTTTGTCCGTTAGATCAAAAGATCTGAATAAAAACATACATTTACCCGCCAATAGACCCTCCCCTCGAAGAAATCGGGACAAAAGTGGTTGAAAGTGGAGAAAAGAGACCAGGTGTAAAATACCAGGTGTATTTGGGTATGTGTCTGCCTCGTCCAAAACACATCTTAATACAAGGTGTAATCAGGGCCTAAGTGACATGGACTAAAAGCCACAAAACTCAAATTTTTATTTCATGAGATGTCTAAACTACAGTCTTGCATGGCCATTTACAGCATTTTGTGTGGGTTGTGTTTAAGTGTGTGTGTTTGTTGTTCTCCCCTGTGACACTGAGAGTGAGTGTATTGTTCTGGCTATGACCTTTTCAAGCTCCTTCAGTTATTTTTGGCTTCTCTTCCCTGTTACCCCACTCCCTCCCCTACTCTCTCTCTCCATTTTCACCCTCCGACAGGAGACCGTGAGGAACAGCCGAAAACTTAGAGAGGGTTAGAGTCTCTATAGTTCTGTTTCTGCTTTCCTCTGCAGGACATGAACTTCTCAAATATCAGTCACAATTAGGGCTGGGTGATATAGCGAATATTCATCATATATTTCTGATCATTTGACTGGTGATTTCATTTAATCAACATTGAAAATCATTGCAATAAATGTTAAACTTAAAATTGACAAAGATGGCATTGGAGGTGGTAAGTTCAGTTCATTTTGGAGAATCAGTTATATTTATATATTTTGTGAAACTATTTCACAAAAACCACGTAAAAATGTTGTTTATCATGTATTAAAATGCCTTTTGTTTTTAATTAAAATGATTAAATTTCATATGATAATGGTCATTTAGCAAAAAACACTAATTTTGAAGTGGATTTTTACTTCCATTAAACATTTGCTGTTAAGTTGAAATGATGGTTAAAAACCCATTTCAGATTAAACGCATTCATATCAAGATATCTATTGAATATCGTCATATGATTAAAAAACACTGATATAACGCCTGCACCACAACAATTCAAGTTCAAGTTAAAGATGTCAAGTTCTAGAATTTAAGGACAGGCATTTTATGAGAATAAAACTGGTTTCTTTGTCAACTGCAGGTCTGGTTTACTGTGATATTTGCTTTAAATGTGAAACATTGACAATAAAGGAGGTGTAGTAGATAAAGAGACCTTGAGGAAGGAATGCAGCATCGCTCTGAATTCATCCATGGATGTACCACGGGTGGGTTTATCATAGAGGCTGTTGTCATGCCGTAGTGGAGTGTCAGGACCATTTTCTCCTCTCATGCTCTCTTCAATGCCACACTTCACCAACACGGCTTTCTCCTTCCACACAGCACTGTACACCTGCAACACACATATATTAACAGGCGTGTGACAGATGTGTATATATGCCTATTTAGGACCATCATTTCTTTCTTTTTTTTACATTGTGACCAAAAATGATGGAAAGTAAAAAAAATCTTTAAAATATTAATAATTAAATGATTACAAATTAATAATGCGAGAGTTAACAAATAAATAATGCATTAAAAAAAATGAATATAGTAAAAAAATAAATTGCAATACTAAGAAAAATGCAAATAAAAAAAGATAAAATATCTAGATGAATATTTTGGGAAGAAAATGTGCTTGTTTGTTATGGAAAATAAATGTGATGCAAAAAACTAAATGCAAAATATATTTTTTTTTTCTTTATTTTGCTTTTTTTTTTTTTTTTTCATTAAAATGTGACCTTAACATATTTTTGTAAGAATCATCCATAATTGTATATACATGCCTATTTAGGACCATCTTTTTTTTTTTTCACATTGTGTTATTTTTAATAAATCAAATTAAATAAAATCATTTAAAATTTAAAAAAATAATATAATAAAAAAGTAACATTTCAGTATAGAAAAATCATCATTGAGAATAATGCAAATTAAATAAAAAAGAAAAATATGAAGTAAAATGTCTAGATTACCTCAATGAGAATTTGGGAGGAAAATATGGAAGCTTGCCATTAAATAAAAAAAACTTAAAAAGGTAATTGCAACTATTTATCTTACAATTCTGACTTTTTTCTCGCAATTGCGAGTCAGAAAGTCATAATTGCGAGTTATAAAGTCATAATTGTGAGTTATAAAGTCAGAATTGCGAGATATAAGAATTGTGAAATATAAACTCAAAATTGCGAGATATAAAGTAAAAATTGTGAAACAAAGTCAGAATTGCAAGTTATCACGCAATTCCGACTTTATAACTTGCAATTCTGACTTTTTTCTCAGAATTGCAAGTTATAGTCACAATTGCGTGATATATACTCGCAACTGCATCTTATGAAGTCAGAATTGCTAAATAAACTATAAAATTCTGATTTTTTTTCTCAGAATTGAGTTCTCTCACAATTCTTAATTTATCTCATAATTCTGACTTTATAACTTGCAATTGTGAGTTTATATCTCGCAATTCTGAGGGAAAAAAAGTCAAAATTGTGAGATAAAAAGTCGCATTTTTTATTTTTATTTTTAATGGTGAAAACAAGCTTCCATAGGAAAATGTGCTTGTTATGGAAAATAAAGTGACAAAAAAACGAATGCAAATTATAATTTCTTTTCATTAAAATGTGTTTTTGTAAGAATCATCCTTGTGTGTGTTTACCTGGTGCGTTGGTGACGTTGAAAGACAGTGTTGAAGAGACAGAGTTTTCTCCTCACAGAGAGACTTACACACCGACCCCGAGATGATACCTCTGCGGTAATGATCACACTAAACACACAGAGAAAATGGACAGGCATTAACCACAAATGCTATATACTGTAAATACTGTATCTTGACATCTTTTCTCGATTTAACAGTCTTGTGCAAGCAACAGGAGGACAAACCAGCCAGTTAGAGGACAGAGGGGGTCATGGTGTTATGATGGACTGGACAGTTAATGACCCACAAATGCACAGATCAGTCTAAAGGCAGCGTATAACTTCTCCTTCTCAACTGCATTCTCTCTCTTCCTTCTCGCTTTCATTTCTGATATCTACTAAATTGGTTTCCAGCACACATGTTGCAAAACAAGAGCTGAAAAGGCCTTTCCTTTCTCTGGGCCTCACCAAGAGTCTAACACTGACACAGACGTACAGACGTATTTTCTAACATCACGTTTTAAGGCTCTGAAAAGACTGGCAAATTTGTTTTTAAAGGGTGCAGCACTTAGAAAAATGAAAATGTAGCTCAAAGTGAGGTTTCCAGCAACTAATACTTAAAATTTAGGTCTGTTCCTCGCATAATACTATTGTGTGGCTTTAAAAGACTATCATGCACAAGTTGTATGGATTTTTTGTCATTTTGGAGCTTGACCACACTAGTTAAGATACACTTTTGTTGTATTGAATAGCACATCCTGATTGTTCCATTAAAATAAAAAACACACGCGAGTAGACGAGATCATTTTTTTTAATGATAATTTTTTTAAGAAAGAATGTATGACTCTGAATGAAAAACATCACAGTAAGAGGAAGTTTGTGTTTACATCCTGTAGCTGAATACAGAATTTGTGATTAAACTCAATCACACAGTATAATTAGCCTACTGCGACAAAAAAACTGAGAATATTTAAATGTGGTTTCCATAACAGCATAATTATGAACTGCCATCTCTCTTGCTTCCTCCTTTTAATTTTCCAGTTTCAGCAGGTCCGTGCAATGACTTCCTGTCAGGGACGAATACTGGAAGGCAAAACAGCATAAATATTACACCATCTGTGTGGATGTATGGTATGAGATCGCACTGAGGTGTTTGTCAATCATCATGTATCATCATAAGTCTCTCACTCTCTGTCTAAAGTAGCAAATCCTCTCTATTCCATGTTGATTTCACCTAAGTGTCAGGGAATGGCACTCATGGGAAGGGACGTCCAGTTCAACTCATGCATTAAAGAGGATTTCAGTGACTTACGATGAGCATGGTACAGACGTGTCCTCTGCAGAGCTCTGAATAAGAGGAATACTGCATGTAAATCACCCAGCTGGCCACCAGAATCCCAAACCACGCCACCAACAGGTACTTGACCTTTACTGCAGGTAAACGGGACTGAAAGAGACATAAATATACACTCAACAATATTTCACATGACATATACAAGCTCTTGTTTATATTACACTTTTATTTCGATCTTATTTCCAGTTTCATGTGAAAATAAATTGGATAAATATCAGAATTATTATTATATCAATCTTAACTCAACCTTTGACAATTTATAACCATTTCACTCTTTCTTTACAATAAATATACAAAGTATTGCACAGAAGGGTACATATAATATGTAAACTATTTTAAACAAAACATATGAAAATACATTTTATTAAAAGCAATATCATTTATTAAATTATAATAAATTATTAAAAATATTAATTTTAAATATTACATATACACTAAAAAAATAACTGTAAAAAACAAAAATTTACACAGTAAAATACAGTTTGAAACAGTAATATACTGTAAATAACAATGCATTCTGGGTACGATTATTAGTCGTTTTTGGGAAAATATAGGCTACCTATACCCTAAAGGCTACCTTCTCGAAAATGACAAATATTTTTTATATATATTTTGATATATATTTTTTTTACAGTGTATTACTTCTGTATATTACAATGCATTCTGGGTAATACTATTTGTTGTATTCGAGTAAGTAGTCTATAGGCCTCTTTATTACCCAGAATGCATTGTTTTTATGGTACATTGCCGTTCCAATAGAAAACAGTATTTTACTATGTAAATTTGTTTTTTTACAGTCATTTTTTAAAGTGTATAATACTAAATCATAAGAATAAATAGTTTAATAAATATTTGATGTACATGTCTCAAATGTTTAGCTTTGAACAATGACAGCAGAAATCTAGATCAGAAGTTCAAAGTTGTTCTAATTTCATATAATAAAAAAAAATATCATATTAAATTAAATTACATTATGAAACTTGTTGATGTTATGATGAATATGCCAGAGTAAGGTGTTTTATGAATATGGGGTATGTGCCACATGACATTACATTTCGCTTACATTACATTTTTAATGCAGATCTGGGCCACATTAATATGTGGACCTTAATATCAGAATTTTGGCATCATGAAATTTTTATTTAAATCTAAATTCAACCTTTGTCATTATATTATGATATACAGGCAAATGATTTAGAATCGTTTATTTACACAATAACTAAATTAATACACAAAAAGCTGCATATAAAAATACATAATATGTAAAATGTATATAGATGCTAAATATAATATTAATATAATTCAAATTTAATATATATCAATGTGCATTATGTCTTAAATGTGTTGCTTTGAACAGTCCTAAGTCCTAAGTTACTTTTTTCATACAAGTGAAAATTATATTAAATTATATGTTGAAACTTGATGATGACATTATGATGAATATGCCAGGGTGGAGTGTTTTATGCAGGGTATGTGCCACATTTAAAAGGTCATTTGAAAAACCTCACAAAAAAAAAAAAAAAAAAAAAATTGGATTTGAGCAGAAAATCAGAATGGGGCACAATGGCTTGCGATGTAACTGTAGCTTATCCCACTTTGAGAGAGTTAGAGAGAGAAAGCAACAGAGAATAATATTAGTGGTCATTAGCATGTCCTAACAAGATTAAACGTCTTCTCTTGGACAGTTTTCAGGTGTAAAAGGGCGCTGAATGCCGAAGGCAGCAACTGTTCTCTGTGCTTGAGTGGGAAAGTGAGTGTGTGTTTGTGTTGTGTGACTCTGTGAAAACACACATATCTGATTACTGCCTGTTGATACAGACAACCGTTATTAGATACCTAAATTCAGTCAGTGTGTATGTGTGTGCTCTCTAAAAACAAGGCCTGAACACGCAGTCCAAAAAATGTAGTTTTGACAGTGCCGCACTTTAAAATACATTCATGTCTTGTAAAAATGTGCACTGAATTATAATCATTTACTCATCCTCATATTGTTCAAAACTCATATGAACAAGAATTCAATTGAAATGCCATGCAAAGACAATGAATGGGGATTTCACGCTTCAAAAAGCATGCAAAAGCACCATAGAAAGTGTTCATATCATGACAATAATCTCACTCTGAAAGTAGAGATGTCGTATGCATGAACGATTCATTCTTTTGAATCAAATCTTTTCAATTAATCTAATGATCTAGTTCTCAATACCAGTCTGAATGATTTGTTCACAAATTGAACTGATTCAGTTCTCAAATTCAACTCAATAATTTAAAGGTGCAGTAAGCAATTTCTGAGAAACATTGCTGAAAGTGAATCCGACCGAGCAGCACAACAGACTTTAGCCAATCCGCAGTAGTGGGCGTGTTCACTCATGATGGGGGAGGAGCGAGAGTGAGCAAGAGGGAGATTTGAAGAAAGACTGTAGAAAGAGAGATGGCTGAGAGACATTACAAAAGGTTTTGTAGGTCTTTCACTGGAAAAAGAAAGGTTAGAAAAGCTTTCCAGCGCTGGAGAGACCTAAAGCCCAAAGTATACTTCGTTTTTTGCTTACGCACACACAGTCGAACGCACAGCCTTGCAAAGTATACTTCACTTGACGCATACACGTACACAGGCATTTGCAGTTTTGAGCAGTCTCTCGCCACGAGTTACAACCCCATGTAAATATATTTAGCCTAATTTCCAATTTCCAACTTTTTTTCCGCACAGACCTGTTGCTGTCTGCGTTTCCATCGCGGTCTAATTCCATGCGCGACTTTTCAGTTCCTGCTGGATTTCGTCCTCCACATATATGCTTAATAAAGCCTGAATCCTATTGTTGTTTCAAATAGCAAACAACTCCTTTACACCTTTATTTATTTATATAGCGCTTTTTACAATGTAGATTGTGTCAAAGCAGCTTTACAGTGATAACTGGTACATTATTTTGGCTGCACAGCAGCTCTTAAGGAATAGTGTCAATGCAGGTAGATCAAAGCACTGTTGAATATCAAATATCAATTGTCAAGTGTCCCCAACTAAGCAAGCCAAAGGCGACAGCGGCAAGGAACCCAAACTCCAACAGGTGACATCAGGTGGCAAACAGGTGGAAACAACTCTTACTGCACGCCCCGTAACAGACTTTTAAAAAATGGTAGTTGAAATAAACTCACATCAGTACCATCACAAAGTCCCTAGTTCCTGGGGAAAGTTCCTGTGGTGGAAACAGAGTATTCTTGTTTTTTGTATTTTGTTTTCTTTCATGCTAGAGCTGTACAGATGAGGGTACTTTCTAATGTCTTCACATAATCTCTCATCTATGTAGACCTCCAATGTCACTGTAGCTTGCATGTGTTCCAGTCTGTTCTGTTTATGCAGTTTTTGTTTGACTACCTTGTGAATCGACGCCCCCAGGGCACGGTTGCCACCTTGTGGATAAACTAATTACTGCAAAAAATATTAAATGCGCATGTTCGGCATGCGTACTCTTCTGATGATGAAATTCGCGTCACTTACTCTGTACGCTGACCCTCACGTAAATGGAAGTATAATTTGGGCTTTAGCAGGAAGGCATGAAAACAGATGCCGAGGCTGCTTTGTTTCTGCTACATACATGAGTAACACTGATTATGCTATATTTCACAGAACCAAGATATGCTGTTGTTGTAATGTTAGCTATAATAACAGGACAGTTTTGAGTGTCATTGTTTGTCTGGAGCTGGTGTGCTGCTTGGGACCAACAACAAACTATTGCTTGTATTTACTCTTGTGTACTGTATGTTAATTTGTGCTTCCTTGGCGTTCATCTTCTTTTTTGATTTTGCTTCGCTTCAGCTATGATAAAGAGACATCCACTCTTGCTTTGCATGTTTGTGCATTTTATGGGCGGAGCAATGAAGGGAGGGGTATGTTTGTTTGCATTGATTTCAAATTCTCTCATAAATTGCTTACTGCACCTTTATTTTAAGGTATCCGTGTTACAGTGTAATTATACATTTCAGGCTGAGTAATAATAATTAACTACATGTACTTACTATAGGGTTAAGGCCAAAGTATACCCCAGTTTTTACACGTACGCGAGGGTCTGCATACAGTGTGCATGACACAAATTTCGTCACCAGAACGCTCCTACGCACAGGTCGCATATTTGCATTGAATTTGTTTTGCACTAATCAGTTGTTCCAAAAGGTGGCAGCACTGGCCAGCATTGGCCGTTGTTTCACAGTAAAAAAAAAAACAAAAGTAAAAAGACGGAGCAACAATATCAACAAAATACCGGAGACTGCAACAACAGACGCCACTGACAAGCGCTTGTGTGAGGGGGTTATGAGATATCCGTCATAACTTCTGGAGAAAAATAGCGCAGACACTGGACAAAGATGAAACTTGTGTCGACCGCCTGCGTTCTCACACGCTATCAGATGGAGTATACTTTGAAAGTTTGAAAGTTTTTAGGGTTAGTTCCATGTAAGTATGCATAATTTATAGTTATTACTACAGTAACAACATGTAACGTGTAACAAGGACATTGTAAAATAAAGTGTTACCAAATTAAATATTACTCTGTTCCTCACACAAAACTATTGCATGGCTTCAGAAGGCTTGGGATATAGCATAAGGATCACTTTTATATCTTAATAAGCTTTTGCATCATTCTTGAAGACTGAAAGCTTCAGTCCCCATAAAACTGCCAGTAAAACTCCCTAATTTTTCCTTTTGTGTTCCACAGAGGA
Source organism: Elopichthys bambusa (assembly GCA_037101425.1). Taxonomy (NCBI): domain Eukaryota; kingdom Metazoa; phylum Chordata; class Actinopteri; order Cypriniformes; family Xenocyprididae; genus Elopichthys; species Elopichthys bambusa. Next base: position 4,753,396 of record CM074450.1, read on the forward strand.
CAGAAAGTCATACGGGTTTGCAACAGCATGAGAGTGAGTAAATAATGATAGAATCTTCAGGTCTGTTTAATATGATGAATTGTGCTTTTGTTTAACTTCAGGTTGAATCACTGCTGTTTTCATTTTCTTGTACGAGAGAAAAGAAAGATACATTTGTCATCTGTGCCATCTTCAGCGCAGGGTTCAGCAATGAATCTGACAGAGTTGACCTACACAGTCTCAAACGGTCACAGTGAGCACTTACGGTGAGTGCACTTATGAAAGAGGGCTCTTAGTGCGGATCTACAGAAATACTGTCAGCATACGGTGTGCATTAAGCACTTAGACCAGCCGTGTGTGTATAGCTAAAGATGGGAAAACAGTATATTAATTGCAACATTTAAAATGACAGATCCTCTTTCTTATGATTTATGGGCCGTGTCTTTTAAAAATACAGACAAAGAATGCAATGCATATAAATCAGGAGGTACAGTAATGGTATCAAATGGTCATACCATGCTGTGTGAAAGAATAGGGGTGAACAGGGCTAGTTGTCACACCAAGTCACAAAGATTTCAGTAACTTTAAGGAGTACAATTATGCAATTATGTGCATTTCCACTAGCAGAAATTATTTTATATGTTTATGTTACCATTAGCATATTTGCTGTTTCATGAATTCGTGTGCATATTGTTTTCAAATTTATTATTATTATTATTTTTTATTTTTTTATTTTTGCTTAAGTGAAAAGCCTAAAATAGGTTATTTAATTAATTGCATGATCCCCTTAATGTCAACATATATTTCTGGGAAAAAAATAATAAAAATGTTTAATAGCTTACAGAAATTGACTTTCAAAATGAAACCTTTCATGAGATATGTTTACTAAAGTAAAAAGTGAACTAGCACCGGTTTGAATGACTTCCATATTAATGTATCATGGTATTTACACAGTATTCATGAAAATACAACGCCAGGAAACATATTATCATGGTGCCATGCTCAAAAACGTGGTGATACCATGGTACTTTTGTGTTTCTGTGTTATTTCAATTTATTTATAGAGTTTTCGTTGGAAAAATATGACCAAACAACGTCTTTCGAGTGAAGAAAGTTACCTGTAAACCCTTAGATAAGGGACAGAAGAGCACCAGGTGCACCAGCCTGCGTAAACTCCTCGGCATCTTCACAGTATCACTGATGATGCGCAACACAAATACAGATTCCTCTCCAAACGCGCCGTCACTTTCTCATCTCGTCTCCTCCATTACAGACGACACACCAGCTGTGTTCTCCAGCACATCAAAGAGCAAAAATACACATTTACTCTTATTTTATCGCCGTGTGCTTTCGTTTCAAGATGCAATCGGCCGTGCGATGGAGAAACATCCCGTGCTGGTGGTGCTCAACTCAAGGACACGCGCTCGCACACGCTGCATCCAGAGACGCGCGAGCTTCAGGCATCATCCTCGCGCGACGAGATGCGACACGGCCAAAGATGCTTTGAAAACCAGCTCTGACATTTGCGGGATATTTAGACAGATGTTTGGTTCTCCAAAAGATCAGCGCGAATCAGTGCGAGAATGAGAATCACTGACAATCAGCTGCACATTCGGCCTCTGTGCGACTCCACAAAGCGTCTTAAAGGGGAAGAGACCCTAATCTACACTACCGACAGAAATCAAACAATACTGTCCCTTTAAATGCGATTGATTACAATAGAATAAAATAAGATTAAAATATCTTTAAATGTGATAAAAACACATCACATGTAAAACAATATAAGAAATATCCCTTATTTAATTAAAAGACGATATTAGAAATATCCCTTAAATCTGACCACAGACAATAGGTTATAATTAAGATAAATATCCCTTTAAATGTAATTAAATAGGATAAAAATTAATTTAAAATTAGATAAAATACCTTTACTTTCGATTTAAAAAAAAATTAATTTCGTTTTTAATGAAAAGACAATATAAGAATATCCCTTAAATTTGACCAAAGTAAAAAAAAAAAAGGATATTGCAAGTATATTAAAACCATATATATACATGAGGCTAAATAGAAAAAAAAGAATAAAATATACATAAAATAAATAATCAACAATATTATATAACAGAACAGAAAATAATAGGGAATCCTTTTAAATGTGACTAAATAGAATAGAATAAAAATAAAGAGAAATCTTTTAATTCAGCTATGTTTTGCACATTAGGTAATTTAAAGTCTAAAAGTAACTGAAGTGTCAAATGAGTAATAATGCATAAATGTACTTAAAGGTACACTATGGCGGTTAAAAAAACTGCATTCATTTTGTGGAAGAACATTGTTTTGGTTGTGCTTTGGCTTTGCGTGGCTTTACTATTGCTTATAAAACATTCACTATAGGCTTAAGAGATATAACCAGTTTCGATAGAAAGGACCTCAAGCTGACTAGCTGAAGATGTTACTGTAGCTTTACTTATTTATAGTCACAGTACTTCCTTGAAAATAATTTCCAGTGCAACAACTCATTATGAAATGACAAATGACCCTTCACAATAGATAATGCTTTACAATGAACTAATTTATCTGTTCAATAAATTACCTTAAGGCCAAAGTGTACTTCACTTTTACGCGTACAAGAGGGTCGGCAAGGCATCAGAAGAGTATGCGCGTATGCATTTAATTTTTTTGTTGTTGTTGTTGCAGTAATTAGTTTATCCACAAGGTGGCGACCGTGCCCTGGGGGCGTCTATTCACAAGGTAGTCGAAGAAAAACTGCATAAACAGAACAGACCAGAACGCATGCAAACTACAGTGATAATGGAGGCTTATATAGATGAGAGATTGTGCGAAGAGGTTAGAAAGTACCCTCGTTTTTACAGCTCTAGCATGAAAGAAAACAAATATATTTACATGGGTTGTAACTCGTGATGAGAGATTGCTCAAAACTGTGAGTGATAGTGATAGGGAACGCATTACACTCTGCCAGCCACCAGCCCACCATTGACAGACCTGCCAGAATCAGACTGGCAGCTGCCACCAGGTCACGTGACCTGTCAGTGGCTGCTCCTACCAGCCAGCTGGTATTGACTCATTGGTGTATTGACTCATTATTTATATTTTGTGAATTTTGTACAAAAAAAAGTTACACAGTGTACCTTTAAAGTGTCTACAGCTAGGCTTGTACTTGCAGAGGTTTCATCTTGCATGCAGCACATTGAGAGTGAAATAATAGTATTTTGTCACATTAACTCGCAATTCATGTTACGGACAACAGGGGGCGATAAAGGTTCATGGAGAATTGTGCTAAAATAAATAAGGAATGCACAAGATCAATTAATCCATATATTTAATAATAAAACAACACAGTTTGTTACATGTCTGGATGACTTCCATGATATAAAAGGTCACAGTATCTCATCACTGTGACAACATCTCTTCTGAGGACAAAGTTTAGCTCAAATTTGTCACCGTAGATGGTGACACGATGCGCTCCCTTGACCGTTACTCTCTGACGCCATGATAGGAAGCAGAAGCTCTGCTGTGATTGGCTGTTTAGCTCAGCTGAGAAAACGTCGATTTTATTAGTCTTCTTGTGACATCAAAAGACAACTCTTTCAATATATTGGATAATAAATACAAAGATTGTGTCATTTTCAAATGACAGGCAACAATTTTCATATTGTCATAACCACAGACCACATATTTTACACACAGATGCAGGTATGTTGAAACTAAAGGCACGATATACCCTTTGTCAGGGAATGAAAACACACACACACACACACTAGCACAGAGCAGTGGTCAGGTCACATTTAAACATCTTAATGACTCTGTGACCACATGCAGCACTGAAGATCTGCTGTATCCGATTACACACCCTGATTAACCATTTAATCTTGTTATCTGCAACTTCTATAATCGGTAATCTGGCTATTCACTTCTCAAAACTTGGCATCATGATTTTTACCAGCATTGTAAAATGACAGGGAATTACATTTTAGGGGAAATTATTTTGCAACAGCAAAATAAAAAATTATAGTATTATAGGTGTGTCTATGGCAGGGTTGATGTACTTCATGCACTAAAATAATAAAAAAAACTATAAACTATAATAGCATCTCAATCACTGTGATTGGTCTATAGAATATTTGGAGAAAAAGTATGGACAGCATGACACCTTTGTCTTTCCCAATAGTAATTTACATAATCAAATCAGATGTAAATACTTTAGTTCGTTGGGATCCGTGCTCAAGAAGACTTGTCCCAGTAACTGGATCGTCCTGTTAACAGTGCTAACATTTTTCATAGGACACAGCACACTTTCCACTGTTCCAGAACGTTCCGTGGAGGTATTGCCTACACACTCCAAATATTGCCATAATCAAATTTGTTAAATAAACTGTAGTTTGCACCAAACTCACATGACATGGAAATACAAGCAACCAGTACCCGGAAACACACACATACGGGAGGGATTCAAACTTGCAGCAGAATCTTTTGTGCATAACAGAGCGTGGGGAATCATTTGAGCGAATCGGTGCGTTTCAGTGAACTGGTTCGTTTAAATAACCGAATCATCACACATTAGTGTTCTGGTAGCTAGTTAAATGGATAGTTCACCCAAATATGAAAACTCTGTCATCATTTGCTTACCATCAAGTTGTTCTAAACCTGTATGAGTTACTTTATTCTGCTGAACACAAAAGAAGATATTTTAAAGAGTGTTAGTAACAGTTTCTGTTCCCCATTGACTTCCATGGTATTTGTTTCATACTATTTAAGTCAGTGGGGACCAGCAGCTGTTTAGTTACCCACATTCTTCAAAGTATCTTCTTTTGTGTTCAACAGAACATAGAAATTTATACAGGTTTAGAACAACTTGAGGGTGAGCAAATGATGACAGCGTTTTAATTTTTGGGTGAACTGTCCCTTTAAGATTGCTTAGAAGCACAGAACAAGATTTTTCACATTAACAATGTGTTTTGGACATATTTTAAAATATTGTTTTCATTCTCCTTTTTGACACAATAATAACTTAATCATTCGACTACAACAATATTATTACTACACTGCAGTTCTACGTCATTTGTCTGTCATAAAAAAATGTGTATTGTAACACAATAATTGTTATGCAAAACTATGTATCATTGCATATTGTTGATTTTTTTGCATACAAATATTGTCAAAGAATAAATATAGGCTAAACATAATATAAATTAAATGCCCGTAAAGTTAACAAATACACTTTTATTTACTTATTTTTCATGATAGTGTTGGATAATACATCATTTAACAGTTTTATCGAGCTAACAATAATTGTAGAATCGGTGGAAAATTATTGGATGGGAGTCATTCACAAACGCTAGATAGAATCATCTCGAACAGAACGATTCGCGAATCGAACACCAGTGAATCACACACGACAGACGGCCAAAGGTTATACTCAGAGCTCTCAGTGGATAACCCGCTCTTGGCTCTCCATAAACCTCCGGTTCTTGTTGACATCCACATCATTCGCGTGAGATTACGTAAACGACAAGCAGGGGGTTCGGTAAAGTTGCTCAAGTGTGCGACTTGGACGTGGTGTCTGATGTAGACTCAGCTCAGAGTTGGTCCCGTACGGTCTTCCCTCCGCTCCACACCGCTGGCCTTCTATCATTTCTCGACAGCCGGGAAAGAGGCGCTGGTCGCGGGTATGGATGCCTTGTGGATGCTGCCTGTGCTGCTGGTGCTCCCGCTCCTTTTATGGACCAGCAGCACGTTCGTTTACTATTTCAAAAAGTGCTTTTATGTGGCGTACATGATGCTGCTGGCCGTTATCACCATACCGATTTGCATTCTCAAAAGCGGCGGCAGAGACATTGAGAATATGAGGTAAGTTGTCAACAACGCAAGTCACACAATATTATAAACTCGAGCACTGATTCAGGACACTAGGCTGTAATTTTTAATGTGGTTATTGAATGTTAAACCAAAAATCTGGCTAAGAAACATATCGTAATATAGATTAAGTTGTATTTTAAGACTGGAACACATTGCTACAAACACCTCTTTTATCATTTAACGTAATATGCACGGAGTCAATAGCTCGTTTATGTACCCACACATGTTTTTTATGGCTAAAATGAGAATGCATTTGTAATGGAATGCATTGCATCTGTTTACCCCGGACAGATGTTCGGATCACGGCAGTGAATCTTTAGCCAGCTCGCTAAGAACAGTGTACGCGAGAACACATACAGGCCTCTGTATCGTATATTTAACACGAAATCAGAGTGAAGCATGCATAAATTAAGCTCTGTGTGTTTTATCCGCACAAGATAATGTAAATATGCTGTTAGAGCACGTGCGTATCCCACTTGTGTGTGTTTAAGCAGCGCGTGCTATCTGCTTTAGCCAGAGATGGCGACCGAAGCGTGTGTTTGTTTTCTGATGCTGTGCTGGAAACGTGAAACGGATGTAGGTTGCTTTGCTAGTTACACATGCTCTAATTTGTCTCATCCAAGACTTCCTATTTGTATTAATGAGGCCATGATGGATTCATGGCTCAGCTGGTGCAGCAGAGTTCATCCTGGTCGATGGTGCTAGATTAAACCAACGCTCACACACGTTCCACACATTGGACAGTTGATCGATGGAATTGCGGATTCCAGGCCATCAGTTTAGAATCAATGTTCGCGCCGAAAACCATTTTGAAACCTTCCGTACCAGTCTAGAATGTCGCTGCCATGGTAACGGACGTTCTAGAACAGCGGATCTCCACACAGTATCAACCCCCCCCCCCTTTAAAGTCAACATTTAAACCGAGTAACTAGAGTTGTCAATGCATTAAAATGAATTGTAATAAAACAAGTACCAAAAAAGATGTTTTTTTGATGCCGCAGAAGTGATTTTTAGCTATTTTACTTAGTTTAATTATATTAATACGTATTTTACTATAGCATTTTGGGAACCGCTGTTCTAGAACGCAACATTGAAATATTAAATAGGAATGTAGTAGTAACTCATTTACATCTCATTGAATATTTTAATTATAGTTATTTAAAGGGTACCTATTATGCCCCTTTTTACAAGCTGTAATACAAGTCTCTGGTGTCCCCAGAATGTGTCTGTGAAGTTTCAGGTCAAAATACCCCACAGATTATTTATTATAGCATGTCCAATTTGCCCCTATTTAAGCAAAAACACACCATTTTTGTGTGTGTGTCTTTAAATGCAAATGAAGGGGGCGGAGCCTTTACAGGATACTCAACAACAACAAAACTGGAGAATCTCTCACAGCCAAAATGTCAGAAATTGTCAGTAGCGGTGTTCGAATCTGAGTAGGAAATAGATGGAGAGACTCGGGAAGAAGTTACAACTTTTAGAATGCAACAGGACTTTTCTGAATGGTTAGTTGAGGAATTTATGTAATTGTGGAGTTAACTTTAATCAACTTAATTTATCCACTGTGTCCTCAGTGGCTTAGATGCTGGGAGCCTTATGTTCATTGGTACATCCAACATTTGTAATGTTTATGTGGTGCAGACATTATATTAATATAGCGAGGATATAAACATGGCGGACTATGTGCAGCTCACTCAGGGTGGGATCTATGCAAATAGGGCAGATTGTCACCAGTAATGGGCGGGGCTTTCCCCCTACTGTGATGTCACACACATTTCTGGAACAGCACATTTTCAGATACTGCTTATGATTTATGGGTGGATTTTTACTATTGATTGAAATTTCTCAGGCAAAAAAGTTCCGGATTTCAAATTCCAGATCTTGTGAATTCTTATTGAAATTAATGGATTTCGTCTGCGAACATTTGCAGAATGGCATGCGTGACCGTACCTGTGCTGTAATTTAACGCAGGAAAGAATGAAAAATTACTGAAGAATTTACTGGTTTATTGCGTCAAATTTGAAATTCCACCAACAATGTTTATCCGTCTAGAAAAGTAGTCCCATCACTAAAAGAAACATTTAGATGAGCAGCCCAAATAAATCACATTTTGTATAAAAACAATGTATATAAGTGCTTTAAAAATAGGTGAGCTTTACATTTCTACTTTTAAACTTTCCCAGAATGCCTTGTCCCATATATTTCCATTGTAAGTTAAAAAATGAGGAATGAGTCAAAGTTATTTTCTGTGGTGAGCTTAATTCAGAACTGAACCTGGGACATTCATTTAAATGGGACATTTAGTCCTTCATTTTTACAAGTGGGGGGTCATCGACAGACGTAAGTTTAGAGATTTTTAGCAATTTGGCCCTCACAAATATCGCAAAATCATTGTGTTACTCAGTATCAAGATGTTAAATCACAATTGATATGAACGTTTGTTTTCAGGAAATTCTATATAGTTCTGCGTAAGTGTGACCTTTTTAATCTCAGTTAAGTAGCCATAAAATCTGAATGCATGCTTATTATTAAAAAAAAAGAAAAAAAAGTGTTGTCACACTTCTAGGTCATGCCAAGTTTGTAATGTCAACTGCACACATACCGGCATAGACGGGATCTCTTATGTGATATGAAAAGCAACCTTGTGTTTGTGGCCTTCCCTAATAGTGTGCATGGGATATGAAAATTGGAGACCTGAGGTCTGACTGCATTTGCACAAAAGGTCCCGTCAGCGCCTGTTACGATGTTCTGCAGCTTTTGAATAGCTTTGAAAGAGACCATTTCAAATGCTCACTAAAAACTAGACAATTTCTACTCTTCATAACAGTCGGTTCATTCACACGCAGGGTACAATAAACTCACTGGGTACAACAGAATAACAGACACCCATTTATTGCGGTTATTAACGCAATCATCTATCCCAAGTTAGATCTGTTCAATCTATTCACTGATATTTTATACCACCTGTTTAGTGATTCAATGCCATGTAGTTCACAGGTAAACTCGTCCAGATGAGCAGGTCTGTTCAGGACAGTGTTTGAACGTGGGGGTGCGACGTTACCCGGTAATTACGCCAGAAGAGGGTGATCTCATGTGTCAGGGCTGGTGTAGACTTACTGTACGTCCACCATCAAGTGTTGACGTGTTGTCATGTGTGCAAATACTGTACATACTATAATCTGATCGTGGCAAATATGTGGAAACTAATTTATGCAAGCTTAAGTGTTTTGGTCATGGCTATTTAGTCAGGATGACCTAACACCCATATTAACCAACACAACACACCATATGACGTTGGGACGATGGGTGGTGTCTTGTTGCATCAGTGTTATTCTTCTCTTTTAAGTTTATCTGAATATCTCTCTCTCTCTCTCTCTCTCTCTCTCTCTCTCTCTCTCTCTCTCTCTCTCTCTCTCTCTCTCTCTCTCTCTCTCTCTCTCGTGATGCAAGGATGCCAAACTTATTGGGTGAAAGGAGAGCTGACAAGGCTACTAGAGATAGAGGTGGTAGATGACTGATTTTATCAAGTAGAAAAAGTTGTCCCAAAATGAAAATTGTCACTCTCATGTTAATCCAAACCTGTATGGCTTTCTTTCTTACTTGTAGCATAAAAGGAGGAAATCTTTTTATTCTTTTACATGCACTTGCAATGAGTGCAGATTGGAGCTTTAAAGCTTCTAAAAGGACACAAAAGCACCATAAAAAGTATATTCCAAGTCATGTGATGAGGAACAATTTTTATTTGTTGTTCATTGATTATCTTCCCTCTATACTATACTATATATCTTTCTTAACTGCTGTTTTCTTACCCGCTATTTTTGTTGTTTCAATTTCTTCTTGGTTCTTAACTTTGATGCTAACTGTGCATTTATGTGTAAGGTTCGCAACTTTTATTAAAACAATATTTGAACTCCATAACCTTTTTGAATTTTCCATTTTCCTTTAGTCTTAGTCTTGTTTTTATCATTTTTATTAGTTAGTTTTTTATATGTCTATGCAATTTAATTTTAGTTTTTAATTATTTTTTAGTACATCAGATTAAACTAAATTAAAATAGTAACCTTCAGTCTGGGTTGGTTTGTGGTCTTAAAAAGCTATTCATGAAGTTTAAGATCTATGATAACAACCAAGCTTGGCAGGGTTTAAACTCTTCCATTGTGTTTGTATATTAGGTTAACGTGTTAGAGCACAGGTTGACATTTGTGATAACAGAGTTTATTTAGGATGTGTGTAGTAACAAATAAAATATGTGTGCAGTTCCATAGCTGGTGGTTATAGAGTGGGGGAGGAGAGTGCAGGCAGGGATGACTTTTTTTATTTATTTATTTTTTTTTTTTTAGGCCAAAACCTAGAAATGAGTTATCGGTTTAGCACTTTCGTTCCATCATCCTGAAGTCAGTGGGTTTTTTGAAAGGGTTTTTGGTTAAATGCTTGAAATAAAGTCTGTGGTGAACAAGCTCAAGTTATTTTCACATTTTATTCTGCGATTTTAAAATGCATCAGAAATACCCTCTTGTGAATTTTTTTTCTAATTAAAGCTTTTATATGTCTTATAAAAGGTGGTTGCTAACAAGTGTCTAAATAGGACTATACAGAGCTTGTCGGGAACATTAAATGTCATCAGCTGAACAGAAACTCATTGCACTCTTTCAGACTACTATAACTAATATTTTCATGGAATATGCTTTTAAAGGGGACCTGTAATACCCTTTTTACAAGATGTAATGTACTGTAAGTCTCTGGTGTCCCCAGAATGTACCCCGCAGATAATTTATTATAGCTTGTCAAATTTGCCCCTATTTGGGTGTGATCAAAAACACAGCGTTTTTTGTGTGTCCCTTTAAATGCAATTGAGCTGCTGCTCCCGGCCCCCTTTCCAGAAGAGGGTGGAGCTTTAACAGCTCGCGTTTCGGTTGCTCAACAACAACAAAGCTGGAAAATCTCACACAGCCAAAATGAGGATTGTCAGCAACGGTGTTCAGCCTTACATTGTTCAAACCGGAGTCGGACACTGATGGAGAGACTCAGGAAGAAGTTACAACTTTTAGAATGCAACTGGACGTTTCTGAATGGTTAGTGGATAAATTTATGTAGTTGCTGTGGAGTGACATCAATGAAAGACAAGAGAGGTCTAGGCCTGGACTTTTTTGTTTCAGTTTATGCTGCAGTCGTCCGTGAGGAGCTGCCATGTTACTTTTGCTTTGTTGTTTATTTTGTATGACTAAAGTTATGTTGAACATTCCCCAGTTCCCGCCTCCTTCTTGAACATTGTTACACTTATGTTAACCTTTTTTCTTATGCTGATTGTATTTACGCTTCAAAATTCATGAAGCTTGTGTTCATTTGTGAAGATTATCGTGGGAATCATAACTTTTGTTAAGTCACAGAGCTTATTTTTTGCAATAATGCAAAAGCCAATGGAAAAATCCTTTTGGGTTTTTATCCAGGGTGATGCTAACTTCCGGGTTGGCCTACAAAAATACGTAATTTCTGCAGAACTCTATACCGAGCTACTTTAAAGGGGCTATATGTAAGATTTTTACTTTAATAAAGCATAAAAATACCCCAATATGTTTGCAGATATTTAGGAAACATGCTAAGTTCACCTACTTGTTTCTCAGAAAAACAATGCTACAGCCAAATATTCTTCTCTGAAATGTGCGTTCCATGTCAGAATGTCTGTCTTTGTTTTGGTCGGTGCAAAACCATGTGCTGCCAGTTTATCCAATAGTATTTCGACATCACAGGTTACCAGTAGGCGGAAAACACTGCGTATTGCAGCCATAGAAACCAGCAAACAAACTTGGTCAGAGATTCGCAGATTCTGCCTCACCTAAAAAGCCTCTGCATCCATCTAAAACTCCCTATGAACGACAGCATATTAAAATAGATAAATCAACTCATCAGCTTACAGTGTGTAAGTCTTCTCAGCTTTTATTGTCAATTGCGCTCACTCTTGTTGCGTGTCCTCAAACTGGCCACCCAAGGCTTTGAACGAGTGGGGCGGGGCGAAGAATATTTTGAATTTGGACTGCAGTATCTATTTCGACCACTGGGTGTCATTCCTACATAGAGCCCCTTTAAACCCTGTTCGTGTGATTGCCAAATTTATGTGGCATGATGTTACTATAGTACATGTACTTTTTTTAGACGACATTCTTGTTTGAGTAAGAATGCATAATGCACAGTGGTGTTATAGTGAAAATATTAGATGCAAATGCATTGATAAAAACCATGGTACAGAATCATGCTATTTACGTGTTACTCCAAGGTACACTACATTTCAAAACTTTCTTTCTTTCAGATCATTAAGCTAAACCAATTCAAGTAAACCTAAATTAACCATTGCACAGTCCAGATTTATTGCAGAACAGAGTATAACATCTTTGAGACAAGAATCTGAGCCTGTTACAAAACACACATGCAGAGACTGCTAAGATCGAGATCTCTGTGTAGAAAGTTGTTGTTTACGATTCACAACATGTCAAAACTCAAACCCTCTGGGTAATTTCACAACCATCGCTATTGTGGTGATGTGTAATGGGCACAAAGATTCAAGTCAAAGCATTGCTGAAATGAATGCCTGTGTAAACTCAGGAAAGAGACGTGCATTTTGGTGCATTGATGAACCAGTTCAATTCACATTTATTTGTATAGCGCTTTTCACGATACATATCGTTTCAAAGCAGCTTTACAGAGCACAATTAAATCAAACGAACAGTAATATTTAGTGTTTGCTTAGTCAAGCATCGCTTCACTGTTGCTTAGTACTTATAACTGTGGATGAAGTGTTGTACTAAACCACTAACACTAAGTATTTGATCACGACTCATTGTAACTCGCAGTCATAAATCCATTTCAGTTAATCGTCTTTTAGGTTCCTGAAGTGTTTGAATGAAGTGAGTTTTGTTGACTCTCTTTCTTCAGCTGCGGTGTTACATAACTACAGATGTCTTTTATCCGCATTTGCTCCACTTATTCACATTACTGATATGAAGCTTTTATGTGTTCAAAGGTCTCACAGATATCGCATCTGTAATCTCGCTGTTCTATCGCGCAACATCACAGTAAACATCAAATTATCCAGAAGATTATAGAATAGTACCTAGTATTATTTATATACCAACTTTTTTTTTTTTTAAAGTAAAGTAAATATATTTTCAGTTTTCATTATGTTTTTTTGTAACATGTAACAAATAAAATATGTGTGCAGTTCCATAGCTGGTGGTTATAGAGTGGGGGAGGAGAGTGCAGGCAGGGATGACTTTTTTTTTTTTTTTTTTTTTTTTTTTTAGGCCAAAACCTAGAAATGAGTTATCGGTTTAGCACTTTCGTTCCATCATCCTGAAGTCAGTGGGTTTTTTGAAAGGGTTTTTGGTTAAATGCTTGAAATAAAGTCTGTGGTGAACAAGCTCAAGATATTTTCACATTTTATTCTGCGATTTTAAAATACATCAGAAATACCCTCTTGTGAATTTTTTTTTTTTTTCTAATTAAAGCTTTTATATGTCTGGTAAAAGATGGTTGCTAACAAGTGTCTAAATAGGACTATACAGAGCTTGTCGGGAACATTAAACATCATCAGCTGAACAGATAAACTCATTGCACTCTTGCAAAGTATTATAACTAATATTTTCATGGAATATGCTTTTAAAGGGGACCTATAATACCCTTTTTACAAGATGTAATGTACTGTAAGTCTCTGGTGTCCCCAGAATGTACCCCGCAGATAATTTATTATAGCTTGTAAAATTTGCCCCTATTTGCCCCAAAGCTATGGTTGCCGAATGGCTTTTCTGAGGTAGATGTTACTTGACATTGTTTACAAGCTATTTTATTGATCTCTTTCCGGGCTTGAAACACTGATTAAGCAATTACATGAGACATGATACATTTCAGCAAGTTGTACTGTATCTTTCAACATACCTTCTGATCTTCATTCATGTTCATTTCATGCTATAACTAGTAGTAAAGCAGAAGAGATGATCAGTTTAATGCCACTTCACTTGAACTGAGGCCAGGGTGGCCTGGTTTTCACAACAAAACCCGCCCAATTGCTACTCAAAACTAGCCCAATCGAGATTCAGAGGGGGATCCCCTGGTAAACCCCCCCCCCCCCCCCCCCCCCCATTTGGTGGATGATAACACAGTGGAATAATTACTTGCATTGAAAAGCCATATTTGTGAAAAAGGATTGAGTGACGTGATTAGTCGTGTTCTAGATTACAATGTCTTTTTACTTCCTTTAGGGTAATCCGGTTCATGGTTCGTCATGTGAAGTACTTCCTGGGTCTGCGCTACCAGGTCAGCGGTTGGGAGCATCTACAGACAGATGGACCCTACGTCATCATCTCTAACCACCAATCATCACTCGACGTGCTAGGTGAACTAATACACACAACCAATCAACACTCAATGTGTTCATTATTACCACTATTACCACTCTTACCTATTTAAACATGGCATAGCAAAAAAGCTCTGTGTGTCAAAATCCTGTTTAAAGAGCTCTGCCAACATGACCAGACCTGAATGGATTCACTTCTTTCTACACGCACACCCAGATGTCACATGATCGTGCTTGTGCAACCAGTCTTTCTGTACTGATTTTCTCCTCATCTCTGCAGGCATGATGGAGATATTGCCGGACCGCTGCACGATGATAGCTAAGAAGGAGCTGATATGGGCCGGGACGGTGGGCATGATTTGCTGGCTGGGAGGAATTGTCTTCATCAACCGCCAAAAGACCAGCGACGCCAAGAACGTCATGAGTGACGCTGCTAAAACCATGCTGGCCGACAAGGTCTGTCTTTACTGAGATAAAATGAATTGTCTCAACTCGATCCATGTTAATTGATGGTATATGCTCCTTTTGAAGCGTAGTTTCTTCATTAACGTCATTAAAAAAAACAAAACATATTTATTAGCCAAATTTCAGGTGAAGAACTACACTACCCATGAATCCATTAAAGAGAAAACATATCAGCACAAGGGCTGCATCCGAAATCACATACTCTCTTGAGTAGGTACTTATTTTGAATAAATACTTATTTTGCGACCGCTAAAAAAGTATGTTCTATATAGTATGAATGTATGTAATATGAATAATCTGGATGTACTACATTTGCCATGCTGTCATTATTATGTGACCTACCAGCATCAGTTGCGTCACTTCTCTTCCATTCACACATCTTCTTCCATGGCCTCATGGGATAGTAAAGAGTCTATCGTATGCACACTTCAGTATCTCACCGGAAGAATTAGGTCATGTTGTGTTTTTTTTTTGTTTTTTTTGCCTACTTGTTATGAGTACTATGAATTCGGACATACTGCTTTTGTCACATACTGTTTTTCGCCCACTATATAGTAGGGAAGTGTGCAATTTCGGCTGCAGCCAAGGTCTTTGTAATGTCTAAAATGTATTATATAGTTGTATAAATACACTACTGTTCAAAAGTTTGGGGTCTGTATGATATATTATTCAGCAAGGATGCTATAAATTGATTAAAAGTGACAGTAAAGACATTTTACTGTCAAATAAATGCTGTTCTTTTGAACTACTCTCACATAATAATACTGGGAAAAATGTATCATGTATCCACAAAAATATTAAACAGCACAAACTTAATAATTGATAATAATAAGAAATGATTCTTGAGCAGCAAATCAGCATATTAGTATTATTTCTGAAGGATCATGTGACACTGAAGACTGGAGTAATGATGCTGAAAATTCAGTTTTGGATCACGGGAATAAATTACATTTTTAAAAATATTCAAATGATAATTTAATTAAAATAATATTTCTCACTGTTTTTATTACTGTTTTTACTGTATTTTTAATGAAATAAATGCAGTCTTGGTGAGCAGAAGAGACTACTTTCAGAAACATAAACTCTTACCGAGTTCGAACCCTAAACTTTACAGTAGTGTATTTGAATATTTTGTAATGCATTTAAAGTATGTTGTTTTTGTTCTCAAAACAATCATGTGATGTTGTGTCTTGAAGTTAGAACTGTTTATGAAGAATTATTTGAAATCCTTGTGGAGAAAATGGATGGGGAAAATACTTCTATTGATTTCTTAATACCAAACATTCTAACTGCATGATGTCATTGTAATATTTTGCATACTAAATTGTGGTTTGGTACTTTGCAACTAATTATCCATCTATATATTATTTGTTAGTAATTTTCAGTGGGTGCTGTAAACAGTCTCATTTTGTGTTTGCATTAAACTTTCTGTAGATCCGATTGTGGGTGTTTCCAGAAGGCACACGGAATCAGAACGGCGGGCTTCTGCCCTTTAAAAAGGGAGCGTTTCATTTGGCCATTCAAGCACAGGTGAGTGTTACTTCAGAACACCTGTGGTGAAAATCAAGTTTTTAATGTTTATGGATCCTATTTTAACAACCTAAATGCAGGGTCTGAAGCGCATGGCGCAGGTGCACTTAGGGCGTGTCCGAATCCACTTTTGCTAGTTTAACGACAGAAAAAATGGCCAGCACACCAGGTGTATGGTCTAAAAGGGTTGTCCATATTCTCTTAATGAGTAATGGGTGTGTTTTGGGCATAATGTGCAATAAACCAATCAGAGTCTCATCTCCCGTTCCCTTTAAAAGTCAGGTGCGCTTGCACCATGACGGATTGCTATTTACATGCTGGAAGATAATCACCCTCAACCTGACGAGTCAATTTAAATACATGTGTGTATTGCCACAATAGGTCAAATAATTAGCCAATTTCATTCATCATTACTGCAAATAGGTAATTCTCATACATGTAATGACTATCCATTATGACATGTAGGCATTTTTATCTTTTATGTACACAATAATACATTGTAATACTTTTATTTTTATTATTTGGCATGTTTGTGTGCTGTTGCACGCCCCTGTGTGTGTAATAAGCAGAGTGTACATATTACTAACGTGGCTTTAAATAACAAAAAACAAAAAAATAAAATACTGTACCATTGACTTTAGACCAGGTTTTACGGCGCAGTTGTTTTCATTTGCCTCAAAATAGCAACATGCCAACAATGCGCCTGAACACACCTCGTTTTTAGACCAGCGGGTGAACAGATTTTACGTGGGCGCTGGATGTGAAAATGATAACTGTGTCGGGCTGAAACGAGCAAAAAAACACTTGCGTCATGCCTGGCGTCACATTCCACCGGGTGTATGATAAAGTCCTATATGTCTATATGGTGTTTTTAATATACTTTAAGACAAACCACATGTCAGTTCATCATTCAACACAAGTATTTTCTTGTCAAATGCAGTAGACGTATTCTAAACAGTTTTGTTTTTTAATAAAGCTCTGAAACTCAAGGATAAGAACTTCCTAGACTCCTTGTTCTTGACCTGATTTAACCTGACATGTAGGTGCAAAGTACAAAGCTTAAGTAATTTACCCGGCACAACCTGAACAAGTTTGACCTAAAAGGTCCCTCATTAACCCATGAAACCTGTGTCAGGGGGTCAGGGGTCATAAGGGAGACTGGCTTTACCCATGTAGGTGTTGTGTGTTACCTTCACCAACAGAGGGAGTTGTTGTTGTTTCTTATATTGTTTAGTGTCGGCTCCTGTGGTGTTCTGCTGCAGCCACATAGAAACTTTTACTCTTATGCAACTGATTTGCACATTTCCGAAGCCACATGAAACATTCCTTCCGCATTTCTTCCTTTCTTGAGGCTTGTAAATAAAGTTAAACCAGTTGGATTATATTTGTTATGGACTAATGAAACTCATGGCAGATTGGTCACTGTCTTAGAATACTTTGTTTCATTTTATAGACAAAGTAGGTTGTTTCTGTATATGTGTGTGTGTATGTACTGTATTATTAATTAATAATGAAGTTTTTTAAAATGTTTTAAAACACACAAGGGCTGCATTGTTTGATCAAAAATACAGTAAAAATGTGAAATGTTTTTTATTTTAATTTATTCCTGTGATCCTGTGATTTTCAGCATCATTACTCAGTGTCACATGATCCTTCAAAAACCATTCTAATTTGCTGACCTTTTCCCTCTTTAGAAACAGGAAGATATATATATATATATATATATAAAAATGCTTCTCTTTTTGGTTTTGTAATAGCTAAACCAGTGTTGTGGTGTTGTCAATCTAGAGGGCATTTGATTTAACAAAATCGTACATGCCTCTAAACGCAAGATGTGATCAATATTTTTGGTTATTTTCTCAGAAGTGGAAGACTGTACATGTTAAATGCATATATCTGCTCATGCTATTTTGTCAGTTTTTAGGAGTGCACTAGCATATAGATTAGGCTCAATGCTAACAAAGCCTTAAGGCTAATCTAACCACAGTCTTTCCAGTCTCTCTCAAGTAAAAGTGAAATACTAAAACTACATTTCTATGACCACAACAAAATGTTTAGGATAATTGCTGTAATGTTGACACAAACCTGTCAATAGCCAAATATTTGAACCTGACTTTGAGATTCAGATGAGATCACAGACAAAACAATAAGGGCTGGAAAAGGTTTCTGACAGCATTTTCCCCTCAGAGTTGAGCTGTAGTTGGTGTAAAGATGTTGGGAATGAGCAGGTGGAATGAAATAGAAATGTGAAGTGCTTCTAAAAAGTTCTGAATATTTTAGAAAGTGTGTATGTTTATGTGGCTGTGAGTTTGTGTGTAGTAATAGTCATTTTACCTTATTCTACATGCATCTACACGTGTGTGTGTGTGTGTGTGTGTGTGTGTGTGTGTGTGTGTGTGATGATGCATACTGATATCAAAATGGCAGGCCATCATAATCAAAACCAGATGAGCATGTGAGTTAAGGCGGACAGACATCACTTAATCTAGACCAGACTAATGGAGCCCTGATGGTTCTCATTAGTAAAGGTAAAATATGTGAACAGTCTATGTGTTTTCTTATCTTTTATCTGTGTTTCGCAATTTGGCATTATGCAGCTACGCCATGTGTAGCCTGACAGGGTTTTATACCTGGTCTAGACTTAAAGAAGTTTAGTAGAAATTGCTTAATTTAGGGTTTTAGCAAAATATTTACATAAATATATGAAATAGATGCAAAATATTGTTAACCTTTTAAAATGCATTTTAATATTTAGATGTTTAATTTATCATTTTATTGTTATTTTACTACATTTTTAAACATGAAGTAAAACATTTTAAATATTTGTTTCTTTTCTTTTCATTTCAGTGTTTCTTTTATATTTATTTAGTGTAAATATACATATTATTTTTTTTATTATGTATACATTTATAAAATATAAAAATATATGCAAAATATTTTTACCTCAAAATGCACTTTAATATGTATTTTTATTTATCATTTTGTTACATTTAACTACATTTTTAAACATGAATTAAAACATTTTAAAAATGTATGTCAATTTATATGTATTTTTTTAGTGCTGTCAAATCGATTAATCTCATCTAACATAAGTTTATATATATATATATATA
The DNA here is from genome assembly GCA_037101425.1 of Elopichthys bambusa. Taxonomy (NCBI): domain Eukaryota; kingdom Metazoa; phylum Chordata; class Actinopteri; order Cypriniformes; family Xenocyprididae; genus Elopichthys; species Elopichthys bambusa. Next base: position 4,772,703 of record CM074450.1, read on the forward strand.
TATATATATATATATATATATATATATAATGTGTAAAATAAAACAAGAATTAAACCTTTTAAATATATATTTGTCTTTATATATACTTAAATAAATATATATATATATATATATATATATATATATATATATATATATATATATATATATAATAAATTTAGAATTTTAAAATATAAATTAGTAGTTACCTTCACTTCCACACTCTCTCTCTCACACACACTCACTCACACACACACACACACACACACACATTCACTGTCCAGCGGTGTCGTCATGAGAACTGACCACTTCTCTGCATCTATTATTAGTCTGGGAGGATAGTTGAGTCTGTGTCTGATGATATTTTTGTGTGTGAGAGCGTTTCTAATCCCCGCTGACTTAACGTCTGCTGCACCGCCCATCGACCAACCATCTCTCTCTTTCTCTCTCTCTCTCTCTCTCTCAGGCTCCCATCATACCCATTGTATTCTCTTCCTACAGTAACTTCTACCTACGAAAAGAGAAAGAGTTCAAATCAGGTAATGCACATTACAGATGTATGTTAAGGATAAACACTGGGTTCCTGCACAGTATGGAAAATTATGGAATTTGATTCGAGTCATTTCCGGTTCTGGTCAAGTTTGAAAAAAGTTTGTTTCCAGACTAATGCCCCTATTCTGATTACTAAAATCTAAAAATGTGAATTTCCAAAAATAAATGTATTGTACAAGCAGTTTGTTTGTTATGGCATTTGGAGCAAGCAGCCAAAAGTTTAGTGAATATTTAACGCAACTGAATGAATTCAAGACGCATATTCATTAATCAAATTTTGATTCTACTTTATTGAAATGAAATATTGAAATTAAAGAAATACTGTTTTCATCAGTAAATTTATAGAGCAAACATTATTACACTGGGATATCCTGCAGTTATTTTGAAATATTTTTTTCTGAAGTAATGTAATCAGTGACTATATTATTTTAAAACTTATGAGTAAATGTAAAAAAATTTTATTAAATTTTAAAACCATTTATCAGATGTTAAATATAACATTTAATCAAAACCCGTCAAAATAGCAGTCCATATGACTGATGCGCTTTATTCCACAGCCTCTGAAAGATAAAATTTAAATTGTTATTATTTAATATTTAGTGAATTATTATTTTAAGAACTATTCCTTGAAATGCATTGAGAGACATTTTTATTATTGATAATTATGGTGATTATGGCTATAACGAACATTTAGAAATTGCTTAATTTGGGGTTTCATCAAAATATTTGTAAAATATTTATTTATATATGTGAAATATAGAAATATTTGCCAAATATTTTTAACCTTTCAAAATGCTTTTTAAAAGGTATCATTTTATTGTTATATTTAATTATTTTTAAACACAAATTAAAACAATTATTAGCTTATTTTATATGTATTTTGAATATATTTGAATTATATATAGTGTGTGTGTGTACGAAATATAAAAAAATATTGTTTTAATTCATGTTAAATATAACAATTAAATGATGTATTAAAATGTTAATACTTGGCATATATTTCACATATTTAAATATTTTGCTGAAACATCAAATTAAGCAATTTCTACATTTTAAAACATGAATTAAAACATTTTGACAGTTGATGACTGTAATGAACATTTCCACACTGTTTCTAACAGGAACCATCACTCTGAAAATCCTTCCAAAGATCGAGACAAAGGGACTAACGGCAGATGACGTGACAGCGCTCTCCAACCAATCATTCGGCGTCATGCATTCGGCCTTCCTGGAGATTTCTGGCCAAGCCACCCAGTGCAACGGGCCGTCCACCCACTGAGCGCTCTGCTGCTGTCGCGCCCTTTCATTCGCTCTGACAGCAAGGATGGCTTGAGACTACGTCGTCGTCTTCGTCGTGGTGACGGTAACCATGGCAACCAGGCGCTTTGGTATCCTCTCCGACGGCCTAATGAAGCAGGAACACATGTCCATACATACAAAACACATAAGCATTCACATTGACTACACACAGAAGGTGTCATCTTAGCCTAGTTTTGATCTCCTGTTGGACTCCAGGGGGCGCTAAGCAGCGCAACAGTGTTTTTATGGGGGAGGGGCGGTGACTTTTCACCTCGCCCGGTGTGACGCTTTGTTCCGTGTCCTTTTCGACGTCGGACTGCTTTTGTCGATGACGGGTTGAGTTTTGGAGCGACGCCCTGAGAACATTGTGGATGTGCGTTCGACATGCATGCCTTTTGAATTTCTATGTTTTTCTTCCTTTCACTGATCTTCAAGGACTCATTTTGTTGGTTTGTGTAGGTCGCTTTTTCTCGAGGTACACTGCTTGCATTATGGGAAATCGGTGACGAACATCTGTGCTTGTTTTATTTCTGTTGTTTTTGTTTTGTTTTCGAATAATTTTTCCAGTGCGAGCACTCAAAGATGCCCTTTATTGTTATAAATAGTTGATTTAAAGGAAAACCTTTTGACCAAAAAGTTAATTCGGAAATGTCCTATACACTCCAGAGTAAAGCTTTTTGTGTCGTCACAACCAAGGATTTTGGAAAATGCAAAGAGATTTGTTAGTTCGGTTTCCTTATCTTTCATCGAAAGGTTAAATCTTAACGAACAGGTCCATTGTCAGCATTATAAAGTGCGGCTTCTTCCTGTGCCATGTGTCAAAAGTGTCTCCGCCTAGAATATTGTGAGAAACACTATTGATTATTGATCTGTGATCAAGATGTTTGATTAGCGTTTAGGATAGAAATACGTTCCAGTTGGCTTAAGTTCAGTGCTTTGCTAATTTCTTTTGTTTTTGTTCATTTTCATGTTACAAAACAACAGATTTTCCATTCTTAAAAATGTATTTAACATTGTTCAGTCCTATTATTTAAAGTAGAAACCATTTACAAGTGAACTATTATTATAATAACTGATGGAATAAGTATTATCTAACACACTATATAGACTATGGCATTATCTAAGGAGCCAACTTGACTAAAATGTGTATAAGAGTCATTATTATTCAGACTTTTGAAGGACAAACTCAAAATCTAAATTTATTTTGCATTTGTTAGCAGATGGTAGCATCAAACACCTGCTATAAAATGATTCCAGAAAATTATTATAATGTAAATCGCTGAGGTTTGTAATATTTTTAAGTGGATATTGACATATAGAAACATGATGGCGCTCTAGAAATGAACTGTATTCGCAGATCCTTCTTAGATCAGATATTAAACTTTATCTTAAACCTTAAGTTTTACCAAGGATGTCCATATGAAAAATGATGAAATATATTTGAAAATGTTCACAATTTAATCTCAAAATGACCAATTATTTAACACCTATTTATTAAACGGATTGTATCACCAGCTTATCGCAGGAAATTCAATATTTGTAATTATTTCAAAGACGTTTCTAATTGCGCTGCATTGTTGAATTATATTTAATGCTTGGTGTTGCGGTTCTTATTGTTTAAGAATGTGTAACATCCTTAATATAATATGTACAATATTATTTAAGAGGTTTGTACTGTACGCATTACATTATAATGGCTCGTTGAGCTGAAAGCATTTCAGAACTTGATTTGAATGAATGTTTGAGTTGGTTATTGCTAAATGTCCAAATTAGGCAGAGTGATGATTATTATTATTATTATTATTATTACCACCAGTAGTACAAATTTAAACAATTATTGAATACTTTTATGTTGTGTATTAGGTCACAGATTTTATAAGCCCCTTTCCTTTGTTTTCAATGTAATTTTTGCCCTGCTGACTGAAAACCGTGCTGCGTACACAAATCAATGTACAAAAGTGTGTACAAGGTGTTGTGAGAATTCACCAAAGCTATTAAGGATGTAAAACAAGTGAAGCTTGTAAAAGTTCTGATTATAAGATCGGTTAGATGAAACTGTCAGACATTTCATGGGCAGCCTTGTGTACATGTGTGTGAGTGTGTCTGTGTGTGCGTGTGCGCGCGCGTGTGTGTGCGTGTGTGGTCCTTTGTCTGTGTTTGTATGGTGACCAGACACACAAATGAACTAAAGCCCATTGTAAAATCTGTAAAGTCATTTAAGATGATGATTATATATAAAAACGTTGATTGTGGTAGAATCTGGATGCGACCTGTGTTAAGAACATCTAGGACAAAGAGTCAATAAAATCGTCTGTTTTTCCAATAGGAATGTTAGGGTTTGTTCTTGATGTCATCTCTTTATTTGTTTTTCACACACACACACACACACACATACTCTTGCTCTCCCTTTAAATGCAAATAAGCTGTTGCTCCTGGCCCCCTTTCCAGAAGAGGGTGGAGCTTTAACAGCTTGTGCTTTGGTTGCTCAACAACAACAAAGCTGGAGAATCTCACGCAGCAAAATGTTGATTATCTGGATTATATATATATATATATATATATATATAAAAATATACATACATATAAACCTAATTATGGGTTTTTGAATTACTGTTTGCATATTTTGTAAATTAATTTTGAGACTATTTTGCCTCCATAGTAAAAAGCAGATTGTCAAATTAAGAAAACTTTTTTTTCCTCCAAACTACACTATATTGGGACACCTGCCTTTACGTGCACATGAACTTTAATGACATCCCATTCTTAATCCGTAGGGTTTAATATGGAGTTGGCCCACCCTTTGCAGCTGTAACAGCCTCAACTCTTCTGGGCAGGCTTTCCACAAGGTTTAGGAGTGTGTTTATGGGAATTTTTGACCATCCTTCTAGAAGCGTATTTGTGAGGTCAGGCAGTGATGTTAGACGAGAAGGCCTGGTTCGCAGTCTCTGCTCTAATTCATCCCAAAGGTGTGCTATAGAGTTGAGGTCAGGCCAGTCAAGTTCCTCCACACCAAACTCGCTCATCCATGTCTTTATGGACCTTGCTTTGTGCACTGTTGCGCAGTCATGTTGGAACAGTAAGGGGCCGGCCCCAAACTGTTCCCACAAAGTTTGTCTAAAATGTCTTGGTATGCTGAAGCATTAAGAGTTCCTTTCACTGGAACTAAGGGCCGAGCCCAACCCCTGAAAAACAACCCCACACCATAATCCCGCCTCCATCAAACTTGACTGCATTGTGCCAAGTGTAAGGTGCCAAGTGCCACCATTCTCCTGGCAAACCGCCAAGCCCATCAGATTGCCAGACAGAGAAGCGTGATTCGTCACTCCAGAGAACACGTCTCCACTGCTCTAGAGTCCAGTGGCGGTGTGCTTTACACCACTGCATCCGACGCTTTTGCACTTGGTGATTGTAAGGCTTGGATGCAGCTGCTCGGCCATGGAAACCAATTCCATGAAGCTCTCTACACACTGTTCTTGAGCTAATCTGAAGGTCTGTGGCTATTGACTCTAAAGAAAGTTGGCAACTTTTGCGCACTGTGCGCCTCAGCATGCGCTAATGGCAATATAGTGTATATTTAGTACAAATTGTACATTTTGTGAACAACAAACTCCAATATTCAAAGTTTAAGCAATTTTATTTAAAAAAAAAAAAAAAAATGTAAACATAAAAATGATATTTTAAAAAAGAAAATACAATTTTGTATTTTTTTTTTTTTTCCCCAATAGAAATACTCAGGAGAAGAACATGGAATTATAAATATATAAATTTACATATCTCCTGACCCAAACTTACACATGGAGTGACCATACAGCTGCACTTACACCAAGATTAAATGTGAGAAATACATTGAAAAACATTACAGAACAATCAAAGCACCCGGTCATCCACCATAAAACTCCATTTTGGCCAAACAGAAGTTTGACATTGTGCTTCCCTACATGCTCTTTGAGTGGATTGAACATGTTTACATGACCCTTTCATCAGTGCTGCAGTTGTTCATTTAGACATCAGATATTAGTTTCACTTGGATCCAGCCCATCTTTGAATGATCATCTAGTTTTCCTGGCAGGCACCTAATAAAACACACACAAGATGTTTTTGCTATTTTATCTATTGAAATGGATTGTACAGATAAGTTTCCTACACTTAAATATATGCTTACAGGCTCCGATTCGCTCCTCCAGGAATCCAACCTGCTCACTGAGTGAGTCGATACGGTCTAGTTGCTGCAGAGAATGCGACAGGAAGTTGGTCCTCTCAGGCAGGAAGCTGTTACTGTCTCCCACACCATCCAAGGGGAAGAGCGTGGTGAAGGGAGCCAGAACCATCTCTAGTTTCTACACACACAGAGAGAGGAAGGTGTTCTTACATTTGAGGACATTGAAATTTACTTCATTAAAGTAAAAAAAGAGACTAAACATTAAACAAATGGCAAATAAGGTTTTATTTGTTGACATTAGTTAACTACAGTGCTACAGTATGTGTGTGTGTATATAATTATATAATATATATATATAATTAGGGGTTAACGAGACAGAACTCAAAGACTTTTTCTATGTACACAAAAGGCCTATTTCTCTCAAATATTGTTCACAAATCTGTCTAAATCTGTGTTAGTGAGCACTTCTCCTTTGCTGAGATAATCCATCCACCTCACAGGTGTGGCATATCAAGATGCTGATTAGACAGCATGATTATTGCATAGGTGTGCCTTAGGCTGGCCACAATAAAAGGCCACTCTAAAATGTGCAGTTTTATCACACAGATGTCGCAAGTTTTAAGGGAGCGTGCAATTGGCATACTGACTGCAGGAATGTCCACCAGAGCTTGTGAACTGAATGTTCATTTCTCTACCATAAGCAGTCTCCAAAGGCGTTTCAGAGAATTTGGCAGTACATCCAACCGGCCTCACAACCACAGACCATGTGTAACCACACCAGCCCAGGACCTCCACATCCAGCATCTTCACCTCCAGGATCGTCTGAGACCAGCCACCCGGACAGCTGCTGCAACAATCGGTTTGCATAACCAAAGAATTTCTGCACAAACTATCAGAAACCGTCTCAGGGAAGCTCATCTGCATGCTCATCGTCCTCATCAGGGTCTCGACCTGACTGCAGTTCGTCATCGTAACCGACTTGAGTGGGCAATATTTGAGAGAAATAGGCCTTTTGTGTACATAGAAAAAGTCTTAGATCTTTGAGTTCAGCTCATGAAAAATGGCGGCAAAAACAAAAGTGTTGCATTTATAATTTTGTTCAGTGTATCTACGAAACGTATTTATTTCTGTCCCGAACCGGCACAACTCTGTGCATTGCGCCATGGGAATTTGTCCTCCACCTTCCCCAGCACCACCTGTCTAGATCTGCTAGGGGGTTCTCCCTACTTTCCTTGCAGCAGCTTGGAACCTATTCATTATTCACCTATTCATATTCACTGTATTTATGTTCATGTTTTGGCAGTAGCCTTGACTCATGCCTGCAGCAGCATATTCTATATTTTATCATCAAAATATGTTATCATTACAAAATATTTTTTAAAAAAAAACCATTTATTTCTGAGGTGAAAACTGCTTGTCACCAAATGAGGAACATGAAATTTAATATGCATACTACTGTTTTAAACTTCTGTTTTATCCTTACATAATGCATACCTTTTTAGAGTTTTTACAGTACATACTTTACAGTATGTAAATATTGTTTTGTTTATATCTTAATTTAGTGAGGTTAATGAGTGCTAACTTATTTATTAGCATTTCTAAATTACTTTAAATAATACATAAACCTTTTGAAAGTGCTGAGCTGAAAACGTAATATTTAAAAGCACTGAAATTAATATAACTTTTTCTGGCAACTAATGTTGTTAATAATGTGACTATGTAATACCTCTGTGGCATTGACTAAACAAAAACAAACTATTCTTTACAAGCAATATCTGCCAAACACACTCTTTTCTGACCAACAAAGACAGTTAAGACCTCTATCTGTGTGTTATTTTTCAGAACCTGTGATGTGTGAGGTTGACTACTGCTTTTAATTAAACCATTAGCGAGGCTTTGAACCAATAACCTCTCTTGGCAAACATGCTACAGTTTCCTGTTGTTTGAAGTAGGATGTGTCCTGAGGGTGTGTGTGTGTGTGTGTGTATTTCTGACCTGCTCAAGGAGCTCCACTCTGTTTTTAAGCATCTGAACTTCTTCAGTAACGTTCTCCACCAATCCCAAACCTCCACCTTAAAGAACAAAAGAAATACACACCCACACATTATAGATGGACCACACACTGACATTCAGTCTTCATTAAAACACAGAATGCAGTGCATAACTCTCTTTCTGATGTTTTAATGTTTTAAGATCCATGCTTTGAACATAAATAACGCTTTTATTCAGACAACATGCAAACACACAGTCAGAGCTTTTGTAAGACTTCCAGAAAGCATTGTTTTATGTTATATTTCTGCACGTTCTCTGCTTGCATGAACCCATGATTAATATCCAAAGCGCTCCCAGAGCAGACCAAAGACCTCAGAAGAATAGAAAGGCAGACGTAAATAAATATAGAAAGAGAAAGAATGAGTGGAGGGGTGACAAAGGAGGAAAGTTTGAGGTTTGGCAAGAATATGATGCAAATACTTTGATATGCATTCGGGTCCAAAAGTCTGAGACCACTAGTGAATATTTTTGTTCTTTGTTTTCCAGTTTAATTTATTTTAAATTATTTATTAAATAAATAATGTATTTATTCTTTTTTATGTGCCGTTTTGTATTCCATTTTTGCTTTTATGACAGCAGCATTCAGATTCAAGAAAATCCGATGACCAAAATCTTATTTTACAGCATAATTTGAGATGTCCAAAAGAGCATCTTGAGCTTCAGTGGAAGCAGGAACATCTGACCATCTTTGCAAAGAGTCACATGTCATTAATTTGTTTATTGTGACCTAGAAAGAGTGCAGAATCTGAAACATTTCTTCATGTTACATCACACCGTATCTCTTTGCTTAAAATGATTTTTTAAAAATCTACAACTTTGTTAATTTTCAGGTTAAAATTGAAAAAAATCCCAGTGTTCTCAGACTTTTGCACTCCACAGTACATGAAATCAGGTCATATTTCATCACAAGCTTCAGTAAGGGGTAACCGATGACTGATTGGTTCTTATGTAAACAGACGTAATTAAGACCCAATCACATCAGAGCTTTAGCCCAGTAAGTCCCGCCCCTTGGCTGTTGTTCTGAATGTTTTGGGTTGTGAGCTCTATCAATCTAAAAACTAGTCAATGGGTCACACACACACACACACACACATTTTCTTCAGCGTTTGATTTGGCTGCTTCCACAGACACACACGCACACTGAAGCTCAGTCAATCTGTCCCAGATGTGTGTGTTATGAAGACACGTGGGAGAGAGCGAGAGAAGCTTTGTGTGTGTGATTTGTGTGAAGGAAAACAGTGACCCCCAGCAGTCTGAGTTTGATAGATCTGGAATGCGAGCTGCGAACTGAGCCAAAGCGAAAACGGAGACACAGCAGCTACAAATCGTGTTCAGCCTCCTTAAACGCACAATCACCATCATCGTACAGCTAAACATTCAGCTTCCTGTTCTTCTGATGACACTAATGTAGTTTTAAACTCAAGGTTTTAGGGACTTTGGGCCCCATAAACTCAACAAAGTTGTTGATGAGGTCAAAATGACTTTATAACTAGAGATCAGGGCTCTCTCTCTGTGTCCGTCTTTCTCTGATCCTTTAGATTTAAATAAAATAACATTGTAAGTAAAAATGCAAAATATGCTAAATCAGCAAGTCGTAGAAATGCACAACAATGGATGGAAAACTAAAAACCAGTTAATTCTAAAAATCAAAGAATGTTTACATGACTTTTTCATTGACATGCACACACCAAATAAGCTGCTGAATAAGCAATTAAACAATTCAAATTTAAAATTTATTTATAAAAACCGTGAATAATATCATAAATAACAAAGATTGTTTTTGATATTACAGAAAAACTAATCATCTAGTATTAGCGATCACTGTCATCAAAAAAATAAAATAAAAAAGATAAAATAAAACTTTATATTTTTTATAAATACTCTTTATACTTTTTTATTTATATATTTTTATTAAATAATTTGATAATTTTTACATTCATTTTAATTTTGATAAAACGAAAAAAATTAATAATAAAAAATGCTTACACTGTTTGAAAGACATCTCATATTATTATACCTTAATATTTATATTAATTATTATTATTAGTTTCAATTAGAAATTATTATTATTTAAATCATAATTATTATCAGTTTAAATAATTAATACTTTATTTAAAAAAATTCTTTAATAAAAACGAAACTTTAAATAGTAATATTTCAAAAGGATAAAAATGATAAAAACATAAAATTTAAACTAAAATTTAAACTACAAGGAAATTTAAAAAGCGCAAATTAAAAATATTAATAAAAACAATAAATAAATAATAATAAATAAATGTTGTTTGTTTAGTAATAATTTTCAATAATAATTATAATTTATAAATGATTAAATATTGGTGTAAACTGTGGTTACCAAGCTAAATGTTTAGTGAGACTGAAAAAAAAAAGAGAGAAAATAAAAAGAAAAAAAGGAAATATAAAATAAGCACAAAAAATGCTTACACTGTTTGAAAGACATCTCATTTTATTATAGGTTAAACAATTAATATTTATATTAATTATTATTATGTTTAAACTATAAATTGTTTAATTTATTCATTTAATTTTTTATTTAATTTGGTTTTTTACTGTAGCAACACTAACTGTAGCAAGCAACATATTTGGTGTAAACTGTGTTTACCATGGTACATGTTTGTAAGGGAACTACTCTTGCTGGTGACAGGTTTAGAGTAAACTGAGCTTCTGCACCTTGAGTCCCAGTGGACATCCCACCAGACAGATGTTGATGACTCCGGGTGGGTCGGGGTCAAACTCAACAACACTGAGGTTTGACCAGCGTGGGAACAGAGAAACTAGCGTGTGGGGTCACTTAAAGGTTTACTTTGAAATATTTTTCCCTTATATATCTAAAAATAAATAAAGAAATTAGGCATTTCCCATAGAGACAAGGTTTTCAACAAACCTTGGTTTACATTAGATTACCTTACTACTAGCTTTCAGCTGCCTGGATTCAGACATTATTGCTCAGATTTAAAAATGTACTGCTCTCTTGTACTTTCTACTGAGCAAACTCCAGGAATGTGTGTTTGAGCACCAGCCAACAATCAGAATGAGTGGCGATTATTTTAGCCTGTCGCTTGGAAACAGATAACATTACTATTTAGGGCCAGAGGAGGTTCTGTTCTTGCTGTTATTTTAAATCATAGACAGATATGAAATAGTGTAGGGAGAGAAAAGACGAAGAAACAAAAGAAAAGAGGGGAGAGGAGCGAGACGCTGCCAACAGGCTTAAAGACACAAGCTAGTTTTGGCATAATACAGAGACAGACAAAGGGAGAGTTCAGTAGGTTCTCATACACTGTAAAAAAGAATGGTGGGTTTAACTTAAAGTAAGTTACCTGGTTGCCTTAAAAATTTGAGTTCATTGAAATAAAAAATTTGAGTTCATACAATGAAGGTGATTGGTTTAATCAACAGAAACTCTAAATGTTATGTTATCTGAACTACAACCCGAATTCCGGAAAAGTTGGGACGTTTTTTAAATTTGAATAAAATGAAAACTAAAAGACTTTCAAATCACATGAGCCAATATTTTATTCACAATAGAACATAGAGAACATAAATGTTTAAATGGAGAAATTTTACACATTTATCCACTAAATGAGCTCATTTCAAATTTGATGCCTGTTACAGGTCTCAAAACGTGGGCATACTTACCATGGTGTAGCATCTCCTCTTCTTTACAAAACAGTTTGAAGACATCTGGGCATCGAGGTTATGAGTTTCTGGAGTTTTGGTGTAGGAATTTGGTCCCATTCTTGCCTGATATAGGTTTCCAGAGTTTGTGGTCGTCTTTGACGTATTTTTTGTTTAATGATGCGCCAAATGTTCTCTATAGGTGAAAGATCTGGACTGCAGGCAGGCCAATTCAGCACCCGGACTCTTCTATGACAAAGCCATGCTGTTGTAATAGTTGCAGTATGTGGTTTTACATTGTCCTGCTGAAATACACAAGGCCTTCCCTGAAATAGACATTGTCTGGAGTGGAGCATATGTTGCAATGTTCACATATGGCTTCCTTTTTGCATGATAGAGCTTTAGTTGGCATCTGCAGATGGCATGGCGGCCTGTGTTTACCGACAATGGTTTCTGGATGTATTCCTGGGCCCATTTAGTAATGTCATTGACACAATCATGCTGATGAGTGATGCAGTGTCGTCTGACGGCCCCGAAGACCACGGGCATCCAAAAAAGGTCTTCAGCCTTGTCTCTATCTATACGCACATAGATTTCTCCAGTTTCTCTGAATCTTTCGATGATGTTATGCACTGTAGATGATGAGATTCACAAAGCCTTTGCAATTTGACACTGAGGAACATTGTTTTCCCCAATCTTTTTTCACAGATTTCATTTTATTCAAATTTTAAAAAACGTCCCAACTTTTCCAGAATTCCGGTTGTACATTAATGATCTAAGTTGATTTGACAAAAGAAAAAAATGTATGAAAATATTTTTTTATAGTGTGTTAAATAAAAGACAACATATCTGTGGAGTGATTTGCTCTTAACAAATAAGGTCAATGAGAGCCATTGCAGCTGAGGCTCGTATTTTTAAAGAAACCATGGTTGGTCAGGTGGTCTGTTATTGCTGTGTAGAGGCAGACGGATGTGGTCCAGGTTTGTGGTTGGCCCGTATGTTGTCGCTGTGGTCACCAGTCACAGTGCACTATTACTCACGGTACGAGTTGAGAGTGGCATAGCGCGTACCAAAAGTAATAATGAACCGTGAGGCTGGTCAGGGTTCCACCTGCAGGGGGCGCTAGAGGGGAAACACACTTATATACTGCGGTACAGTAGCCCAACCCTACCCATAATAACATATTTTGATACAGTGTAATTGTATTAACACTTAAGCCCATTTTCACTTGTTTTGTTTTCAAAACGCTTGTGTACCTTTCTTCCTAAATAATATGCAAGTGTGTCTTTATTCATAGTACTTTGCAAGCAGTATGCAAAAAGTGCTGGGATTTCTAGTGGATTTGTGAAGTATGCATCTGTGCATGCTTTATTGGTTAATATTGCCCACAACCCCTTGTGCAATGGAAAAGGGGAATCTGAGACCGTTCTCTTCCCACATTTTCAGTTGCAGAAAAGTGGTCTGGAATGTGAGGACAAAACTGCCATAGTAGTTTATAAATGTATGAACTTATAATGAATTATAAACTTATGAATTTAGATGGATGCGAACAGGGTTCTGTGGTATTGCAATGAAATTTTAAGATATAGTCGCTTGGCCCAATGCTTCCATACTCAAAAGTATGTGTAGTTTGTCCTGATGTCATTACAAAAAAAGTACAACATTTTAGTGTGTATTAGAAATAAGCAAACTGGGGAGCAATTAATATATATATATATATATATATATATATATATTGATAATCTTACTATTTATTCTGAAATGTGTTCGAAAGTTTGACTGGTATCTGTCTGGAGATTCGTGGTTCTTGTATCTGATACTTTTGAGTTTGAGTGTTAAGCCAGTGTGGATGATGGGTATCAACATCAGTATGTCTGCGGCTGATTATAATGCATATACACGTCTTGTCTTACCAGCATCGCTACTGGATGAGCGACCGTCTGGTTTTGGAGAAGTGACGGGCGGCGGGGAGGGGGAAGGAATTCTTAAACACGTTATTTCATCTTCAGCCAGACTGAATCCCTCCTGACACACACACTGATAACTCCCCAGCATATTCACACACTTCTGTGAGCAGCGATGACCTTCTTTACACTCATCCATATCTGGGAGAGAAAGACATCTTTTAAAAGTCTTGCGCCATGAACATAACTGTATGTCATAAATGAATGTTAGTGTGTGTTTGTGAGTACCTATTTGACAGTATCGTCCCGTCCATCCTTTCGGACATGCACAGTGATTAGGCCTTATACACGACCCTCCATTTGCACAAGACTGCTCACACACCGCTACAGAGAGAGACACACACATATATGAATCCAAATGTGAAAACACATTCAGAGCTCATGTTAACCAATATGACTTGTAGACAGGGCCTAAAACTAACTTTTTGCCACACTTGCCAATTGCTGGTGACTTAAGAACCGGCCTCAAATGGGTCCTTGATTATGATTTCACTTTTTTAACTTTAGTTAGTGTGTAATGTTACTGTTTGAGTATAAACAACATCTGCAAAGTTACGACACTCAAAGTTCAATGCAAAGGGAGATATTTTCTTTTACAGAAATCACTTTTTAAGGACTACAACAAATGGATGGTAGGGACTACAACAAGCTTCTTCCTGGGTTAGTGACATCACAAACCCCAAAATTTACATAAACCCTGCCCCCGCAAGGCTCGAAATTGCGACCATTTTAGTCGCATATGCTCCCTAAATTTAATGTTTGCGACCTCAAAATATATTTGGGAGCATTTGTGCGAGTGCAAATAATTGTTGAGGTGCAACCGTTCGTTTTAATTTCTCTACAAAACGTTCGCTGTATTACTGCACAGTATGTGCCTGCTGTTCTGATGCAGTAATCGGTCCACCGTTCTGTCACATAATCAATTAAACTTTATCTTTATTTTATGTTCTTTATGTTCTTAATTTTAAAGCAGATTTTAGTTTGGTTAATATAAGCAGTCATTCACTTCCTTTCACGGCGCTCCGTTGTCACGTGACAGGGAGCTAACTATCACGCAAAATATAAAGACCTGAAGAGAGATGATGAAAAGAACACTGTTACACAGGGCTCGACATTAACACTTGAGTTTTTATATTTAAAACATACGACACGACCAAGAGTAGGCCTACAGTTTTCCTGAATAAAACCATCACGACTAAAAATGTAATACTGGTTTCATACAACAGTTCAATAAACCGTAAAAAGTAGTTAAAATTAAATCACTCACATTTTAGACACAACAGTGGCTGTTTTTGTTCTGTTTCAGCAGCGAAAATAGTTCCAAACAAAGATCGCGAATTTCATGACAACACAATCGTGTTTTCATTACTGAATGATTCAGCATTTTGAACAAATCGGTTGAGTCAAATTCAATGACCCATTCATCAACAACTGCCTCATTCTTGAATGAATCATCCGTTTGAACAAATCGTTTGAATGAATGACTCAATGACTCACTCCTAAAGACAGTCACCTGCCGCCACCTACTTGCGGTTTAGTTTCATGTTTAAAAGTATCATTGTTTCTAAAATTTCTTATTTATATATTAAAAAAAAAATTAAAACAATCTCACAACATTATTTAGAAGACGTGAAAGAGAGCTCAATTCAATATTCGCACACGGTCTGAGATGCAGATTTCTGGGCGCTTGCTTAGAATGTTTGCTCACAGAAAACTTCCCACACAGCGCGCAAGTAATGAGTTGAGTTCCCTTTTTTGCAATTAAACTTTCATGCAATGCAGCACTAGCCGGTCATCTGCCCTGAGCGTCATTCATGCTTGTTCGTGTTCACACTATTCAGAAGAATTCATAAAAATGTTACCAGCCAACTGGCGATTGGCACTGCGTTTCATATACTCAACAAATTTTTACTCGCATTTGACGCTTGACAAGTGTTCATTTTAGGCCCTGCTTGTAGACCCCCATTTACCTTGGTTGCAGTTGTGTGAATGTATGCGTTGCCATCCAGGACAGCATTCTGGGTAAATGTGTACATTAGGAGCTGCTCTGCTCACCTGTCTGTACGAAACCCTGTAGACTGTCCTGTAAAACACATAATCCAGTCAAATGATAGTACATTATGCAGTATAATATATATTTCTTGTGTTTTGTGTGTTCTTACTTGTACGTGCTACACATGCGGTGGTTTTGGCACATGGTGATGTAGGGTTTGTGTACAGGCTGAAGGAACGACTCCGTGCTGTAGGACACACGACGACTCCACGCATCTCCAACACACACTCTCCTCCTGAAACACACACACATACACAAATATTGCTTATATTTACATTACCTTTCAAAAGTTTGGGGTCAGAAAGTTTATGCTCACCAAGGCTGCATTTATTTGATCAAAATAGAGTAACAACAGGAATATTATTATTACAATTTAAAATACTATATTAAAATGTAATTTATTCCTGTGATCAAAGCTGAATTTAAATTTTCAGCATCATTACTCCAGTCTTCAGTGTCACATGATCCTTCAGAAATCATTCTAATATGCTGAATTGCTGCTTAAGAAACATTTCTGATTATTTTTAGTTGAAAACAGTTAATATTTTTGTGGAAATTTTCTGATAGTTTTTTCAGGATTCTTTGATGAATAGAAAATTTAAAAGAACAGCGTTTATTTGAAAGGAAAAATCTTTTGTAACATTATAAATACCTTTACTGTGTCAAATAAATGATTCTTTGCTGTAAAAAAAAATCTTACTGACCCCAAACTTTTGTATATATATTTATTATTTAGATTGTTTAAAAATATTGTGAAAGGTGTATGTGTACAGCTTGTGTAATCATATCTCGAAATTCTTATAATTTTTTTATATTATATTATATTATATGAATGTGTGTTGAATATAATGCTGGGAAAGACATTTGCATTGTTGTTTGTGTATCAAAAGCTTGCTGTCCATCAGTTCTAACTGGACATGACTGACTGATGTAATTAGCTGCTATTATATGCATTGACCTTTAACCTTATAGTGACCCATGACCCCACTGAGGCCCAAGAACAAGTGAATTGACACTACTGCTGCGTTTGAAATCATGTACTAAGTACTACATTTGAATTTACTTCACGACCGTTAAAAAAGTATGTTCTATATAGTGTGAATATTGGTAGTATGAATGAAATTCCAACGCACTACATCCGCTATGTTGTTACTGTCATGTGACCTACCAGCTTCAGTTGTGTCACTTCACTTCCCTTCATAAAGTGTCTATCAATTGTGCACCTCAGAATCTCGGCAGAAGTAGTAGGTCATCCGGGGACTTTTTGAATACTATGTTTTCTGACATACTACTCTTTTGGCGTACTGTTTTTCACTTAGGGAAGTATTCGATTTCAGACAAAGTCACTACAGTACTGTGTGTGTGTGTGTATGTATGTATGTATGTATGTCAGTCGTTACCCGTGGTGACCGTGAATCTGAGGCGTGCAGGTCACATGCAGGAGAAACAGAGAGGAGGAAAGCAGGACTGCTGTGTACATGTCTCTCTCTCTGTCTATCTGTCACTCTCTCTCTCTCTCGGGTGTGTCTGACAGCAGGAAGAGAGACTTTCAGGTGTGTCCGTCTCCCAATCAGCTACCTGAGATAGATAGATAGAACATTATTTACAGAGTCTTAAAGGTATAGTAGCAATAATATATAATTAAATATGTAATAATAGTGATAATATAAAACAATATATAATAACATATTTAATATTAATATACTGTATAATAATAGCAATAATATATGAAAATAAAAAAATGAAATAAATGACATTTAAGTTGAAAATGTCCACATCAGAGTACGGTATTGTCTTTATCTAAGATCTTTGCCTAGAGAGCACTGTCTTTACAAAATGTTATTTCTGCTATACTTCCTTATTGAACAGCTGGATCCCATCATACTGTACATGCAACACACAGAACTGTTCTTCAGATAAACATTAAGAATTAAAACCTGCAATTTGTAACTATTTCCCATAAGCACACAGTTATGACCTGTTTCATGTTTAAACATTAGAGAGTTAATGCACTTTTAAAGGCAGAAAGTTAGAGAAAATTAATCATCATTATGAAGTGCACTTATTACAAATCACAGATAATTGAATCAAACATGGTTCTAAGAAATGTGTGTTTACATAAATACACACATATCCGCATGCTTTATAACAGTACTGATGATTTAGAAATCAGATAATAACTCATAACGCAGCTAAAGTGGTTTCATTTTCATTTTGGTGTACTGAAGACACATCTCTGTTTTTCCATCTGTAACATGGAGGTTTCAGGTTAAACATTATTTTAATAAAAACATGGCTTTGATTACTGAAACAGCATTTAGCATGTCGTCCCACCACACACATGCATGTACAAATCTGTTTCAGATGAAAATGAGACTTTACAAAGCCAACTATATTAAAAGTCATTTCTCTTCATGAAGTTCATTTGAGCTTGTATGCGCATGTACACACACGTGTGTTCTCTCATCTTGAACAGCTTACAGCAATTATTAGGGTATTAATGAGTTCAGGTTTAGAGCACGGTGTAAAACAGGTCTCAGTGTTCCCTAGAGAGCTTTTGACAACAAGCCTAAAGCCTCAGCTATTATACCTACCACACCTGTGTGTGTGTGTGTGTGTGTGTGTGTGTGTGTGTTTACAGGCTTGGAGGGCCAAATATCCTCATTTATATAGTGAAACGTTATGACAACCGACTAGTGAGGATGTTTTACTGGTCCTTAATAGTTAAAAAGGCTTATAAATCGTCCAAATCAAGGTTTTTTTTTGTTTTTGTTTTTAAGTCTAGTGTTCTGCACATGTTTCTTTGATGGGTGGGTTTAGGGGTAGGGCTTGGGTTAGACTATAGAAAATATCATTAACCTGATATAAAATCAGTAGAAGTCTATGCAGTGTCCTCACTAATGTAGTAAAACAAGAGACTGTGAGAAGCACTTTAAACAAGCTCTCGTCTCATATTTTCTGGAGATTAACGACCCATCTTACCCCTGATCTATGCTTAATGGTTTTGACTGGTAAAGTCTGGATCTGGTACTAAATGTTTTTTGATTTACCTCAATGACCGAGCAAGTTAGCGAGCAAAACTTATTCAAAACTGAATATATTTTTGGATTTAAAAGAAAAAAAGATACTGTCCAAATGTGGCTAACAAGATTAAAGTACTTCAGTACATCTTTATTTGTAATTTTGTGTTGTCAAAAGTAGGACCGAACGCGAAACCAAGTCGGTGCTGAAATTTAAAAAATGTGATGCTTTGAGCGCTGTTGAGCGTATTCGTAAACACCTCTGATTGGCCTTTGTGTTCACGCGCTCAACAGAGATGTTTGTGATTGGCAATGATCAATGCTTCAAAAACATGTTGTAAATAGACATCAATGATGCTCTTCACCGAGTGCTTACACAGATTCGAAACACTCCCGTTCTTGCTTTTAAAACACTTTCAAATTCAAGCACTTATGTGCTTTCAAAAGCTCCTGTGCGTTGATCATTGTAGCCAATCACAGACATACCTGATGAGCACGTGAACACAAAGGCCAATCGGAGGTGTTTAAGAATCCACTCAACAGCACTCAAAGTGTCATATTTTTAAAATTTCAGTACCAATTTTGTATCGCGGTCAGTACTTTTGACAACACTACATTGTAATTAGCTTAGCAACACGCTAACATGAAGGTAACATTGGATGTGTCCCAATTTGCGTACTTATGCACTATTCTATATCGTTTTGTAGTACCTGTAAATAGTGAGAGTAGTGTGTTTAGAATGGACGTAGGCCGGTAAGAGCTGTGCGTGTAAACCTCACTCCCCTGATCTCAAGAGGCGCTCTAGCGACTGACACTACAGACTGCAGTCTTTAGCTTCCTTTTTTAAGAGCGCCCGACTCCCATGCTGACGGACCAGGGTTCGAGTCCTGCTTACAGCAGGCGGTTCGAATAGGAGGGGTTATATGTTCACACTGAAAAGTGTTGAATGTTGGACACTTCTTGCACTGTCACAGCCGGTATTGCCAAGTCAGTGGTTTTCCTGCGGAATTGGGCTACTTTAACACTGTTGCTGCAGGTTGTTTTTTATGTCCGCGGGTTAAAGCGAACCTAAATAACATGATATTTAGCCCCTGGAAAGCGAATTTTACCATGGGGACCCAGCCAAAAACGTGAATTTTACCCCCCAGAATGCTATTTTTACTGCGATTGGGCTAGTTTTGAGTAGCAATTTTGTTGTGAAAACCTGGCAACCCTGGTCACAGCTTTAATTACGAAGCGGGGGGGGGGGGGGGGAGGGGTTAACAGACTCTGACTGTGAATGTCAAAATAACCTTATAAACTTCAAACCCTACACATTTGAGTACATAGTGCATAAGTACATGGTGGATAGTGCATCATTTGGGACACAACCATAATTTCCCTGCCTCTTAATCTAAGATACTCGATTTTGACAAAATTTTAAGACAGAATCACGTATTATTTACACGTGACAATCCCAGAATGCAAAAAAAATTCCACCCAAGATGGTGAGCAAAGCAAGAGAAATATATCAGTTATGAATAAACCTGTTTCATTCAGTAACAAAATAAATAAAAAAACTTTCAATCCATTAACCCAATATTTTTGAGCATTGTGTTGTTAGCTTAGCAACATTCGCACAGATATTCAACTGAACCGCCAGTACTGGTGTGTGCGACTTGCTAATCGTGTGTGATTCCTCATCTCAGGTGTGTTGCTTTGTTTCTGTATGTGCGTCTGGTTGTTAATATCAGATTTGTTAAGATAACAACACTTTCCACAGCGCTGAGCCCCTCTACAGCAGCTGGTGAGCTTTGAAATCACAACCTAAGGATTCTGGGTCAGATAATGTTCTCAGTGTCGGCAGTTTGAGTCGGACGACCCACCGCAGAACGTCTGACACCACAATGAGGCAGTAAAGTGGTTTAGGACTTCTGGATGACTTTCATACAGATCACCTGCCAAATGCTTAATGGTTCCTACAGGTCCATACCTGCAGGCTGTTTGAGTTACAGAAACTGTATATGTGTGCGTCTCTCATAATTCATCTGATTGCCGTCATATGTAAACACTTACCACGTGTCTTATATAAACGCTGCCAGATCTCTCGGTCTCTAAGCAGTCATATGCGTAACACATCAAAAACAAACTATAGTTTACCTGCTAGAGATGTTGAGCGAAGATAATCTATTAGCAATGGTTAAGGACAATAAAATAGATATTATAGTG
The DNA here is from genome assembly GCA_037101425.1 of Elopichthys bambusa. Lineage (NCBI taxonomy): Eukaryota > Metazoa > Chordata > Actinopteri > Cypriniformes > Xenocyprididae > Elopichthys > Elopichthys bambusa. The sequence goes on from CM074450.1 coordinate 4,793,625, forward strand.
TAAACTTCCAGCACTTTCTGCCCAACAGTAATCATTGAAACGCAAAGCGTAGTACACAAGTGCAAAATGTACGTTTAAACACAATGCCAAACCCCAAAAAAGCAAAATGTAAAACTCTGTATGTCAACACACACACCAACATTTAGATCCACATTGCTGCATATAATCACAAATAATGGCACTAATTAGAAGCGGAAGCTGTTAAGACTAATTGAGGGCCAGCCTTTAGTGTGTGTTTATATTTGGAATGGAACGCTAGCATACTGCTTAGTGTGCAGTATATACTGGATACTATTGCTTAAAAAGCATGTGAAACAATGCAAAATATATCATGCAATATGCATTTATAAAAGTAGTTTGCTACATTTTATCACTAAAATTAATTCAGTAAGTGATGTCTAGTGATGATCAATTTGGCATATTAGTTTAAAACTGTGTTGACGCTTAAAAATTCTTCGTGTGCAGTATGTAGTAAACTAGTATTCCGTTTCAAAAAGCAATTACCTTCATTCATCACACTTTTAGCTGAGTAGGTTATCTGAATGTTTTATGTAAACTATGCACAGTATGCATGCTAAATAAATCAGCAAGGTGTGTAAGTACGCTCAAAAAAAAAAATGCTGGGTTAAAAACAAACCAAGTTGGGTTGAAAATGTTAATTTCCAACATAATTTGGGTTTATTTTAAACAAGCAATACAGTAATTTTTAAACAATAGTTGAGTTAAATAAAACTACCCAGCACGTTTGGCAAACATTTAACCCAACTGCTGGGTTTGTCCATTTTTAACCCAACATTTTTTGTAGAGTGTAGTTCGCTTTTAACGATAAACGACCGGCAGGCGGCGCTGTTTTCATACAACATTCACCATTCACAGATTCCAGTATTGATCCAGTTCAAGTCTCATCTAATGACAATTATAGTAACACACACACACACACACACACACACACACACAATGACTTGTACTAAGCCGTTGCATGAGCAAATAGACAATAATGAAATGCATGATGCATGCATGAATTTACATAAAAAATTTAAAATATATATTTGATTTTGTACAATGACTCACTGTTCAGGAGATTAACCGCTTGTGCGTGGATGTAAAAAGGGAAAGAAAGAGAGTGGTCCCCCAGCGCGTCCCAAAAACGACGTTTCCCACCAAACTCAGAGGACAGACGTGGAATAATCTCATAAATAGTCCAAAAACACGCATGTGTGCCCAAAGTTGCACTGGCACGAGACTCCTGCGCGCGCTTCCCGTAGCTCAGCTCTCCGTGTTTAGGAGGGTTTTTTTTTTTTTTGCACACTCCGAGTTCCCTCACAACTGTCAAAGCATGCAGGGGGGTAACCACACCACTACTGCCCCTCCTTTACCGGGACGTCCCGGGAGAAACACTCACGCAGGAGCTCACGGGAGACCCTGGCTCCGCGTGACGTCATCGCTGCTGGAATTCACCCGCAGCAGCTCAGTTTACCGGGTCACACACACCGAGAAATAAAAGGAAAAACCGCAGGGAAAAAAAGAAACGAAATGAAGCTGTTTATGTTTAACGTGCAGTAGTTTAAAAAAAATCACATCCTGATCCAAATATTATTTGCTGTTCATAAATCAGTACATTAAGAGCCTATTTATACACTACCAATAAAAAGTTTGGAAACACGTGACCGTTTTTTTTCTTCATGATTTTAAAGTCATCATCGTTATCATTATATACAATTAATTATTATAAAGTTTTGCTAGAAAAAAAGAACACATTGCATATTCATTTTTTTCAATTTTCAGTTTACGTTGTCCATTCAAATAGTTACGTCGAGAAATTTTAATATCCTTATTTGATTGTGAATACTCTGTTTATAATCTTTAATGCCTTATTACTGAAGTGTAACCAAAGAAAATATCCATGCCAATGTAAATAATGTTCACACACTCACCCAGTGAATAAAATCACGTGATCTCGCGCTGCGCTCGAGGCCATTCGATCCACCTGTCGCGCGTTCTGACGCGCTTCTCCATCGTCACCATTTCTTATAAACTCTTCTTCTCTCTGATAAAGAGCACCGTGTGGTCGACGTCTCGATGCTCCCCATGATCCGACTGGCGAGGAATGAGATGCTTTTGGGCGTTTTTCTCCTGCTTTTTATTCCGCGCTTCCTGTGGAACTCAGGAATTGGACGGACAATCCCAAACCGGAAATCCTGCAAGTGTTTGGAGCTGATAAACCCCTCTGGCCTGCACAAACACTCCCCTCATGCCCCTCAAGTCCGTATACGGGTAATCATGTCTCTATCTAGGACCGCAAACACACTGTGATGATCTGTTTGGCCCTGTGATTTCAACTACTATAATATTAGGAATATATAGGCTACAAGGATTATTTACCCAAAAATGGGAAGTGAAACGGTGCAGGTGTCACCTTAAGGAACGATTTTTATCTAATCTGACTCTTAAAATGACTTGTTTTTTTATATGTAATTATAAATTTCATTAAAAATCCAAAAATCTCTCACACAAAGCTATATTATATGGCTTCAGAGAATACACAAGTCATTTGGGCTATTATATGATGCTATTTTGTTGTCTTTTTTTATTTATTTTTTTATGTTTTTTGTTGTTGTTTGTTTGGAGCTTGACCACACCGTTTCCCGAAATCCCCTTGATTCTGCTTGATTTCACCTTTTTTGTTCCTCTGAAGAAAAAGAGTCCATGGTATTGAAGCACAAAAGAGTGAGTAAATGATGACGCCATTTCCATTTTTGTGCGAGCTATTCCTTTCAGGCTGGTTATATGGATGTGGGTGGGGGTTATGAGTTATGGGTTGGTGATTTGAACCATCAGATTAAATCAGTCCAGAAAAGAGGTCTATAGTAGATGTTGCATTCATGCTTCCAGTCCTGACATATTGACATTGTGATGCTTCAGTAGGTTTATAGGGAATTAGAACAACATTAGACTGTATTAAAAAGATTTCAGCTTTTATTTGATCCACATTTTTCTTGTGTGTTAGAGAACGAAAGACTCTGATTCTGAATATATTAAGCCAAATAAGCAGAGGAAATGGCTCTGCACAGCACTTCCTGTGAATCAGGAAGCAGGAAGTGTGTGGAAGTGGAAGATTGTGCTTTGGGTCACCGTGAACAATGAGAGTAAGAACTTAAAGGAAAGAGTCCTGCGTCAACGTGAGAGCAGGGCGGGAAAGTGGCGGACGGGAATTTAGAGTGAGAGCTGAAGAGAAAGATCTCTCATGGTTTTAATGTTCAGTATGATCATGATCAGATGCTCACTAGGGCTGTTCATTTACTGTGGTTAATTGTAAAAACAACAGATAATACCCCATATTGTCAGAATTCCACTTTTTTTTGTCTATTCAGTGTCACATAATGTCTTTCAGTGATCTTCATTTGAGGTCTTTTCTTAGCTAATTTAAATATAGCTACCAACCTGATCTCATGGAAATTTGTATGTATTTTATGAGGTGGCTAATTCGGATTCGTATGGATTCGTATGACCTCACTCATACAAATTCATATGATTTGTCTAAACCCCAGTGGGTAGGTCATTCGTACAAATTCATATGGAATTGGCAACTCGTAAAATACATACAATTTAGCAAAAATCTTATGAATTCGTACGAATCAGCCACCTCGTAAAATATGTACGAATTGGTCGTGAGATAGCGTTTGGTATACTGTTATTGGCAATTAATTTTATTAAACTAGTCATTGTATCATTAATTTAATTTAATTATTTAATCAAATATATTCTATCTATCAACACTACCATTCAAAAGTCAGTTTTTTTTTTTTAAAGAATTTAATACTTTTATTCAGCAAGGATGCAATAAATTGATCAAAAGTGACAGTAAAGACATTTATAATGTTTTCTATTTCAAATAAATGCTGTTCTTTTGAACTTTCTATTCATCAAAGCTGAATTTTTAGCGTCATTACTCCAGTGTCACATGATCTTCAGAAATCATTCTAATATGCTGATTTGCTGCTCAAGAAACATTTCTTATTATCAATGTTAAAAACAGTTTGTGCTGCATAATATTTTTTGTGGAAAATTCAATGTTCATCATATAAAGGGATTTATAATTTGGACTAAAGGCTGACTTATACTTCTGCGTCTGACCTATGCCGGAGCCTCTGCGCCGTAGGCTATGCATCTGTTTTCATACTTCTGCGTCGCGGTCCGTGCTGACGTTCATGCAGACCGCTAGTAGGCAGCGTCCGCGGTCATGTTCGGTATCAAGGCAAAAGCCGAAGAAGCAGCAGCTTGTCATGTACGTTGTCAGAGAAGCTTACAAATAGAAGTGGCAGAGAAGTGGCAAATAGGTAATTACTTTTGTTGCAGTATGACTGCATGTGTCCCCTGAAACAGAGCATTTTTTCATTATGAAAGCTGAAAACGCTCGCTCTTCTCCGATTGCTCTGCGCCAGTTTTTTTAACCTGAGGGAGGGGTTTTAGCAGACTAATCACAGTGCTTGCGGTCCGCATAGAATTGACACGTTGTTACATTTTTGAAGAGGTGCACGTCAGGCTACGTCGTAGGCTACGAGTGGTTCACACAGCGTACGCCGTAGCTACGGCGCACACTCGACACAGAAGTATAAATTGGCCTTAAATCTTTCAATTTATATGGATTAGTTTTACGATTTCTTTATGAACTTTTTGAAGCGTCAAAGTGTCAGTTGTGTAGCTGTCTACACTAAAAACCCTAATAAGTTGACTGAACTTAATTGATTAAACTTGTTCCCTCAATTCAATGGAGTAATGGAGTCTCCCAAAACTTGTATATTTAAGTTCACTTAACTTGGTGCTCACATTGACTGTAATTAAATTAAGTTCACCAAACTTGGTGTTTATATAGTGTACTTAAACAATTAAGTTAATTTACAATTATAAAGTTAGTATTTTTGACTGTAAGCTTTGTGCAAACATACCGAACTGAAAACAAAAAAACAAACAAACAAAAAAACATACTAAACAGCATATTGAACTTCTTTATTGACCAAAGTTTCATGATATTAATGAAATTACCAGTGGTGGACAGTAACGAAGTATTTTTAATTCGTTACTGTAGCCTACTTAAGTACATTTTCAAGTCTCTACTTTACTCGAGTATTTTTATTTTGAGCAACTTTTTCTTCACTACATTCCAAAGCAAAAGATTGTACTTTTTATTCCACTACATTTCATAAAACATATCGTTACTCCTTATTTTAAAATGAAGAAATCGTCACATGCTCAGAGACGCAAAAGCGGTGTCCGATTCGTGCACGAACTGATTCTTTTCAATCATCCTGTTAAATCGGTTCACAAATCACATCAACAATTCATTCGCGAATTGGACTGATCGTATTGCAGCTGTTCTCGAGTCAACAACTCACTGATTCAATGATCCGTTCAGAGCGACTCTCCAGTGAACTAAATTTCACTGTCTGACTGAAAATTAGCCAAGAACGGGGATCCTCGAGTGCGCGCACGACTGACGGCAAAAAGTAAGACAGCATACTAATGTTGAATTTTAGGATTAATTATTGTAACTGAAAATCATATTTAGGTCACAACTGTCAGTTTTTAAAAAAAAACTAAATCTGTTGTAAAGGGCGACCTGTTTAAGCCCATTGAAATGATTTAATGAGGACACGTCCACACCAGTGTCTACAGATCGCGATCTCGATTCAAACAGATCAATTCACATTTTAAAACACATTTTTAAAAATAAAACGCTTCAAATAACGGTTGTATCGATTACATCGTTACGCCACTAGAAAGCGCCAAAGTGACGTAAAATGTATTTGACATTGAATGATTCATTTGTTCAAAAACATTGATTCATCCAGTAATGAAACAAGTGAAGTAGTTATGAGTGAGTCATTAAATCATTCATTCAAACCCATTTTTTTTAAATAATTAAATTAAGTATTTTTAAATAGACTGCAGCAATTAATATTTTGTCCTCTAGTAAATAATTATATGCTATTTTGTTTAGTTGTCTGTTCAGAATCATGATCTCTATTTGAAACAAACAAAAAAATCTTGATTCTCATTTTATCCAGAATCGTGCAAAATTAAAATAACACATGCACGTTCATCTTCCCCGCTGCTGTAACAATTTCTTAAAATGTTATGTATTTAGCCCTATCTGTTTTTATATTGTTTGTCAACACACATTACATATTATGTATTTGCATCCACTAATCTTCCATCCATACTGACTAGTGCTGGCTATTTGAGCAATAGGTTTATATAAAATACATAATATAAAATTAAATTATATAAGTGGCCTATATAAAATTACAAAATGAATATTAATCAATTAGTACTTTTTTACTTAAGTACATTAAAAATCAAGTACTTTTGTACTTTCACTCAAGTAAAACTGAAAAGGAGCACTAAATACTTTCACTTGAGTAATCTTTTATAATGCGTATCTGGACTTTCACTCAAGTTCTTGATTTGTGTACTTTGTCCACCACTGGAAATTACAGTACACTACTGTAATGCAAATGAAGCTGGGTCACAACCACACTGTATGGAGGGACAGAAAGTGCTCAGATTTCATCAAAAAGATCTTCATTTGTGTTCTGAAGATGAACGAAAGTCTTACGGTTTTGGAACGACAAGAGGGTGAATAATTAATGACAGAATTTTCATTTTTGAGTGAACTAACCCTTTAAAAACGTTAAACATCCTCCAGGATTCAGCAGTTTTGCACAATCAGTCAAACAGAAACAAACAAGAACTTGCTGTCACGTCTCTGCTGGAAAAGAGAACTGTGTGTGTGTATTTGTATGATGGCACATATGGTTTTACATGTGTGTTTGTGGAAAGATGTCAAATTGGCTCATTCATTATAGCAACCAAATTCTTCTGTGCTGAGGGAAGCAGTGGAACAGCAGCCACACACACTAAAATACACTTCTAATACTTTACAGTCATCTGGGCAGATACCCCTAGATTATGACCTCAACATCCGTCTTAGCTTTGATTTTTGATTTTCAGAGAGGAATGGAGAACTTTCCTCAATGTCAGAAGCTGTCAGTCACTCAGCATGACTGAGAATGCCATTCGTTTACTATAGTAAAAGGTAAAGCTGGTGACAAGTACTGAAGCAAAAGGTAAAGAATGTCAACACAATTAGTTGATTTTTAGGAGACAAAGTTAATACTGAATCTTAAACTTCATTATTTAAATCTCAGTAATGATAATCTGGGAGAGGACAGTAGAAAATGAGAGATGGAGAGAAGAAAAGAGAAATAAACTTAGTTTAATAGAGAAGAACACGTGTCTGCTGTTCCTGAACTCACATTGACTCCTGGACATTAGAGACACTGAATATTGTTTGGACACTGACTGCCTTGAATAACACACACACACTTACACTTTGGGTTTCCATGTTTTATGGCGACTTTCCATAAACTTAATGATTTTTAATACGGTAGTGTACAAAGTATCACAGAAAACTTTCTGCGTTTTTACATTAAAAAAAAAAAAAATTTACTACAATTTATATGCTTTTTTTTCCTCATGGGGACCAAAAATGTCCCCACCAGGTCAAAGATTTCTGGTATTGCCATCTTTGTCTGTACATTTTGTCCTCACAATGTATAGGGTTTTCCAGAACCACATACACACACACACACACACTCTCTCTCTCTTTTTTCCCATCAGTGACGAGTGTGGTTTTTGAACTCTTTCCCTTGTTAAGAAGTAAACACTAGTATACTTATTGCAGTTTATACTACATATTGCCTATTTGCTGCCTACTAAATACTGAGGTGTAATGGTACATGTATTCGTCACGGTTCGGTTCATGCAGTATGATGACGAAAACAGGCGATCCACACTCCAATCCAGAAGGGGGCACGCGCACAGTAATGCTTTTTAGCCTAACCTATTTTAACCAGCATTAACCACCAATAATCGCAATAATCTCTGTGTTTTGTTAATTTCGATTAGAAACAAAGTGCCATCTTTCAAATTCTGTTCATTTTTACCACAAAATTCAAACAATAAATGCTGTTTTGAAGCTTTTTGATGTGACGTGACAGATCGCAGTTCAAACGGCAGCGCGAGTGAACGCTATAATCTCTTCCTCTTCACTACTACATGAATGAACATAAAAAGTATGTTGAAAGATACAGTATAACTTAGTTTTTTTAACTGCGGAAAGATGTCAGTAAAACAGTTTGTAAACAATGTCACGTAGTAGGCTATTACATTTACCTCAGAAAAGCCATTCAGTGTCAACAGCTTGTTAGTTCGCTAGAGAAATGAACTCTTTCGCTAAATAGATAGGTGAATTTAGTGCATTTATTAATTATATTTAACTTAACCTGTTAGTTAATGTAAGGCCTAAATAAATCCGTCATGAAAACAAGTTATGACAGCCACTGTGTAAATGATTAACAGGTATATTTCAACAACGAATTGGAGAAACAGAAATTGATGATTATGTCTAAAAATAAATAGCAACTGAATTTAATGACTGGGGCTCTGTTGTTAATTGTAACCCTTATTATAGTAATGTGCAAGTAAAGGCTCCCTAATAGTTTATAGCATTAGCAGAGATAGATTTTTTTTTATATATATATCCCTAAGAAAAAATGAATTACAATTGAATAAATTTAAAGACTGACACGGTTCAGTAAAACATTGTTTAATAAAAAAGGGTGTTTTCTCACCCTGCCGTACCGAACCCGTACCGAACCGTGACTTCAAAACCGAGGTACGTACCGAACCGTCATGTTTGTGTACCCTTACACCCCTACTAAATACTATATAAAACAGTACTTAATATAGAAGTGTTTAGACAGTATGCTGAATTGTTGTCACATGATCTCTCTGTGTTGCATGTTTAATTCAGTTTTCTTCCCTTGGGTACAGTAATGGCCAAAAGTGATGTCCGGAAGGGGATAATTGTTTCGTAATGACCCTACAAGTTTGATCAAACCATCAAAATATGAGGAACACCACAAAAGTATTAAGCACAATTTTTTTTTTTAAAACATTGATAATAATAATAAATGTTTCTTGAGCAGCAAATCAGCATATTAGAATGATTTCTGAAGGATCATGTGATACTGAAGACTTCAGCTTTGCCAACATAGGAATACATTAAATTACAAAATATATTCAGATATAGAAAAGTTATATTCAATTGTAATAATATTTCATAATATTACTGTTACTGTATTTTTATCAGATAAATGCAGCCTTATAGTAAGCATAAGAGACTTCTTTCAAAAAAAAAAATACAAAATCTTACTAACTCCTCATACGTTTCTTTTAAATATAGGTAATTTCATTCCAGACATATGTTTGGTGTTTGGCTGCTCAGTTTTCATTCATGTGCGTTACTGCAGCTCAGGTGCTGACACGGCGAATCAGAGGTCAAGCATTTCATTTCAATGGAAATTCTCACCGATTATTGGCTGTCTGGGCTGTTGTGAGTTCCATAAGGAACCAATCAGAGGTTCATCAGTGTTCTTATGCAAATATCTGCTTGACGTGACTTGTAATGTAATTTATTTTATTCAGTTAAACAACTGATATTAACATCTGTGTATTTGGGTTTATAATGTGTTATGTATTACCATAATTCACCCCAGGTGTGGGGGCATGCGTGTTATTTTAGTTAATACTTCTGCTGACAGAAAGGCACACATAGTGACAGCTCTGACACATTTTTAATGAACCTCGCACCTTGGATGTGTGACTTCATGAGGTGCACAGTGTGTGAATGTGTTTAGAGGGACATTAGTATTGATGGTCATAAGGTGCTTTCAGTTTGCGCTGCCTGTGTGTGTGTGTGTGTGTATGTGTGTATATATATATATATATATATATATATATATATATATATATATATATATATAATATAGCGAGATAAAAATATATATATTTTTATCTCGCTATAATGTTTGTTCAATTATTTTTTACTTTAATGGCAATGAAAAGGACTAATTGATTGCCATTAAAGTGATATTACTGAACCTAAAAATGATCATTTTAGAAAATTTCAGATGACACTTAGACGCTTTTGCAACCGAACTCCTCATACAGTATCTCACAAAAGTGAGTACACCCCTCACATTTCAGCAACCATTTTAGTATATGTTCTCAAGGGACAATACTATAGGAATGAAACTTGGATATATTTTAGAGTAGTCAATGTGCTGCTTGTATAGCAGTACAGATTTACTGTCCTCTGAAAATAACATTATTGTCAAAATAGCTGGCAACAAAAGTGAGTACATGTTCATGTTTTTGTCTGCTTGACAGGACCATACAAATGTGTGGATCTTGTATTAGAGCAGTTAAAATTGTGCTTTGAGTACAATTCTCTCATACTGATCACTGGATATTCAACATGGCACCTCATGGCAAAGAACTCTGAGGATTTGAGAATTAGAATTGTTATAAGAAGGCTGTAAGAAGATCAGTAACACCACGAAACTGAGTTACAGTACAGCGGCCAGGGTCATAGAGAGAGGTTTTCCCAGACGGGTTCCACTCGGTACAGGCCAAAGAAGTTGAATCAAAGAAGTTGAGACCTTGTGCTGTGCGTCAGGTGCAGAAGCTGGCTTCAAAAAACAGATGCATGAGTTGGCAGCACTCATGCATCTGTTTTTTGAGGTTGCTTTAGAGGTTGCAGAAGCAGAAGGTCAGCTTGTCAGTGCTCAGACCATACGCCGCACACTGCAACAAGCCGTCGTCCCAGAAGGAAGCCTCTTCTGAAAGCTGGTTCACAAGAAAGCCTGCAAACAGTTTGCTGAGGACAATCTGTCCAAGAGCATGAATTACTGGAACCATGTCCTGTGGTCTGATGAGACTAAGATAAACTTGTTTGGCTCAGATGGTGTCCAGCGTGTGTGGCGACGCCCTGGTGAGGAGTACAAAGAAAATTGTGTCTTGCCTACAATCAAGCATGGTGGTGGTAGCATCATGGTCTTGGGCTGCATGATCGCTGCTGGGACTGGGGAGCTCTGCTTCACTGAGGGAAACATGTATTCCAACATGTACTGTGACATTCTGAAGCAGAACATGATGCCCTCCCTTCAGAAACTGGGCCGAACGGCATGATAATGACCCCAAACACACCTCCAAGATGACAACTGCCTTGCTGAGGAAGCTGAAGGTGATGGAGTGGCCAAGTATGTCTCCAGACCTGAACCCTATTGAGCACCTGTGGGGCATCCTCAAGCGGAAGGTGGAGAAGCGCCATGTGTCTAACATCCAGCAACTCTGTGATGTCATTATGGAGGAGTGGAAGAGGATCCCAGCAACAACCTGTGCAGCTCTGGTGAATTCCATGCCCAGGAGGATTAAGGCAGTGCTAGATAACAATGGTGCTCACACAAAATATTGACACTTTGGACACAGTTTTGACATGTTCACTTAGGTTGTACTCACTTTTGTTACTAGTTATTTAGACAATAATGGCTGTATGTTGAGTTATTTTCAGAGGACAGTAAATCTGTACTGCTATACAAGCTACACATTGTCTACTCTAAAATATACCCAATTTTTATTTCTATAGTATTGTCCCTTGAGAACATATAATAAAATGGTTGCTGAAATGTGAGAGGTGTACTCACTTTTGTGAAATACTGTATATACATGCATATACACAAACATATGGGGGGGGGGGGGGGGGGGAATCCCAAAGCTTTAAATGCCAATATGTGCATTTCAAATAGTGTGGAGCACTTCAAAAGTCCAGTTTTTCAAGAAAGTTTTTAACAATTTGGCCTTTACAAGTATAGCCAAATGTATACACGTACAGACATCTTGCTAAATGTGTGTGTGTTGCACAATACAAAAACATTATATGCTGATCTGAGCTGATTTGTTCAACAGAAAGATAATTAAGCGTTTCTCACTCACACACAAACACAGTGATTTTGAAGTTGGAAAATGTGAAGTAACCCTCAAATCCCTTCAGTGCTGACAGGAGTTTCCTACAGAGAAAGAACCATCACACACACACACACAAGCAGACTATGAATACTGAGTCATGCTGACCTAAACATTCTCAAACACCATATTTCATGTTTATATGACAACTGTATGCATTGAATTAGGAAAGAATGAAACAAGATGTTCATAGAGTTTAGGCTCTATGTTCTGGGCTTTTACATCCAGTCTCTGAGGAATTGCATTCTAAAACCTGAAAATAATGTCAGGAACAAAGATGGGAAGTGATATCAGCATTGCTGCTCCCCTGCATGGCCAACAATACTGCACCCTGATCTCAAGCCATGCCCTAAATCACACCCACCACTGATCTTCTGCCGCTCACTTTTATTCGACATTAGCAGTTTAAAAAATAAATAAATAAAAGTATTAATTAAAATCTAAAATATTATAGGTTACACAATGTAAATGTTGTCCCTCTAGCTGTTAAAAACAAAACTGCACGCATTTTGCAGAAGAACATTGTTTTGGTTGTGCTTCAGCTCTGTGTGACGATGCGGATGAATATAGCTAAAAAAAGAGATTATCCTTTTGCTCATTAAAAATTTACTATAGGCTTAAGATATATAACCAGTTTAGATGGAAAGGATCTCAAGCTAGCTGAAGATGTTACTGTAGCTATTCCCATTAATAGACACGGTACTTCCTTAAAAATAAATTCCAGCATAGCGCCACAACAACCCAAAATGAAATGACATAGATAATGCTTTTCAATGAACTACGTATGACAATTTATCAGAATCAGAATGAGCTTTATTCGCCAGGTGTGCACAAACACACAAGGAATTTGTTGGTACTCAACATACATAAGACATGAGAACAGAAAGAACATTTAAATAAGTAAACTAAGAAAATAATAATAAATAAGTAAAATAAAATAAATAATAATACTAATGTGGTATACATCTGGAACAGAATTTATCTGTACAGTAAAATACCTTACTCACCATCTCTGTCTCTTTTACAACATTTCAAATCCCTTAGGATTTTTTTTCTTTATAGAATACAGATTGCTTCAAAGCAGCTTTCAATGATGCATACAGAGTTCAGTTCTTTTGTAAAGCAGCAAGAACCAAATAGTGTTCAGCTGAGGTCAGTTCAGTGTTGATTCAGTTCACTTCACTTCAAGAACTGTGTAAAGATCATCAATTTAAAATGAGTTCACTTCAGCTATAAAGCAGCTGTGTAGAAAACAGTGAGATCATCTTCCAGCTCAGTTCAGTTCTCATCCAATAGTGTCAGTGCAGTCAAAGCAGTAATATTCCTGAATGTTAAGCGTCCCTAACTAAGCCAGCCAGCAATGAGGTGTAGAGGAAGAAGCTGAAAGAAGTTTATTTGAAGAAGTATTATGCAGACAGCGTGCACAGGATATAATTTCACTCAGGACGGCAAAATACTGCTACTAACATTACACAAAAAGCAAACGACTGTGGTACACTGCAGTCAAACACACAGAAAGATTATGTCAGTAGAGAAATCTAATCAGATCTAAAAATGTGCTTCATATGGTTACATTATACACACACACACGTATAAAGAAGGGTTCTGTCAGTCACTTCATAAAATTGTTTAGGTGTTCCCATCATATGGATTTATTTTTGAATAATTACATTTTTAAAAATTGTAATAAAATGTTATGAATTTGAGCAGTTAGTAAACATCATTTATCGCTAAAAAAAAAATCCTGTTAAACATGAAATATTATCAGTGCTAGGTAGAAACTGATTACATGTAATCTGGATTACGTAATCAGATTCTAAAAATCAAGTATTTGTTATTCAATTATATTATGTTTAAAAATACTTAGATTACAGTTCCTTTTTTATCGATTTCATGATTACATATTATTCACGTAATGGCAGTAAATCATTCATAATTGATTGATAACCCCCTAATTCATCTTTTTCATATTTTAGGGTATGTTTACACGAAACCGTTTTTAACTGAAAATGGAAAAATGTTATGCATTTTTGGCCATTCATTTACATGACCATTGCGTTTTGGGGGCCTGAAAACGCAAACTTTTGGTTTCAAGTGCAAGTTATAGAAAAACGATACCGTTATCATATCCATGTAAACAACAAATACGCAGATCTGTGAAAACGGTGATGTCATGCACATGCAAGGCAAAGAGAAAACACCTGTGTTTGTTTTTACCTATCAGGCGAACAGTATGAAACAGATGCTGGACTCTCAAACATGAATTCAGCATGGCACAGGTCTATGGCGACACTGCATGAAAGTCACAGAAACCAATTCCAGCCCTTACAATCTATTATCATGACTTTGAGAGTCAGTTTTAGTTGTTGATCTGTGACCTAAACCATATCCATGTATACGTCCATGTACGCTGTCAGTGATGTACCTGAGCGCGCTGCTTCACTCTTAATAACTGCATAGTCCTGCCAGTCCCGTTTCCGAACGCCGCCGTTTTGCACTTTGTGTCCATTCGGTCTCTGAAAACACATAATACTTGTTTTGAGATTAGATTTTCATTAAAAATCACAAACCCCCTGCAGTTCCTTAACAAATCCCAGTTTGGGAAACCCTGATGCAGTGTAATGTTTAATGCATATCATGTTGTTGATAAAGAATGGAAAATATTTTTTTGAATAGTGTACTTGTGCTTTATTTAAAATGAAATGCCACTTGGTCTGATATATTGTATCTAATGCAATGACATTCAGACATACATTAGTGTCCAAATACTTTTGGGGGCCACTGTACATGATTACATCCACCCCAAATGCTTTGGCTGGGGTGAATGAGCTCTGTTCCCGTACAGTGTGCTTGTATTTGTGTGGGAGTGGGTTGATTTACTCTGTGTGACAGTAGCACAAAAACAGATCTGGACTCACAGGAGTGTGTGTTCATGTTCTTCTGTGACTCTGTGTTGTCAGGTGTATGTCGTAGTGTCTAGTCTCAGCTTCACCTGTGATTTATTTATTTGTCTTTCTCGCCCTCCTGCTGTTTTTCTTTTCACTCGTTATTTTGGGTCGCCTCTCCTTGTCCTTCCCTCTCTTGGCCTTTTGTTCCTGCTCTCAGCATGTGGACCCAGATGGCAAAGACCTTAAAACAGACATATTCCCACAGATACTCACTCTCTCGCTGTCTCTGAACCAGATCCATGTGCTTTATTAGCTAATAATGTGTGACTGAGAAAATATTTAACTCATGTCATTCATCATAAAATCACCTCGATGATGTGTTTATATACAGTGTAGCGACTCTTGCGCAACTGTGAAGTGATTTATCTACTCATATTATTGTTATACTGTGAAAGATTTTATTTAGAAAGATTGTATTTATATTTATTTTTAATATAAAATAATTATAAATATAATAGAAGATATATTATTATTGTACATTATATATTTATACTTAAATTATAATTACTTTGTAAATTAATCATCATTTTGGCTGCGTGAGATTGTCCAGTTTTGTTGTTGTGGAGCAACTGAAGCGCAAGCTGTTAAAGCTCCGCCCTCTTCTGGATAGTTGGCCGGGAGCAGCAGCTCATTTGCATTTAAAGGAACACACACAAAAACTGTGTGTTTTTGCTCACACCCAAATAGGGGCAAATTTGACAAGTTATAATAAATGATCTGTGGGGTATTTTGAGCTGAAACTTCAGACACATTCTGGGGACACCAGAGACTTATATTACATCTTGTGAAAGGTGCATTACAGGTGCCCTTTAATATTAAATAGTAATGCAAGTTAATATACAAATACATTTTAAATAATTTAAATAATTTTGTTATATTAACAGCTGTATTACATATGTATTTATTATTATATAAACAAATACTAAGGAAACAAACTTTCATTTAAACATTATTTTATTAAGCAAATACATTAAGCATGATACTTAGGATACTGTGAATATGAGAGACTAGAAACGCAAGCTCTTTCGCCTTCTGTTGCATATATACTAAAGTTCAAGTTTAGTAAACTGTGACCTGCAATTTCAGCTTAGGAAAGATATAAACCAGAACGATTCGTTTTTATGTTTAGCAGATTGAAATATTAATATATTATTTATAATGTTTAAACTGAGAAATTTTACACTTTCATCCACTAAATGAGCTCATTTCAAATTTGATGCCTGTTACAGGTCTCAAAAAAGTTGGCACGGGGGCAACAAATGGCTGAAAAAGCAAGAAATTTTGAAAATATTTAGCTGGGAGAACATCTAGCAACTAATTTAGGTGATTGATATATGGTCTGTAACATGATTAGCTATAAAAGGGATGTCTTAAAGAGGCTGAGTCTCTCAGAAATAAAGATGGGCAGAACTGTGAAAGAGTGCGTAAAAAGATTGTGGAATACTTTAAAAACAATGTTCCTCAACGTCAAATTGCAAAGGCTTTGCAAATCTCCTCATCTACAGTGTATAACATCAGAAGATTCAGAGAAACTGGAGAAATTTCTGTGCGTAATGGACAAGGCTGAAGACCTTTATTGGATGCCTGTGGTCTTCGGGCCCTCAGACAACACTGCATCACTCATCGGCATGATTGTGTCAATGACATTACTAAATGGGCCTAAAACCACTGTGTCGGTAAACACAATCCACCGTGCCATCTGCAGATGCCAACTAAAGCTTTATTATGCAAAAAGGAAGCCATATGTGAACATGGTCCAGAAGCACCGTCATGTGGGCCAAGGCTCATTTAAAATGGACTGTTTCAAAGTGGAAAAGTGTACTAAGTCCAAATTTGACATTCTTGTTGGAAATCACGGATGCCGTGTCCTCCGGGCTGAAGAGGAGGGAGACCTTCCAGCGTGTCATCAGCGTTCATTTCAAAAGCCAGCATCTCTGATGGTATGAGGGTGCATAAGTGCATATGGTATAAGCAGCTTGCATGTTTTAGAAGGCACTATGAATGCTGAAAGGTATATAAAGGTTTTAGAGTAACATATGCTCCACTCCAGACAACGTCTATTTCAGGGAAGGCCTTGTGTATTTCAGCAGGACAATGCAAAACCACATACTGCAGCTATTACAACAGCATGTCTTCGTCATACACCAAAACTCCAGAAACTTGTAACCTCGATGCCCAGACGTCTTTAAACTGTTTTGAAAAGAAGAGATGCTACACCATAGTAAACATGCCCCCGTCCCAACTATTTTGAGACCTGTAGCAGGCATCAAATTTGAAATGAGCTCATTCTGTGCATAAAACAGTAAAATGTCTCAGTTTAAACATTTATGTTATCTTTGTTCTATTGTGAATAAAATATTGGCTCATGTGATTTGAAAGTCTTTTACTTTTTATTTTATTCAAATTTAAAAAACGTCCCAACATTTCCGGAATTCGGGTTGTACATGCATCAAAGTTTTTCTTTCTTTCTCCCTGTAGTTTCCTGTTGCTGCTTTATGGAGTTTCTTTCTACACCTTGTCACATCCATCTTCTTTTTCTTCTTCTTTTAAGCCTGCAGGGTAAAAATCATCTAACTGTGACTGAGGGTTTTAATATCAGCCTGTCATTCAATATCTACATGGACTTTCATACAGCTAATTTTGAAAAGAGGCAACAGAGAAGAGAGATCACGAGAAAAAGAGACTCCTAATGCATTCTTAAGATTTACAGGGCTGTGAAATCCTGTCTGATGGCCCTCAGGATGTAAAACTAATCACACACTGTTGACCCTGAGATTCATGGGGCCTGGATGAGCACGACGTCTACAGAGAGAGAACGGAGGGCGCTGGAGGTCACATAAAGGTCATGTGTGCTGGGTGGTTCTTTCCTGTCTAGGGTAAAAGAGCCGCAGTACAGGAGAGGATGTAGGCCATGAGGTCACTTCCTGCTAAGGTGTAAATTTAGCCAGTGGCTGTTGATGATGTTAGTTATTGGTTGGCATCTCTCTCTCACTCCCTAAAGTTTCCTCTCGTTTTCCTCAGAAATATCTATGCAGGCTTCCTTGCATCCTGTCTACCATACATCATTTCCATGCTGCATTCCGGGATGTATTTTATGAGCGAGTGTGTATGTGCATGTATTTCATTTTTTTCTGTAGCAACAATGGATGTTGTCAGCGGAAGTGTAACTTCTTCCTGTAACATCATCTTTCCAAAGTCATCCGTCATCCCTGAACAGTGACGGGCTTTATCCATGTCTGTTTAGAGTACCATATTGTTCCGAATATAAGACAGTTTGAAAGCTGGGACTTTGTTTAATATCATAAGTAACCTGCTCTGTCTTGTCTGTTGACGTGTTGTCATTGTCCTCTTTGCTCCGTGATGTATTTTTCATTCTGTGTGGACGGGTATTTGCGAAGGGTCAGTTGCAACTTCTTATCTCACTATTCTCAGAATTGCCAGATATAAACTCGCAATTCCATGTTATAAAGTTGTGAGATATAAACTCGCAATCTGAGAAATAAAGTCAGTCTTTTTTTTCCTCTGAATTAAACTTTATATTTCGCAGTTGTGAGGGGAAAAAAAGTCAGACTTAAGAGATAAAAAAATCGCAATAATCTTTTAAATTGTTTTATTCCGTGGGGAAAACAAGCTTCCATATTTTTACGACGGTCTTTTTGCGTTCGCGATCTTTTAGCAATCTCTCATCTGTGTAGGCCTCCATCGTCGCTGGAACTTGCATGAGCTCCGGTCTGTTCTGTTTATGCAGATTTTCTTAGACTACCTTGTGAATTGGGCACGGTTGTCACCTTGTGGATAAACTAATTACTGCAAAAAAAATTAAATGCCCGTGTGCGACCTGCGCATACAAGTACATGCGGTTACAAAAATCCGGCGGTGCGCATAGAGTATGTGTGTACTCTTCTCTTGAACTTAATTTTCTTCCACCAGTGAGCAGAAATAGAGTGAAGAGCTATACATACACACACACACACACACACACACACACACACACACACACACATATATATATATATATAATGTTTAAGCTTGCAGTGCATGTAAGCTCTATGCCTTGAAACCCTCAGCTCAAGGTCAGTATGTGGTTGTTAGATGGCTTCTTAAAGGTCAAAAGACCCCACCTCTAAGTCTTTCTTTCAATGTTTGATTTTTGTTTGCTATTGTACAACTATTCTGATACTGTGATGGATCAGCACTTCATGTCTAATGTGAAATGTGTTCTGAAGCAAAACTAGTTAAGAACCTGTTTTAAACTAATCATTTATGTTTTGTTTTGTCGAATTTTCTAATCTTTGACTAATTACACTGTTCTGTTTTTTCAGGGCAGATCTTCATGATTTTGTCTGTGTTTCTGTGCATATGTCCAACAGGTGTGTGAGTTTATCTGTAGCGAATGTCCACTTCCGACAGTCTGAGCTTCATTTATCATCAGGACACACTGATTCATATGTTTTCTGTGCTGTTTTGAAGCCTTCAAGTGCTGTGAACTCCCCTCGATTGTGTTCCACTTTAAGATGGTAAAACAATTGAGTTTCTCTCTCTCCTTCTGAATGTGCGTGTGTGTGTGGTGTTGATAAGAAGCCTGGCTCACTGAGGTTACATGACCCTCAGTGTGTTTACAAACACAGCAGTCGACCCCAATAAATCACTGTCATTATTGAGTGTGTGTGTGTGTGTGTGTGTGAGAGAGAGAGAGAGAGATAGAGGGGGAGGGAGGACAGGTGCAGCGGATGAGACCAAAGGAAAAAAAAATTTCCCAAAGGAGCAGATTTAAGATCAGAAGATGCTGTTATTCCTAAACTAATCGCACATAATTCAGTGACACCTCTGTTTATTTTAAACCTCTGCAAATCTATTTGAATCTCCTTGAGATTGTATGATACTTTTTAATATAGAAAGTTTGTTTTAGAGTTTTAAAGAGTAGGTTCACCCAAAAATGGAAGTTCTGTCATCATTTACTCACCCTCAAATTGTTCTAAACTTATTCTTCTGTTGGGCACAAAAGAAGATATTTTGAAGAATATGGGTAACCAAACAGTTGCTGGTCCCCATTGACTTCCATAGTATTTTTTTCGTACTATGGAAGTCAATGGGGACAAGCAACTGTTTGGTTACCCATATTCTTCAAAATATCTTCTTTTGTCAAAAACAATCATTTTTGAATGGCCGCCAAAGGAAAAACAACCTCGCCATCTGTATGTACATCCACATCTACCAATACAGCAATAAATAAATGTGATTTGAATTGAAATATTATTTATTTATTGCTGTATTGGTATTTAGAGTAAATGTACATGCAGATGGAGAGTTCAAGGTTGTTTTTATTCTGGCCAATATATGCAAAATGTACTTGAAGGGGCAAGAAAATACATTTCCTACCTCAAAATACTTTTCTTTTTTTTTTGTATTTTGGAGAATATAAATGTTTAGATATTTTTATATTAAATATATTTAATAATTTTTATATTTATATTAAAGTGGAAAAACATATTGAAAATATATTAATATTTTAAACATCTATATTATAGTAATATAGTTTTGGCCATTATATATCAATTATATTTGTTGAAAGATATAAATATTGAAATACTGAAAAGGTTTATTTTAATGTGTATATTGTAAAAAAGAATGGTTGGTTTAACTTAAAGTAAGTTGCCTTAAAATTTTGAGTTCATTGAAATTAAAAATTTGAGTTAATACAATGAAGACAATTGATTTTAATCAACAGAAATTAAAAATATTATTTTACCTGAACCACATTAATTATTAAAGTTGATTTGACAAAAGAAAAAAATTTTAACATATCATGAAAATAATTTTTTACAGTGTGGGGCGATAGTATTTTTCATTATAATTTTTATTAGGGTCACTAATGTTAAGTGTGTTGTGAATATGTTTTTAAAGTTGGATGTTAGAGATAAAGAATTATGCAGTTTGTTTTGTGTAGTCAAAATGAGTGTGCATAATGAAGTGTTTAGTGTTCACTGTGTGATATTTAGCGCTAGAGGTTGACTGGTGAAGAATGAATGAACTGACGGGACAATCTTGAGATTCCCCAGAGGAAGAGAGGGAGGACAGAGGTCAGAGGACAGAGGGACAGATAAAGAGTTAATGCTGAGGTCTCGCTCTCTCTTCTCCACATCTCTGAGCAGGAATTCATCAACATTCAGCTGCTAATCACTGTTTAAACACAATTCAGCGCACACAACCACACACAATACCAGCCCTCACTAACACACACACACACACACACACACACACACTGATCTAATCCTTACATATCAATCTAATAAAATGACTTTTAAATAAAACAAATTAAACACTGAATCTGAAATATCACACAGCAAAAATCAGACCAGAAGTTTTAAAGGCGATTCTCTGCCTGTCAGTCATTTTGCACTTTTGGTTTTTCAGTGCACAAGACAACGAAATAAAATTTTCCAGTGTTTCAGCCTGTCCTTTTTCTCAGCCTTTGAGGTTCTTCATTTTTTTGACAACAGGAAATCATCTTTCACATGTTTTCTAGAAAACCCCTGCTTTTGGAAAAGAACAAAATGAAGGGAAAAAGAAAAGAACAAAAAACATGTCCAATGTGTTTATATTTCCAGCTCGGCTGAACTTCTGATATCTGTGGCACAAACTGCCAAGCATGAATGGGAATATCAGGAAATGGCATCTCAGTTTCCTGTTTCTTCCAGAGGAAAAACTGAAAACTCTCTCTCTCTCTTTCTTTCTCATGTTTCTTTATCTATCTATCTCATCTGTACAAGAGCATGTAGATTGAAAGCATGACTCTGCTAACCCTGCGGGGAGTATTTTTGCATATCAGAAATAGTGAGAGAACATTTGTTTGAACATTTGGTTTATTGGAAATTTTTAATTGAATTCTAGTGAATGTTTCACCAGTGACAGATTGTTTTGGGAGATATATATATACAACCCGAATTCTGGAAATGTTGGGACGTTTTTTAAATTTGAATAAAATGTAAACTATAAGACTTTCAAATCACATGAGCCAATATTTTATTCACAATAGAACATAGATAACATAAATGTTTAAACAGAGAAATTTTACACTTTCATCCACTAAATTAGCTCATTTCAAATTTGATGCCTGCTACAGGTCTCAGAAAAGTTGGCACGGGAGCAACAAATGGCTGAAAAAGCAAGACATTTTGAAAACATTTAGCTGGGAGCAACATCTAGCAACTAATTTAGTTGATTGATATATGGTCTGTAACATGATTAGCTATAAAAGGGATGTCTTAAAGAGGCTGAGTCTCTCAGAAGTAAAGATGGGCAGAACTGTGAAAGAGTGTGTAAAAAGATTGTGGAATACTTTAAAAACAATGTTCCTCAACGTCAAACTGCAAAGGCTTTGCAAATCTCCTCATCTACAGTGCATGACCTTTATTGGATGCCCGTGGTCTTCTGGGCCGTCAGACGACACTGTATCACTCATCGGCATGATTGTATCAATGACATTACTAAATGGGCCCAGGAAAACATCCAGAAACCACTGTCGGTAAACACGATCTGCCGTGCCATCTGCAGATGCCAATTAAAGCTCTATCATGCAAAAAGGAAGCCATATGTGAACATGGTCCAGAAGCACCGTCGTGTCCTGTGGGCCAAGGCTCATTTAAAATTGACTGTTTCAAAGTGGAAAAGTGTTCTATGGTCAGACGAAACCAAATTTGACATTCTTGTTGGAAATCACGGACGCCGTGTCCTCCGGGCTGAAGAGGAGGGAGACCTTCCAGCATGTCATCAGCGTTCATTTCAAAAGCCAGCATCTCTGATGGTATGAGGGTGCATAAGTGCATATGGTATAAGCAGCTTGCATATTTTGGAAGGCACTATGAATGCTGAAAGGTATATAAAGGTTTTAGAGTAACATATGCTCTACTCCAGATGACATCTATTTCAGGGAAGGCCTTGTGTATTTCAGCAGGACAATGTAAAACCACATACTGCAACTATTACAACAGCATGGCTTTGTCGTAGAAAAGTCTGTGTGCTGAATTGACCTGCCTGCAGTCCAGATCTTTCACCTATAAAGGAAAAATACTGGGACCAAATTTCACCACCAGAAACTCATAACCTCGATGCCCAGACGTTTTCAAACTGTTTTGAAAAGAAGAGAAGATGCTACACCATGGTAAACATGACCCCGTCTCAACTATTTTGAGACCTGTAGCAGGCATCAAATTTGAAATGAGCTCATTTTGTGCATAAAATTGTAAAACATTTGTTATGTTCTCTATGTTCTATTGTGAATAAAATATTGGCTCATGTGATTTGAAAGTCTTTTAGTTTTCATTTTATTAAAATTTAAAAAACGGGTTGTAAAATTGGTTCATATAATATTTTATGCCATGTAACAACGTATGATGTAATCAGTGATGTCATTCTCCTGAAGCTCTAGGTGATTTGTCACAACTGACTCAACAAGTCTAAGATTTGTGCAGCTTATTTAAAGTGATAATAAATGTCTTCACCAAAAACACTTGTGTTGATTAATAAACTAGGAAGACATGTTGGATTATATGATGACTATAATGTATGATATAATGTGAATAATGCTTTTTTATGTGCATTATGCTTATGTGTATTTTACAAAGAGAATATTGACAATCAGCTGTTGAATAATTATATTAATATTAATAAATTATAATTATTTAATTTATTTAATATAGTTAAATTATATCTATATAATTATTTGTAAAAAAAATTGTTTGATATGTAGTGTTTACAAAACAGTGCTAATTTAACTCAATTTAACTTTATTGCCTATTATTTAAATTTTTTTTATTTAATAGTTACATTTAGTTACAAATATTCATTAAAAATATTGTATTAAAAAATAATTTAATACATAGTACAAAAAAAGTTATATAAATTATAAAATAGAACATTTTTGTATTGTTTAATTGTATTAATTTTTATTTGAGCAAAATTGGGCAGGTTTTTGTTGCTATTTCAAAAAAAAAAAAAAAAAAAAAAGGGCTTTATTTTACATTTAGCTCACTGGGTTTGTTTGTCAGTGTGGGATTGTAGATTTACGACGAATAAACAAACATCTTATTCTTACCCAAAGAGACAAACACACTAAAGCTTTTGTCTTGTATCACAGGCATAAATAATATGACATCCTGTGATGCCATATTTTCCCTCTCTTTCTTTGCTAAGTGTGTGTGTGCGTGTTGTTCGTGTGTGTGTGTATATCTGTGATCCTGGTAAACAACTCCCTACGTTGTGGAGACAAAATGTTTTGGTCCCCATGAGGAAAATGGCTTATAAATAATACAGAACTATATTTTTTTAAATTGTAAAAATGCTGAAAGTTTTCTGTGAGGGTTGTGTTTAGGGGATTTAAAAATGATTATGTCTTGGAAAGTCCCCACATGGAAACGTGTGTGTGTGTGTGTGTCCCTTAAACTCAAATATTTTATGATCAGCAGTAATTATTGTAAAGTAAGCTATGATGTCATGATGACCCACACTGAAATCTGAACCTGAAGACCTGATGTAAGGCTCAGTGCTGTCTGTAAATGTGCCTGTTAACTGACCCTGAGACTGTGAGACCTCTAGCCTTCTGCTCTATAAACATTACGAGAAAGAAAACATCCCCCAAGCCAGCCTTACCTGTTTCAGATATTCTGCGGCACAGACACAGAACTTTAAACATATGCCTTTTTACAATGAGACGATATACAGCCCTGGTCAACAATGAGCTGATTGCTCTGGTTTAAAGAGTAACTCTTGACTTCTCCTAAAGCTTTACAATGTAAAGGTGACTACAGGGTCAAACATGTGGAAGTGAGGATAAAAAAATAAAAAAAAAGAAGTAAAGAAAAAATTAATGACTTAAAAAGTCATAATTATGACATTAAGAAGTCAAAATTATGACAAAAAATGAAATTCAGATTATAAATGTCGACATAAAACGTAAATTATGACAATTAGTAAATTATTACTAACTAATTATGAGATTAAATGTAGAAATTATAACTTTTTATGTCATAATTACATAATAATTACTTTTTAAATCCTCACTTAGACTTTTAATCTCATAATTATGACTTAGTATGTCATAACTTAGATTTTTTTTCTCATCCTAAGTTTTGTAAAGCATTATTTTTCCTGCTTATGTGGCGAAAATGGGCTCCCATAGTTGCTGATAGTAAAGTTAGAAAGTTCATGTACTACAGAAACACGAGTGAAACGGGCCACTTGTGTTGACACAGATTTGACGAGCAAACACGGGCCTTCAGATCACCAACAGCGCCATGACAAAACAAGACGCGTAGTAATATTTTTAATTATGATTTGTCGCCCTCTGCTGGTTATTAAGAGCATCACTACGGGTATTTCCATAACAACTATACATTGTGTGTGTATAATTTATTTATTATGTATTAGATTATTTGGATATTATCTTCATTGTTTTTTTGTTTGTTTGTTTTAAATCTAGTAATTAGAATATCTGGAAAAGTGAATCAAAAGTCTTTGAAAAACAATGGAAATTCGTTGATTAAAAGCAAGGAGTTAAATGAGGCGACAACCTGCCAATCAGTACATCAAAGTGACACGGTATTATCACCTGATACGTCATTATACCATAGTACCATCACAGTACTTTTTGTACGGGGCTGAAAAAATATTATCTTGTCTTTTAAGAAAGTTTAATGTTCTGTTAAATAATTAATAAAGAAAATATAAAAATACAAAGGATGAGAGAGAACGTTTGGGCGCTATATTTAATAATTAATTAGGATCATAAAACAATATGGAAAATCTAAAAAAAAAATGAAAAAAAAGAGTCCTCTTAGTTTTAAAGTTTGTATAACATTAATAATTAATGAGGACAATAACGTGCGATACAAAGGCGATGATAAAAAGACATTTAGGCCTATACAAATGAATTAAAAATAATGTATATGGAAAATATAATCATAGAACTTATATATATATATATGTCATAAACCAAGAACAATACAACTAGAAATATTAATTCAAAAGTAAAGAATTAATAATAATAGTGACAATACACCAATAGCAAAATTATAATAAACAAAAGGAAAAGGGTTTTAAAATTTGTTTTGGAGTCAGTCAGACCATTTTATTTTATGAATGTTGAGAGTTTGGTCTTCGTCATGCTGCCGTCATGTGACGGTCATGTGACTTAACTCCAGCTCACTTCCGACTCTGCGTGGAAGAGGGGAAAAGTTGTACGTCAGGAGTGAAAAAAAGTTTTTTTTCTTTCGATTCATTCAGTGAAAAATAGCAGCGCAACATTTTTAAAACACAGCTTCCTTTTTCGGAGGGTAAATAAGCTTGTGCTGCTGTAGTGACCAGTGTAAATCGGGGTAAATGCTCGGGATGTCCGCCAACAGTGTGTCGTATAATGATCAGGGCTCGGTGGAGTCCGGCGTGGACGCGGCGCAGGAGAACAGCAACATCCCCGGGAGCATCAGCAGCGGCGGGGCCGCGTTCAGCCTCTTCAGCGCCGACTACAAGAAGTAAGAGACGCGATGACCCGGAACACACACACACACACACACACACACACACACGCAGCAGATGTGCATGAATCCGTTAGTAGCACTGAAGATGTTGTTTTTAAGTATGCTGCTTAAATTACTAGTAAACATAGTTACTTTGATTTAACCGTGATTTTTTGAGGAGTCACCTTTATTTACTGTGGTTTTTAGTTTCCACAGATATTATTATTAGATACTATAGTATATGAAGAAGAAAATTTGGTGTGTTTTATGATTTTTGTGCAAGGTTGGGTGTCAGGTGATGCCTCGTCCAGTGTGTGGAGTAAGTGGAGAGGGACACCCGTCCTTTTCGTGAACAGCTATTTTTGGTTTTTAAACATACTTGGATTGATATGTTGGGTTAGAATGAGTATTATTATACTACTTCCTTTGTAAGATCAACTGCCTCTGTAATGTTTGCATGGAGAGTAGATTAGCCAGCCTCACAGTTATGACAGTTCTGTCATTTGCCTTTTCAGGTCAGTAGGCTGTTTTGTCGTCACTAAGTTTGACATTTTTCTTTTAAATGAGCATTTTTAATTTTACTCTTATCTGTGACATTTTTGAAAATAAGGCATTTCAATAACTGACTAATAACCTTTTAATTGCCATTGAAGTGAAATTACTGGAGTGTAATGAAAAATGGTATACACAGGGCATAAAAGTAACATTTTGCCACACCTGCCAAGTGACTTAGAAAATTTACCGGCTAACGTTATTTTTTTATCAGCCATGAAACAAAAACAGTTAGTTATGAAACCAATATTTTAGTTACTAGTGAAAATTCACAATCCTCTATTCCAATTTTGATACCACAGCTAAAACTACTAGCTTAACTAATATCGTTTTAATAGGATACACTTTTAAACACAAGTAAACAGTCAGTAGTAACATAACAAATGATCAAATCACTAGCAATAGCACAAATAAATACAATGCAACAAAAATACACATGAAATAAACAGTGTTTTTTTCATGCAGGCCTAACAGTAGTTTTCAGGTACAGACATTTAATAAAGTAGGCTAATCAAATAAATAACACTGCATATTCTTCATATCACTTTTAAAGAGTTTCTTGTTTGGTTAACATTAAAAACGCAGACAGCACAGCAGCAGGGTTATTAGGATGCTGTCACTTTAAGAGCAAATGCATGCACAGATCATCTGAAGATATAACTGAATATGTTTACTAGGATACTCACTGAGAGGGGCATTTTTATTTATTTATTTTTTACATAATTTTGTGTGAATTTGTCTGTTCAAGCACAGGAAGGCATGAAAGAGAGCTCAATTTGCGCGCTGTCAGAAGCTGCTTTCAGGGCGCGTGGTTTAGATGTTGAACTTTCCACAATTCCCTTTCGCATGTTCTAGTACTTGATTACTTACAGTGGAAAATCTAAACTTTGGTGATGATGCAGCACTGACCGTTAACTGTACAGAGCGTTGTTCACATTCATGTTCTCACAACATTGCTTTGAATTCATAAAAATATTACCCGCCATCTGGCGACTGACACAGTTTCATATACTTGCCAACACAGATTTTTACTCGCATTTGGCGCTTTAATTATATATAATTATATGTATGTGTGTATAATATATATATATATATATATATATATATATATATATACACACACACACATACACACACACACACACACATATACACATATATGTGTATATATATATATATATATATATATATATATGTGTATAATATAATTTCTAATAAATGTAAAAAAAACAAAACAAAACAAAAACTGCACAACAAAGTATTTTCTGGTGGGTCAGCATAAATTTTGAGCCTTGTTTGTCTTGCAAACTCATGCAGTTGGTTGTTGCAGCCCTCCTCCAGCAGGGGGCAGTATGCCTGTAATATCAGAGCACTACTGACCCTCTGGTGCAGATATTACATCAAGCTAGTAGTGGCTCTACCATTGGAGAAAGCGAAAAAGGCTAACTTGGATCATGTGTGCCTTGATAACCAATCACATTACAGCCTTGACATCATTGAATTTGGTCCAGAGTTTTTGCAATCATTGTTTTTGGATACCATAGAAATGAATGAGAAGTGCTGTAAACTGAATCATACTTGGCTGCCGTGTAATTGTCAGTGACTTATCTTATAAAACAGCATTTTTTTGGTCCAAAACTAATGTTTAAGAGCAAAGATGTTGAAGATTAGCTGATGGGCTGTTGAATCATTAAATGATAAGCTGTTTTCCCACAAAAACAGTTTATTCAGCGAAGTGACGCCTCTCTTCCATTGACATACATTAAGGGGAAAAAAAAAAAAAAAAAACGGCCTCTGGTTTCTTTCCCTGCATACCACAACGTTAGCAGGTTTTTTTTTTTGGCTCTGGTGAAACTAAGCCTGGGTCACTAAATAACATTGTTTCTAATGTTTCATTGTGCTGTCTGGATCTTGATCTGCATACTGTATAGTTTTTGCTATTTGTCTAGACTATCTCACTGTTTGTCTTCTCCAGCCTCTTTGTGAAGGCCATAGACAGGGCTGACGTCAAACCCTCATGTCTTTTTCCCATGGGATCTTAACTCCATTTAGCTTTAAGGAATCTGTTCCAACAGTTACTGTACTGAATGACAAATTTCCCTCCTTAGACAGGAAGTCTGATACTGTTTCCTGCATTAATGAGCCTGTTAATTGTTTAATCTGATGAGAATTGTCATTTATTATGCTGCAAAAAAGACTTCACTGCTGGTTAGTCTTTATTTATTCACTGTTACGACATTGTATGGATTACTTTCTGTTGTTAAGAGGGTCATTGTTTGCATGTGAGGTATTGTTTGCTTTTATAATATTAGCCCTTCTCTGCTTCCTGAATTCAAGATCATGGTTTTCTGCCGTAGCTGATGGTAGGATGGTTTGTGTGTGTGTTATTATTGGTGTGTTGAGGGTAATAACGGAAGGATTCTTAATGTTATTTAGGCTTAACTGAATTGGCTCTCACATGATTGCAAGCAGAAGGCTGAAGTCATGAGGACTGAGAGAGAAGCCTTAAGAATGAGACACAGGGATAACAACACTGAGAACACACACTTAAAGGCACAGTTCACCAAAAAAGTGAAAAGTGTCATAATGCCAAACACGTATGACTTACTTTCTTCTCTGGAGCTTAATGTTACATATATTAGATTTACATTATGATTTTATAGATATCTACACAGGTCTTTTCCATATGATTGTGATCTCAGCTCCAAAATTGACAAAAAGCACCATAAAAGTAGTCCATACAACCCTTAGTTACTGTTGCTAACTCGAACAGAGTTGCTAACTGTCTTACAATGACAGCTGTCAGTCTGAAAACCTTGTCCCAAGATGTTTTTGATACATTTTGGATGCAGTTGACGCAATGTACGCTGTGCAGAGTTTCCGTGTTTACGTCCGAACACCGGCTCAGTATTGGCTGACGCTGTTCACGTGAGATCCACAACACATGCGTCTGATCCTGACGTAGGAGCCGGCCAATACAGGGTTGGCAAATGGACGTAAACGCGGACGCTCTGCACTGCGTCAACTGCGTAGGACACTGACAGGGAAGAGTTGAATAAAGTCATTATTTTTGTTTTGTTTTTGCGCACAAAAAGTATGTATTCTCGTCGCTTCATAACATTAAGGTTGAACCACTGTAGTCACATGGACCATTTTAATGATGTCTTTACTACTTCTCTGGACCTTGAATGTGGTAATTTCGTTACTTTCTATGGGAGATAAAAAACCTCTCTGATTTAATTAAAAATATCTTAATTTGTGTTCTGAAGATTAACAAAGGTCTTACGGGTTTGGAACGACATGAGGATGAGTAATTAATGACAGAATTTTCATTTTTGGGTAAACTAACCCTTTAAAAGCCTGTGTTCACCATCATCAGTATAAACAGCATACAGGTTTGCATCGACATGAAGGTAAATAATGCCCTCAGAATATTTACTTTGTGTGTTAAAGTGGATGATTTTAATCTGACAGATTCAATCCAGTGTTTTCAACCAGCTGAATATGATCTTCGCAGCTTAAAACACATTTGCCTGTCCATGTGTGTAAAATATTCTTCCCGTTCATGCCTCCAGTTCACTATTTGGGTTTGACTTTTGTTTCAGACTTGTTAGCTACGTGTTGCTGCCTTGCTTGGCAGAGGAAGTTTCACTTTATCAGGATAAGCAGACCTGCCGTGAACGACGAACACAAGCAAAGAACGCAATTTTGCGGAGGTGATGAAAGTCTCGGGTTAAAGATAAGAGCCTCTATACTTCCTCTGAAGGGAGGTGACTGCTGCTGCTGCAAAAAATACCATAACTGGAGTCGGCTCTCCAATCTTTCTGTTTTGACCTCGCTGGACTTCCTTTCCATTTTACCCACTTCTCAGTTTGGCTACAATTCACAACTGGCACTCAAAGGGACTCAACTCGCAAGCTCTAGATTTTCTGAGGTTCAGCATCTTTGGTTGAGCATTCCTGATAGTTTCAGACATCAGGAACACTCTCCAGCCTTGTTGTTTTGACCTTGCTGGACTTTTTTCCCATTTTACCCTCTACAATTCATAACTGGCACTCAAAAGGATGCAAGCTTTGGATCTGCTGAGATTGAGCATCTCTCAACCAGAAATGGAGACCTGAGGCTTTATCATACTCAAACCAAAAGCAAGATACATCTTTGGAAAACGGACCATATATCAGGAGAGCCACGATGGAAATGGAGGGAATTCAGGCTTCGGTTTATGATAAGAGTGAACCATTGTAACCTCGCTAGTCTCTCAGCGCTCATGGACATAATTGATGTGTGATGGTCACACTGGATGGTTTTGCGACTGCTGCACGTGGCCATTAACCAGATGATTGAGTCAGACTGGAGGATAGTACCATCTTGTCCCTCTCTGGTCTTCTCGACGGCATCGGTGGAGAGAAAGGAACCAGCAGACGTTGGCTTTCATCCCCTGTCAAACTTTCTCTTGGCTTTTGCTTCTGAGACCTGGTCTTCTGGGTTGATTTGGTGAAATGGACGATCTCATAATCCTGTTTGGATGGTTTCTACGTGGATTTACAAAGATGAGCGAGGCCTGAGGAAGCTCTAGTGATTAAAAGATGAATGGCTCTTCCAACACATCCAGTTTTTTTTATCATCTTGACCTTTTCTACTGCTGTGGTTTGTGGTTTTAGAAATTCTGTACAAGTGTAAGATGAACGGAGGATTCGGTAGCTTGCGCTTGGAGGCCGCTGGAGCTCTGCGGACCGCTCTCGTCTCTGCCGAAAACCTTCAATTCACATTGAAATCAGACCTCAGCTTGGAGGAACAGGCTCTGACCAACAACCACAGCAGTGGTAATGGGGAGAACCCAAGCAGAGGGTATGAGAAATGCTCAAAAATAAGTCATGATTTTCATGCCCCGCAAGATTAAATCACTTTGAAACAAGAAATGTGTTTCTGAGATGGAAAAATTAGACAGAGATCTAGTGGTTTTCAGTGCTTTCCTTCCTTCCTTCCTTCCTTCCTTCCTATTTTCTTCGTCGAAATATATCTGTTAGTTTATCAGCTTGTCGTCTTATTCGGTCTTTCATTCAAACACTCACATGATGGTATGAACCTCTTTATAATCCAGTTCCTTTTGCTTAAATAATGGCCATCTGTGACATGATAGCAAATGTCTTTGAAATGTCTGTAGAACGTGCCTCTCACATGGTGTCTATATAAATGACAGAGCTGTACAGACAGAGGAATGACCAGAATCCACACAGACTAATCTAATGTGTCTGACTGTCATGAATCCGCTTGAATGGAAATCACAATTGTGTTTTGTTTTTTTTAGTGTCCAGGAATTTCTAAACGTTTTTATCAGCAAAATCCCTTTGACCTAAAGTATTTATTTACTTGAATTACTAATAATTAAAATTATTTGATTTTAAGTTAATATTTCAGTCTTAACAAAACTTTTGTATGTTCACAGTAGAGCTGCATGATTCTGGTTAAATTAGGGCTTTTTACACTTTAAATAGTTAACCCTGGGTCATTTTAAAAATTTACCTGGGGTTAACAATTAATCCTTAATTCGTAACCTGACGTTTCACATTCCTAAACCCCAAGTTAACGTTCTTATTTGCATATTTGCGGCGTCAGTGTCATTGATTGGATAAATGCAGCTTGCGACCTGTTTACATAGCTCTAGCATTGCGCATCCTCGTATTGCCGACTGTACGACTGAGTTTATACTCAATGGTAATTTCGGATTATAAAGGTAAGAATAAAACTGTCTCTTCATCACTCATTGTCGAGTTTTCTGTCAGCATTTGACTTTTTTTTTTTTTTTTTTTTTTTTTCTCAAACACTGAATTTATTGTTTATATATAATGTACAGTGTTTCCGTGACTGTCCAAAGCATGTTAATATGAGGCACGCGATTGCTTGTCGGTTGCTAAGCGTCTAGCTGTAACATTATAACACCGCGTCGTCTCACACTGTACAAGTTTGGCACCGCAATGCGGGGTTAACAGTGCAGAAGTGGTGTTAGAACTGGTGCTAACCCCGCTTCTAAATTACAAGTGTGAAACGTTCCTTTACCCGTGTTTAAAAGCGGTATTTAGAATGACGATAACCCGAGGTTAAGTGCAGTGTGAAAGTTTCACAATTCTAAATAGACAACTAAACAAAATAACGTGATTTACTAGAAGTTCTAACAAAATGTTAATTGCTGCAGTCAATTTAAAAAGTTTAATTAATCTGGAGGAATTATTTTAAAAAACTGTTTGAATGAATGATTCAATGACTCACTCATAAATACTTCACTTGTTTTATTACTGGATGAATCAACATTTTTAAAAGAATCTCTTGAATGAATGATTCAGTTACGTACATTTCACAAGTCACTTGTTGCCACCCGGTGGCATTACGATGTGATCGATACAAACGTTATTTGAAGCGCCAAGTTACTGGTGGAAAAAGGTGATTTAGATTTGCTCTGTTTTGACATCTGTAGACAATGACATCACAACTATAAACTATAATCTTTTATCCTAGCACTAATGTAATAATACGAATATTTGTAATGCAGAAATAACCAAACTGTGTTTGAAAAGACTTGTGAAGCCGTTTCACACCTATACTGTACATGATAACTGTCTCCATCGCATATTTGAATGTTCCGGTGTGATTTAGTAAAAGGTTATATATATAAAAGGTTATATATATAAAAAATATATATGTGTATATATATATATATATATATATAATATATATATATACACACTTACATATAAAATATAATATAGATAAATAATACAGATATGTTTCTCTTATTTACTAAACAAAAATACTGAATCTGTTGACTACATAAATTCATTCATTGACATTTAGTTGAACTGAACTACTCTCATTTCATCAGTAAAACTATATGGTTATCATGGTACGTTGAATGTCAGTGATGCAAGTGGTTTTTTGTGTGTTTAAAAGTGAGCTGCTGTAACGCTGAATCATCTGTTTCTCTGCAGGAATGAAGATCTGAAGGAGATGCTGGAAAGCAACAAAGAGTCTCTGAAGCTGGAGGCTATGAAGAGGATAGTCGGGGTACGTCATTCTGAGAGACAGGCATCTCGTACTAAGATCATATTAAGAATGACTACACTCATAAAAGCCATAAAAACATCAGTGTGATGCTTCATTCTTCATTTTTATCTCTCTGTCAGTTGATTTCCAAGGGAAAGAATGCATCTGAACTTTTTCCAGCAGTAGTGAAGAACGTTGCAAGTAAAAACATTGAGGTAAGAAAAGATGCTCAACTGCACAAACACTTACACAATGTGCAAAATTAGTTTTGCTCATGGTTTTTTTTTTGATTTGAGAGTGAAAATCATTTTACAGCTGTGAGGACCCCTGTGGACAGGGGGTTATTTTTGATCAGGCATCTGACAAGGAAGACCTTGTGAATGAAGAATGAATGTTTAGATTGAAAGAAGAATGTTTGGACAGGATGATGGAAAGACATGAGAGGTGGTTGGGAAATACGTCCAGGCTGAAGAGGACGGCTGGTGTTTTGAGGGGGTGGTGTGTAATTGGTGGTCTAGTGGCCCAGTCACGTTCTCTCTGTCTCCCCCATGTCTGACGCTCCGCGCTGGGCAGCTGTTTGCCTAAAGCTGCCGCCCTCTGGAGCTCAGAGACATGGGGACTCTGGCATTGATCCATACACACATACACACACGCTTATGAGACAAGACCACAGGTGTTATAGCTGAAACCATTGATCCACTCACTACAGGGTCACACACACACACACACACACACACACATACACACATACACACACTCTCATACAACTGACCCTTCAATAAGCTCCACCCCTCTTTAGTTACTGTTTCTAACTGAGACAAGCTTAACAGAACATCCTATAGGAGTGAATTAAATGAATTTCAGTAAAATGTTCATTATTGATATTACTCTTTTTATATAAGTTATGGCATTAAAATCATTTTAACTGCCCTTTTTCTATGAAAAATATGAATATGAGGATCCCTTTATTATACTATAAGTGTGTATAAAATATAATTTGGAAAATATTGCGATTATATTACTTGTTGTTAGGTTGAGGCCTTTTTTTATATTTAATGATTTATTTTATTTTATATTTAGTTTATTTTGAAGTAGAATGAAATAATACTTCAAAAATATAATTTTTACTTAATTAAATAAGTAATTATTTTTAATATTTAATTTATTTTATAATTGACTGAATAATGCTTCAAAAATATAATTATACTTCAATACTTCAAAAATATAAATATAATTATTATTAAATTATTACATATTAAATACTTATTTGAATTTATTTTATATTTTATTTATTTTGAAGTAGAATGAACTAATAATTAAAAAATAGAATTATTATACTTCAATAATATAAATAAAATTATTAAATTATCACATAATAAATAATAATTCTTATTAAATTATTTGTTTTAATTTATTTTATTTTATATTTAATTTATTTTGAAGTAGAATTAAAAAATACTTTTTTTTCTTGTATTTATTCTTTTATTGTATTTTTATTTAGCTTTATTACTGTTATTTTATTACATTTAATTTAATGTATTATTTTTAATTTTCTTCTCTCCGATAAATCCCCTGGCACCTCCTTGCGTCTTCAGTTTGAAAACCTCTGGTTTAATCCACAGACTTCTTAGGATTTATTAAAGATTTGACAAACAAATCAGAATAGTTATTTTCTTTGTTTTCCTTGCGTCCCTATTTTAAACGACCCAGCAACAACAATCTTGCATGAAAAAGCAAACCCTCTGTTCCTCATATAATTCTGCTTCATAAATGCCAGCGGTTCATTTAGCCACTGTCTAATTAACATGCGCACGGATGCTCCAATCCCTGATCAGCAGGCCGCTGTATGTAAATGTGATTAACCAGAGGGGCAGATGGGTAATGTCTCTCTTTATGAAGTGAGTGATGTTTTTCCATTTGGCTGGTAATCGCCGTGGTGATGATGATGGAATGCATCGCCGTGACTCCCTGATCGCTAATGACCTCTCGTCACCTCGAGAGCTGGACGCAATTATACGGAGGGCTGACCTTTGACCCTTCACCTTTGAGCACAAGACTGTTTCATGATAGACTCCGTGTTGAGATGAAAAATGAGTTTGGGATTGGATGATGCTTGTTTATCTGCTACTTAAAGTTTCGTGAGAAAGTGTTTTAGTAGAAAACTGTAGAACAAACAAAAGCAAATGAACCCAGAATAACTGGACCGTTTTTAATATTTTGTGTATTTGTGTGTGTATGTTTTAGCTGAAGAAGCTGGTGTATGTGTACCTCGTTCGGTATGCAGAAGAACAGCAGGATCTCGCCCTCCTGTCAATCAGCACCTTCCAGAGGGCCCTCAAGGTAAGTCCCACCCCTTTCTTATCCCATGATTGAACATTTTAGTGATTTAACATTTCATAACATAAGACAGCCATAAATATTAGCATATTAAATTTATAGTTATATAAAATAAAATTATTATTTTAAATAGTCTCTTTTTATATTAGTAAAATATTACAAATATTTGTAATATTTTTATATAAGTAATAATAATAATAATGATGATGATCAATAATAATAATGATAATAATAATTTATATTATTTTATAGCCATAAAATTTTGGCCAGGATTTTGGCCAGCACTAATTTAACACGTTTTCATCATTTGTGTGTGTGTGTGTGTAGGATCCTAATCAGCTGATCAGAGCGAGCGCTCTCAGGGTCCTGTCCAGTATCAGAGTTCCCATCATCGTCCCCATCATGATGCTGGCCATCAAAGAAGCATCCACTGACCTTTCACCTTATGTCCGGAAAACTGCCGCTCATGCCATTCAGAAACTCTACAGGTAATATACGCTTCCATACAGAGGTACACACTGAATGTGAATGAATAACAGTGTTTCACAGAGGTCTCTGCTTTTTTCTTCCAGTCTGGACCCTGATCAGAAAGAACATCTTATTGAAGTGATTGAGAAACTCCTGAAAGACAAAAGCACGGTAAAATATCTCCACACACACACACACACACACACACACACACACACACACTCGTTTACTATTCTTGTGGGGATTTTTTACATTTATTTATAAGCTTGTTTCCTCATGGGGGCCACAATTTAGGTCCCTGTGGTGACACCAGTCCCCATGAGTCTGTGTGCATTCAGGCTGAAGTCCCCACTGGGATAGAAAAACATGTATACTCATGCACACACGCGACCAGTTTTTCTGTTTTAGAGCTGTTAGTATCATTAAATTATCATCTAAATTTTGCTTGTTATTAAAGGGTTAGTTCACCCAAAAATGAAAATAATGTCATCAATTACTCACCCTCATGTCGTTCCACACCCGTAAGACCTTCGTTCATCTTCAAAACACAAATTAAGATATTTTTGATAAAATCTGATGGCTCGGTGAGGCCTCTATTGCCAGCAATGTCACTTAACATCTCAAGATCCCGAAAGCTACTAAAGACACATTTAAAACAGTTCATGTGACTACAGTGGTTCAACCTTAATATTATAAAGCGACAAAAATACTTTTTGAGCGCCAAAAAAACAAAATAACGACTTTTCAACAGTTGTTTGGAGCGCCAAAGTCACGTGATTTCAGCAGTTTGGCAGTTTGATATGTGATCTGAATCACTGATTCGAATCAAATGATTCGTAAAGCTTCGAAGCAGTGTTTTCGGCCATCACTAGATATTGTTGAAAAGTCATTATTTTGTTTTTTTGGTGTACAAAAAGTATTCTTGTCGCTTTATAATATTAAGATAGAACCACTGAACTCACATGAACTGTTTCAAATATGTTTTGAGTATCTTTCTGGATCTTAAGGAAGTTCAGTGTCATTGCTGGCAATAGAGGCCTCACTGAGCCATCAGATTTAATCAAAAATATCTTAATTTGTGTTCCGAAGATGAACGAAGGTTGTGCAGGTATAGAATGACATGAGGGTGAGTAATAAATAACATTATTTTCATTTTTGGGTGAACTAACCCTTTAATTATCCTACACATAATTGAGATTAAATAGAATTAAATGGGCTGTTTTGCATTTAAAATTGGAAACAAAATGCATGTTTATTTTATGAATGGTTTTCTGTTTTTTCTTCGTAAGCATATATTGCACTATACGGTAAACATCATTTATTATTTATTTTAAATGATTTAATTACTAATTAAAGAATGACTAGCTATGATTAACTTAAAAATTCAAAATGTTTATATTTTTGTTCCACTTTTAAAGAATTTTTGGAGCCTTTACATAACATGCTATTGTCCCAGTAGAGAGACATAAAATGCATTTAGGGGAATTTGTATGGGATCACTATATGGGATTGTGATTTAATTCTCATAGTGATGAAAATAATAATTGTGTTGAATAATGAAGCAGATCTGTTTTAACTGAAAGGGTTAGTTCACCCAAAAATGAAAATAATGTAATTAATTACTCACCCTCATGTCATTCCACACCCGTAAGACCTTAATCTTTGGAATATAATCTAAATATCTTAATTTGTGTTCCGAAGATGAACGAAGGTCTCACGGGTGTGGAACAGCATGAGGATGAGTAATAAATTACATTATTTTCATTTTTGGGTGAACTAACCCTTGAAGTCTATCCATTTTTATTAAAGTCTGCATGAAACGGAAGTTGCGATTAGTCTTTTCTTCCCTATTATTATGTATATCCGAGTGAAGCGGCACAATGTGTATTTTAAGTGGTGTTATACAAATGAGCTGAATTGAATTAAACTAATCAAGCTCAATGCATTGATTTACACTAACTTTC
Organism: Elopichthys bambusa; assembly: GCA_037101425.1. NCBI lineage: Eukaryota > Metazoa > Chordata > Actinopteri > Cypriniformes > Xenocyprididae > Elopichthys > Elopichthys bambusa. The sequence goes on from CM074450.1 coordinate 4,832,370, forward strand.
ATTTACAGCACACAACCACCAGATGGTGCAACAACACCACATTCCTTCCTATCTCACATCCCTATCTCTATTCTTCTCTCCATCTGAAACACTGCTTGCAGTAAAATAAACACTTTTCTGAACTCAAAATATCCCCACCAGGGACTTGGACAAAATCTCAGCGGTCCATTATCATAAAACATGTCCGCTGGACTCGCTTGTTCAGATCTGAATTATGTCTCCTCATGATGTGGAGTTTCAGCTCATGTTGTCAGGTTTTTTAGCCTCACAGGCTTTTAGTGCAGAGCTGTATTTCACCTGTAGAGCTTCTCGTATATGCACTGGTAAATGTTTATTGTGTCATACAGTAATAGACATGTCTATGAGCTTCCACTGTACGCTGGTGCGTAAGTGTGTACAGGAAGCTCACTGGGATTTGTGTTCCTCCATATTTCCTGCAAGAAATATGTGTATCCTCAGTCTGACCGGCAAGCACAGCATCAATCACAGGGGCGTCGTTCCAGCGTCTCTCTCTATCTCTCCTCGCTCGCTGATGACCCAGCATTCCCTGTTTCCTCTCCGTCAGTACGCCCGGCCTTAATTAGAATTCATGACAAAATGGATCCAGGGAAACGTCCTGTACCCTTCATAATTTTACAGGAAATTTATTGTTATTAGAGAAACCATTTGCTTAGTGTGATTTTTCCATTAAGGTCTTGTCAAGCAGCAGAGATAGCAGAGGTTTGTTGATGAGGTGTGTGTAAGTAAGAGCTTTGTTGATAGTGTGTGTGTGTGTGTGTGTGTAAGAGCTTTGTTGATAGTGGATGGAGTTTACCTTGGAGATCTTGTTGGGTAATATGGAAACAGAAAGATAGGGAGAAAATAGCTAAAGATGAACAGTAAATAGAAAGGTAGACCAAAACTAGTAAACAAAAGGAATTAAAGGAAATTTAGATTGTTATAAGATTATTGACTTTCATGTTTTAACAACTGTTACCTCAGTAGAAGGAGTCTGAAGTGGTGTAACCAGTTTTTAGCCCAATTTGAAGTCACTCACCAAATCAGAAATGAGGAACGAAATTGCATGAGGAACAAGTCTTATGGCTTGTTTCCACCAAGCAGTAAGGTACAGTACAGTACGCAATTATTTCCGTTTCGATTGTCAGAAGTTGTGAATGGTACCAAAATACCGGACTGTACTGTACGCCTTTTTTGGGACCCTTCCATAGAGTGGTGCAGGTATGATGTCGCTTTGTAGGCCAATCGGCAGTTAGCATCCCGCTGGGTTCCCTTGACAAAAACCCAATAGGCTTTTTGGATTATCACAAAAAACAAGCTCTGTGATCAACAAAAGTTTATGATGCTTGCACGTTTTGTCCATCAAGATAATTTTCACAGATGAACGCAACTTTTATTAATTTTGAAGCCTGAATGTCGTTGCCAGCAGTAAAAAGCTAAATGTAGGCTATAAACAAACACCACAGTCCCGCGACTTCAACATCACCACCATTAAGCTTCCGAAAACTCTTTCAGTTTTTATCTAAAAACATTTTCCCAGAAAGTTTGAGTTAGAATAGTTTATAAGAGCACAATTATAAGCGTAAAAGCGGACTGAGCTTACCTGTTCGGGCTTAGCTTACAAACAGCCTCGTAGTCCCATTTAGCCACTTGTTAGCAACCACCTTTTTCAAGACACGTAACAGCTTTAAAAAAATCATGAGTGGGTTAATACTGATGTATTTTATGTCGTAGAATAAAATGTGAAAGTGTCTTGAGCTTGCGTTCACCACAGACCTTATTTCAGCCATTTAACCAAAATTAACCAAAAAACCCCCAATGAATTCGGCACGATGGATCAGGAAGTGCTAAAATGCTAACTCGTTTCCACATTTTGGCCTACAAAGTGATGTCATACCTGCACCATTTTATTGGGGTACCTAGCAGAGTAGTCCGGTACCTGAAGGGTGGAGCTAGACTCACCGCAGGATGTCGATTGGTTGACAGTGCTAAAAGGGGAATGTATGGAAAGCAAAACACACCGAAAGTGGGATGAAACAGTATAGAGCTTGTGCCGCACTGACATGTCATCGCGCAGGGAGGACAAGTTGTTAGCATCACCGAACAGATAGTCAGCGTGGCGCAAGCTCTATAACACTACACTGTTTCGTCCTACTTTTGGTGTGTTTGGCTTCCCAACAAGAAGCGCCCCACAGTGCATCCTGGTGCAATCACTTCCACAGGTAAACGACTCCCACATACACGGCAGTCCACGTGATGTAAAAGAAAATGGGACTCCTCAGACCAAGCGACCTCCAAGGTCCAGTTCCAACACTGGCATGCCCATTGTAGGCGCTTTCGATGGTGGACGGTGGTCATCATAGGCTTTCTGTTTGGTCTGCCTCTATGCAGCCCCATACGCAGCAGAGTGCGATGTGTCGTGACGCATTCATCCCATAACCAGCATTAACATTTAGTTTAACTTGTGCCACAGTAGAGCTTCTGTTGGCTCGGACCTTATGGGATGGCCTTCTCTGCCCTCATGCATCAATGAGCCTTGGGCGCCCAACACCCTGTCACCAGTTTGTGGTTTGTTCCTCCTCGGACACTGTTGGTAGCAGCACACCAGAAGCAACACACAAGCCATTTCAGAGACACTCTGGCCCATTCGCCTTGCCATAACAATTTGGCCCTTGTTGACTCAAACCCTCATTATTGGTGTTCTGAATAATGGATGTTGCAAAATACGAATTCATGGCTGCTACGAAATATGCTATATTTTTCAGTTTACCTGCCACTGTTCAATGTGGCAAAAAGTTAATTTGCATTCTTTTTGTAAAGGTTTAGCTGATCAGTTACATGTAATTTCCTTTCTTTGAGCTGGAATTGATGTCACATGATGATGAGCACCTGACCTGTTCAAACTCTCTCTCTTTGTGTTGTTTTCACACACTCTCTCTCATATACTGTAGTTCATTAGTCTAAAGTGAGAGTGGTGTGTTATATTAGCTCGGTGGGAAGCAGAACAGGTTGTCATCTTCCAAGCATCTGTTTGTTTTGAGACCACACTGAGGTTTGTAATTACGACGCATATATAACCTAATCAGCTTAATTTGCAATTATAAACCTCCAGCACAACTTTAGGGTTGCTGCAGGAGAAACGGGTGAGTGATAATTGCACAGAAGCTGTGGAGGTGTGTGTGCGTGCGTGCGCGCGTGTGTGTGCGTGCGTATGCGTGCGTGTGCGTGCGTGTGTGAATTTAAAAAAAAATTATTTTTCATTTAACCCCTTCATTGCTGTGTGCTTTTTTTTTTTTTCTGCATTGTGGCTGATATGTAGATAGTACCTCCCAAAATTAAGGGTCCAAATTAGGGTGCAATTCTCACTATTAACTATTAACTATGACTTTTGCCTCAATAAACTCCTAATTACTGCTTATCAAAGGGTCAGTTCACCCAAAAATGACCGTCAGAACACAAATTAAGATATTGTTGATGAAATCCGATGGCTCAGTGAGGTCTGTATTGGCAGCAATGTTACTGCGCCTCTCAAGATCTAAGGTACTAAAAACATATTTTAAACAGTTCATGTGACTTCAGTTTATAATCTTAATATTATAAAGCGATAAAAAAATACTTTTCGTGCACCAAAAAAACTAAATAACAAATTTTCAACAATATCTATATGGGCCGATTTCAAAACACTGCTTCATGAAGCTTCTGAGCTTTATGAATCTTTTGTTTCGAATTAGTGATTCGGATCTCCTATCAAACGGCTAAACTGCTGAAATCATGTGACTTTGGCACTCCGATTCACTGATTCGATTCGTAAAGCTCTGAAGCAGTGTTTTGAAATCGGCCCAAATAGATACTGTTGAAAAGTCGTTTTTTTTGTTTTTTTTGCCGCACAAAAAGTATTCTTTTCGCTTTATAATATTAAGATAGAACCACTGTAGTCACATGAACTGTTTTAAATATGTTTTTAGTAACTTTATGGATCTTGAGAGGTACAGTAACATGGCTGGCAATGCAGGCCTCACTGAGCCGTCGGATTTCATCAACAATATCTTAATTTGTGTTTCGAAGATGAATGAAGGTCTTACGGGTGTAGAACGACATGAGGGTGAGTAATAAGTAACATTATTTTCATTTCTGGGTGAACTAACCCTTTAATAGTTAGTAAGGTAGTTGTTAAGTTTAGGTATTAGGCAGGATTAAGGGATGTAGAATAAGGTCATGCAGAATAAAGCATTAATATGGGCTTTATTAGTACTAATTAACAGCCAATATCCTAGTAATATGCATGCTGCTAATAAGCGGCTGTACTATAAGTGTTACTATATTTTTAGGATCATTTAACCTTTTTCAAATCATGTTCATGATGTGTGTGTGTGTGTGTGTTCGCATGGCAAGTGCCACAAAAGTTACCAAGTGTCGTACCATTCCGATGAAGTCAAAAACAAAACAAAAAAAAAAGTTAAATATTTTGGTCAGAAGTGACTGAAGAGCACCAGAGGGTTTATTATCTTGCTTTGAAACAGCCAACATTAATGGTATGGAATTATTTGATTCACACCCCTGAAATGTATAACAACCAATCAAAGTCAAGAATTCTAAACTTACATTTACTACTGTACCATAGAGTGAAAGAACCACTGTATGAAAGGCTTCTAACAGGTTAAGTTTTAAACCCTGCTGTTTGTCATTTGGTTTTTGTAGCTGGTTGCCGGCAGTGTGGTGATGGCGTTTGAGGAGGTGTGTCCAGATCGGATCGACCTGATCCATAAGAACTATCGGAAGCTGTGTAACATGCTGGTGGATGTGGAGGAGTGGGGTCAGGTCGTCATCATACACATGCTGACACGCTACGCCAGGACACAGTTTGTTAGCCCGTGGAGAGAGGTGAGCTAGTGTGTGTGTTTTCATTAAATCATTAAGCACAAATTGTATTTAATCATTATTTACATATTTTTAAAGCTCAGCTGTCAAGAAAAGCGGTTTCAGTTGAACACGAAATTGCTGATCTGAATTTCATTTTCTTTTTCAATCTTTTTCAATGCTAGCATTGAGGGTTTCAGGTATGACAGAGTGTTGGAGAGAGAACTATATATGCTTTATCTCTAAATGATGCTACGTAGACTATTTAATTATTTTTGGTTTGAAGTGTGTTTGATTCATCGATTCATTAGATATTTGTGTTCATTAATCATGTGTGTGATTGTAGGATGCCGTGTTTGATGAGAATAGCGAGAAAACGTTTTACGATTCGGAGGAAGAGAGGAGAGTGGACGAGTCCAAACCGTACATCATGGATCCAGATCACAGACTCTTGCTCAGAAACACTAAACCACTGTTACAGAGCAGAAACACTGCAGTGAGTATACACACACACACTCACACTCACACACTTTGGGTTTCCATTTTTTATGTGGACTTTTTATGGTTATGGTTTTATAATGTACAAACTGTATATTCTATCCCTTAACCTACCCATCACAGAAAACTTTCTGCATTTTTACATTTTCAAAAAAAATAAAAACCTAATTTCGTATGATTTAAAGGGTTAGTTCACCTAAAAATTATCTCATTAATTACTCACCCTCATTCGTTCCACACCTGTAAGACCTTCGTTCATCTTCGGAACACAAATCAAGATATTTTTGATGAAATCCGATGGCTCAGTGAGGCCTCTATTGACAGCAAGATAATTTACACTTTCAGATGCCCAGAAAGCTACTAAAGACGTATTTAAAACAGTTCATGTGACTACAGTGGTTCAACCTTAATGTTATGAAGTGACTAGAATACTTTTTGTGTGCCAAAAAAACAAAATAACGACTTTATTTAACAATATCTAGTGATGGGTGATTTCAAAACACTGCTTCATGAAGCTTTGACGCTTTACGAATCTTTTGTTTCGAATCAGTGGTTCGGAGTGTGTATCAAACTGCTGATTTCATTAAATGAGGCTTTGTTACGTCATAAGTGTTTCGAAATTTTTCACGTGACTTTGGCAGTTTGATTCACTAAAGTTGTCTAAATTGTGCTTTTGAGGCATGCATTTTTTTAGGTGGATAAACTTGTAGTCAAGCATTACTGATAGGTGAAGCCACGTTTAGCTGATAGTACATCCTTTTTGCTTTATTAATTCATATTTAATCTATAATATTCCTTTAATACACACACATTTTCTCATAATCACACATCTGCGCTCTCTATTTTTCTCTTTATCCCTCTCTTGTGCTCTTTCCTGTTCAACTTTGAGCAATAGTGAAGGCCTTCAGGATGTGTATGTGTTTTGTGTGCAAGTGTGAGTGTGTTTGTTTGTACATCAGAATATTAGAAGGACCAAGGCTGTGTCAGACACAGCTCAATCACGTTACATACACTCAGCCATAGAAATGTGCTCAGAAAATGTTATTCCTTCCTACATAACACACACACAGTGACTCAAGTGCTCCATCAACCTGGAAGCTCAAGGTCTGTGCGTATGTGTGTTTTTTGAAGTGTATGTGTGTGATATGTTTTGATTAAAACTTGTCCTGCTTTGTTCTACACTCAGTGTGCACTCTGTCTTTATCAGCTCTCTCTCTTTCTCTCTCTGCTGGTTTAGCGGTTGATGTGTTGAAGTCTGCTGTCCTGTTCGTATATTGGGGTCAAAGTAATTTGGGGAAGACAAAATCATTACATACATTGAAGGCTTCCTAATCTATCACCATCTATCTCTTTTTCCATCTCTCCCAAACCCTCCTCTTCCTCTTTCTCTCACTTCACGTGTCTCTGGGACTCTCCACCACATCTCCCATTAATCTGTCTCTCTTTCATGGACTACTTTTTATGTCCACCCATCTTACCTGTCTATCTCTTAATCTCACTCCCTTTATAAAAACATACCATGAAAAAAGCGTGGTAATATCATGCAACAATGTTTGGAATTCTTTGAAGTCCTTCATTAATATGCATTAATCATCTCTCTTTTTAGGTTGTGATGGCAGTATCTCAGCTCTACTGGCATTTGGCCCCTAAACATGAAATTACCATCGTCACCAAGTCCCTGGTGAGACTCTTGAGGAGCCACAGGTAAAACACTATGAGAGAAACGGGATGGAAATGTAGTTATCAAATCTGTAAATCTAATTCTAAAAATTATTTATTTTTTTTGGTTTCCTCCTTGGCTCTTTTAGGGAAGTTCAGTATGTTGTGTTGCAGAACATCGCCACCATGTCTATTCAGAGGAAGGTACAGACTCACTAAAACATTCATCCAGCAGTTCACATGAAATCTGAACATATTATAAATGATTTACAAGCAATTAGGCCTAAATATATTAGTTTATTTTAGGTGCTTAATCAGTAAACCCTGAGGTAAAATGAGAGCTAGGCCTGAATTCTGAGGGAAATAATGAGGTAAAATATGAAGTAAATCAAAAGGTAATATCTGAGGTAAATGCTGAGGTAAAATGAGAGCTAGGCCTGAATTCTGAGGGAAATCATGAGGTAAAAAATGAATAAATCATAAGGTAATATCTGAGGTAAACACTGAGATAAAATGAGAGCTAGGCCTGAATTCTTAGGGAAATCATGAGGTAAAATATGAAGTAAATCATAAAGTAATATATCTCAGGTAAACACTGAGGTAAAATGAGAGCTGGGCCTGAATTCTTAGGGAAAAAATTAGGTAAAATATGAAGTAAATCATAAGGTAATATCTAAGGTAAACACTGAGGTAAAATGAGAGCTAGGCCTGAATTCTGAGGGAAATAATGAAGTAAAATATGAAGTAAATTGCATGGTAATATATCTTGGGTGAACGCTGAGGTAAAATGAGAGCTAGGCCAGAATTCTGAGGGAAATAATGAGGTAAAATATGAAGCAAATCATAAGGTAATATCTGAGGTAAATGCTGAGGTAAAATGAGAGCTAGGCCTGAATTCTGAGGGAAATCATGAGGTAAAATATGAAGTACATCATAAGCTAATATCTGAGGTAAAATGAGAGCTAGGCAGGAAATCATGAGGTAAAATATGAAGTAAATTGCATGGTAATATCTGAGGTAAACACTGAGGTAAAACGAGAGATAGACCTGTATTCTGGGGGAAATCATGAGGTAAAATGTGAAGTACATCATTAGCTAATATCTGAAGTAAAAACTGAGGTAAAATGAGAGCTAGGCCTGAATTCTGAGGGAAATCGTGAGGTAAAATATGAAGTAAATCGTAAGGTAAGATCTGAGGTAAAATGAGAGGTAGGCCTCAATTCTGAGGGAAATCATAAGGTAAAATATGAAGTAAACTGCAAGGGAAGGTAAAATCTGAGGCTTCATTTATGTCTTAAACAAACTGAGGGTAATATCTGACATTAACTGTGTGATAAAATCTGAGATATCTTGGTAAACACTCAGTTAAACACTGAGGTATGTGTATTTTAGGCTTTCAGATAAACTAAGGTAATGTTTGAAGAAAATCTGAGGTATCAGTTTGAGGTAAACACTAAATTATAATCTTACGTTATGATGTCTGGAGTAAAATCTGAATTAAATTATTCATTCAAATCTGAGGTAAATACTGAACGTAGAAATCTGATGGTAGGTGTAAAGTCAGAGGTTAACTAAGATGTATGCAGGTAAATAGTGGAGGTTAATCCTGAGGTAAAATGCTAAACACTAATGTAGAGTCTGAGGTAAATGCTGAGGTAAAGTCTTAAGGTTATCACGAAGGTTACAAAGCAAAAATGTAAGGTACAAACTATAATCTGATTCGAACAGGTAAAACCTGAGGTAATATTAGTTAATTTTTTTTTTTTTTGTCGTTTTTTTAAGGGGATGTTTGAACCCTTCATGAAGAGCTTCTATGTGAGGTCTACAGATGCCACACACATCAAAACACTCAAGGTAAAACAAGTTTCTTCATTGTTTTGTGTTGCAGTGCAGTGTTAATGCACAGTAGCTGTGAACCTCTCATATCTGCTTGTTTGCTAATGTTTTGTGGTTTATCTGATGATTATCTCGTCTGTTTAAATTTTTCAGCTGGAGATTTTAACTAACCTGGCTAATGAAGCAAACATCTCCACCATACTGAGAGAATTCCAGGTAAAGTTTCAAAGATTGAATTGATTTTTCTCTATTTTCTCTGTGCTTTGCGAATTAAGCTTTACGCTTCACAGAAGAAGGGCTGGGTTTAAAACCTGTTCAGCAGCCTATCTAGACAGCATTTTAGGCATCACAAAATGTTTGTGTGTTCTAGACGTATGTGAAGAGTCAGGATAAGGCGTTTGCAGCCGCCACCATCCAGGCCATTGGCCGGTGTGCCACTAACATCTCTGAGGTGACCGACACCTGCCTCAACGGCCTGGTCCTGCTGCTGTCCAACAGAGATGGTAATCATACACCTCATTGAGCCTTTTGCTTTTAAAGTTATTGTTCGATAATAAGCAGCAGTGCTTCTCATTGCCTGATGGCACTATAATAAAGTTCATTATGTCTTGCAGCATAAAGACAAAATTGACAAAGACAGAGCCATTATCACCACAGATGCAAACATTAATATAATTTTTTGAAAATGCATGTCATAATTTCAATGACTTATAAAACTCCTCAAAAAACATAAACAGTAGGATGTCATTGTTGATATATTGTTGTTAAAATCACTGTAGTTTCAGTAGTTTAGTTCATCTACAAGCTACTAGCAAAAATAGCTACAGTATATACATTGACATTATTTATAACAGCATTATTTAAGATTAATTTATACTACATATACTGTAATTTATACACAGTGGCAAGAATGAGTTTGTGAACCCTTTGAAAATATCTGGATTTCTGCATCGATTACTCATTAAATGTGGTCTGATCTTTAACAATTATAAACATCTGACTAAACTAAGAAGAAGCAAATAATGGATCTCAGGGACTCAATGAATCTGTGAATCAAACAGCTTGATTCATCTGAATCTGAATGAACTGATTCACTAAAATGACTCCCAGATATTACATATGAGAGCAAGAGGACATTATAGAAGCATTGTGTATGATTATTTCCTCAGCTTGCTCAAATGTAAAAGTTAAAATTAGATTGCTCCTTTTACTAGTTTTACTTTTATTTTACTTTACTAGTTAGTTATTGTTACTATAGGAAAAAAAAAAGACTATATTGGCTCATTAGTGTATTTATGTGTTTCTTGCCTTTGTAGAGACTGTTGTCGCAGAGAGTGTCGTGGTCATCAAGAAACTTCTGCAGACTCAACCATCACAGCACAGTGACATCATCAAACACATGGCCAAACTCTTTGACAACATCACTGTGAGAGATGTGCACAATATTACACAATGAGTGATGTTGTGTGTGCAACTGTAGTCTGATAATATAATACTATAATAATCATATAATATTAGCATTTGATGTTCTGTGTATTTGGTGTCCATTGCCTCTTTAGGTCCCAATGGCGAGGGCCAGCATCCTGTGGCTGATGGGTGAATACTGTGAACATGTGCCTAAAATCGCCCCCGACGTCCTGCGAAAGATGGCCAAGACCTTCACTAGTGAAGAGGACATTGTCAAACTGCAGATTGTCAACTTAGCTGCCAAACTCTACTTGACCAATTCCAAACAGGTGAAATCAAATCACACTTTGATTATGTGTGTCTGTGTGACTGTGTTTTGGCTGTGTGTTTTATCATTCTTTCTCTCATACAGACGAAATTGCTGACTCAATACATATTGAACTTGGGCAAGTACGATCAGAACTATGACATCAGAGACCGTACACGGTTCATTCGTCAGCTGATTGTTCCAAACGAGAAGAGCGGAGCCCTGAGCAAATACGCTCGTCGGATCCTGATGGCTCCCAAACCGGCTCCTGTTTTGCAGTCTGCCTTCAAAGGTTGGTAACATATTGATCACACATATCTCTGTAAAAAAATATTTAAAAAAAAATTTAATGACTGGTAATGCAAGTCATGGGAATTCAGTGGTCATAATTGTGGTCATTTATTTATTTAATTATTTATTTATTTTTCATACATAATTATCAACTTATATTAATTATATTATAAATATAGTATTCTATTTTTCAATAATAATAATTTATATATGTATAAATGATATAATATATACAATACATATATTATATCATGTAATGATTATAAATAGATAAAATGTTATATTTTATATATTATTATTTTTATTATCATTTTTTTTATTTTTTTTATAGTACCCCCTGAAACTGGGATACAAAATGCAAATAGTGTAGATTTTCAGGCCTGGAAAAATCATAAAGAGTCATTTAAATTTCTATAGTGAATATATATATATATATATATATATATATATATATAGTAGTTAAGTAGTAAAATATTTCAACAGCTAGAAATTGCTTTTTGTAGCCTGTAAAAATTATTTTTTAAAAATGAATGACTGGTAAAACAAATCATGTGAATTCAGTGGTCATTTATTTATTTATCTGTTTATTTATTTATTTTTCTTTTATATTTATCATGTATAATAATTATCAACTTATATTTATTACTTTAAAATATATTATTATATTTATCAAACATAATTTATATATGTATAAATTATATAAATGTGTATTATATCATGTTATATATATATATATATATATATAATTAATTAATTTATTTATTTATTTATTTTTATTATTATCACTTTTTTTTATAGTCCACCTGAAACTGGGGGTACAAATTGCAAATAATGTAGATTTTTTTTAGGTCTGGAAAAGTCTAAGAGTCATTAACATTTCTACAGTGAATATATTTTTTATAGTTAAGTAGTCAAATATTTTATCAGGTTGAAATTGCATTTTGTAACCTCTTTAAAAATTACTTTAAAAAATGAATGAAATTTCGAATAACGTTTTAGGAGAATTATTAGGTCTGGAAAAGTCATAAGTTGTAAAAATGATTTTTAAAAATGAATGACTGGTATTACAAATCATGGGAGTTCAATGGTCATAAGATCTGGGATTCCTCAAACCATTCTGTGCAAGATTTAAACCTACTATTTTTCAGTTTCCACCCCAGATCTGTAACCTCTGGGCCATTTCTCTCATGTTTAAAGCTTTGGTGCATGATTAAACAGTTGAAGCAGTTAAAGGGTTAGTTCACCCAAAAATGAAAATTAATCTTCATTCAAATTCAAATTCAGTCATTAATTACTCACCCTCATGTCGTTCTACACCCGTAAGACCTTCGTTCATCTTTGGAACACAAATTAAGATATTGTTGATGAAATCCGATGGCTCAGTTAGGCCTCTATAGAGAGCAAAGCCATTCAAACTCTCAAGGTCCATAAAGGTACTAAAACATATTTAAAACAGTTCATGTTAGTTCAGTGGTTCTTTCTTAATATTATAAAGCAACAAGAATACTTTTTGTGCGCCAAAAAAAAACTAAATAAGGACTTTTCAACAATATCTATATGGGCCGATTTGGACTTTATGGACCTTGAGAGTTTGAATGGCTTTGCTCTCTATAGAGGCCTAACTGAGCCATCGGATTTCATCAACAATATCTTAATTTGTGTTCAGAAGATGAACAAAGGTCTTACGGGTGTGGAACGACATGAGAGTGAGTAATAAATGACATTATTTTCATTTTTGGGTGAACTAACCCTTTAAAAACAAATCCGATGGAGTCTGTTTACCGTCATGCTCTGATTCTAAATTACACCACCACATCTATACGAACTTAAGAGTTCTGCTGACATTGATTTCGCCCGCTTTCTCTTATTTCATCACATCTTTCCATTCCAGCAGGGCTTCAGAGCTGAAACACACAACACTGTCATGGGAATTCTCCCCCACAGGCCATGACAGCAGTGCTAACCCGTAAATATCAATACAGCACGCAGGAACACTGCAACTGATCGTATCAAACGGCACACAAATATTTTTTCCCGCACCTGAGCTGGACCTTTTTTTTTTTTTTTTTTTTTTTTTTTCAGGATTAGCGTTGTGAATCTGGATGCTACACCTTCTGTTCCTCCCGTGTGGAATTGAATTGTTGGATTTTGCGTAATTTGATAACGGAGTCGAATATGTGAGCCCCGTCCACCCCTCACACGCCCACACGTTGGTTTTCAACTCCTCCTGTACGTTCACGAGCTTCACCTGCAATTAACCGCGAGTAATTACACTCACGAGCAGGAAAAGGGTGTTACTCATTTGCTCCTGTAGATACATGGATGGATGCATTGATTGATGCATGGATGGATTTGGGTTTTGCACAAAGGATGCGCTCCGTGTGATTGATGCCGGCTGTCGCTGGGGGTAATTTTTTGTTGTGCTGAGTATCGTTCTCGCTGCTTGGTAAAGCGTGTCCCGCTCTTAATAGGAGGTAATAAAGTTTGTAAGGGCTGATTATGCTTCTCTGTGATGAAACTCAAAGCGACATGTCTTTGTATGTGTTTTTTCAACTCACATGTGACACACAACCTGAACCATCATGCTTTAGCTGAAAAACTCATCAATAGTCTAAACCAGTGCATTGATAATCTACTGAACTCAAATCTGTGCTCTACATCTCCTGTTTTTAGCTCTGATGGGGCCGCTTTTGTTTTAATACAATGATTTCATGATTGTCCCCATGGTTACTATAGATTAAAATAAATTAGTATACTGAAACATACAGCCATTAGTCTTTATTTCATTAATGCGGCGTAAATTTACCCTATAACATTTGCGAGACATTTAACTGCTGCTGTCATTTTTAATATTTGTGGTTTAGATCTGCTGTGTGCATTGGCGGTTTTTCACTTATGTTTATGTTCTGCAGAGCCAGAGCGATTATGCGTTCATATACCTTGGTTATTATGGGATGTACCCGGCGTATTGTGAGAAGGGCACATGGGCAGATCTGAATGCCGTGGCATTTCTACCTGTTTAATGTCAATTACTCAGCAGGTCTCTTGAAGGCCTGTGGGGACACTTATTGCTTTTTTTGTTTATTATGACAAAGAAGTACAGTAAACCCAGAGTTGGAGGCATAAACTAGAAGCCTTCTTATTAGTCAAAAGTTTTGCTGCACAAGACTATCTACATTCATATCATCCACTTCGCAGCTTGTTCAACACAGTTTGGTTTGTTTTCAAACTTTTTATATCATATCATTTTATGTTGATATGATATGATTCCTAAACTATAAAGGAAGTTAGAATAGATTAGAATAGTTAGAATTAGAATAGATTATTATATTCAACTTTATTGTCGTTGTACATAATACAAGTACATTATAATTAATATGCTTATTGTTATTCTTTTAATTAATGAAATTTAATTAATTAATAATCATTATTATTTTATATAGTGAAAATAATATTTTAATATTTTCACAACTTATATAGTGAAAATAATATTTGAAATATTAGTCTGGAACATATTTACTAAATATTTAAGTTGACAATTCTGATTATAGAATATAATAACTTGTGATTAATCTCATTATACCAGTGTTTAGAAAGCAGAATTAAATGGCAACTGTCAATTTCAGTAAATTTTAAGGTTTTTTTTATTTATTTATTCATTCATTCATTTAGTATTTTTATACTTATTTTACCTTGTATTTTTTACTTTATTCTTTTTCAGTTACCTTGACTTTTACCATTGAATTGATATTTGTGTTAGCAGATGGCCAACAAAGCGAATGCTATTAAAGGGTTAGTTCACCCAAAAATAAAAATTCTGTCATTAATTACTCACCCTCATGTCATTCCACACCTGTAAGACCTTCGTTCCTCTTCAGAACACAAATCAAGATATTTTTGATAAAATCCGATGGCTCAGTGAGGCCTGCATTGACAGCAAGACAATTTACACTTTCAGATGCCCAGAAAGATACTAAAGACGTATTTAAAACAGTTCATATGACTACAGTGGTTCAACCTTAATGTTATGAAGCGATTAAAATACTTTTTGTGCTGCAAAAAACCCCAAAATAACAATGATGGGCGATTTCAAAACACTGCTTTATGAAGCTTCGGAGCTTTGCGAAACTTTTGTTTCGAATCAGTGATTCGGAGCATGTGTCAAACTGCCAAAGTCACATGATTTCAGTAAACGAGATTTCGTTACGTCATAAGTGTTGCGAAATTTCAGTGGTTCACCACTGGGGGGCGTGACTTTGGCAGTTTGATAAACGCTCCGAACCACTGAGTCGAAACAAAAGATTTGTAAAGCTTTGAAGATATTGTTGAATAAAGTCATTATTTTGTTTTTTTTTGGCGCACAAAAAGTGTTCTTGTTGCTCAATAACATTAAGGTTGAACCACTGTAGTCACATGAATTGTTTTAAATGTTTTTAGTACCTTTCTGGGCATCTGAAAGTGTTAATTATCTTGCTTTCAATGCAGGCCTCACTGAGCCATCGGATTTTATAAAAAATATCTTAATTTGTGTTCTGAAGATGAACGAAGGTCTTGCGTGTGTAGAATGACATGAGGGTGAGTAATTAATGACAGAATTTTAATTTTGGGTTGAACTAACCCTTTAAAACCTTAGATGTTTTCT
The DNA here is from genome assembly GCA_037101425.1 of Elopichthys bambusa. Lineage (NCBI taxonomy): Eukaryota > Metazoa > Chordata > Actinopteri > Cypriniformes > Xenocyprididae > Elopichthys > Elopichthys bambusa. Next base: position 4,847,864 of record CM074450.1, read on the forward strand.
GTCACCATGACATTGCACCGTATTTAATGAAATCAATATGTATTTGTCCGTTTTTCAGATCGAGATCGTTTTCAGCTTGGCACGCTCTCTCATACGCTTAATTCTCATGCCACTGGGTACCTGGAGCTTTCTGATTGGCCGGCTGTCGCTCCTGACCAATCAGTGAGAAATGTGGAGGTAGTAGAACTGGTAAGACACCCTTTTCTATTGTTGCTTTGGGTTTTTTTAAACACATTCTTCACAAAATGTTAACAAATGTCTATAAAATAAACTGGCCTCAGAGTACAGGGTATTTGTAGTACAGTGATGCCACCACATCTCAAATGATTATGACCTCATTTACTGTTCCTGTGTGTCTGGGGCAGGTGAAAGAGACCGGGGCAGCAGCGCTAGGTAAATCCAAACCTGCCAAATCAGATAAGAAGTTCTACTCTGATTCAGAGGAGGAGGAGGAGGAAGAGGGAAGCAGTAGTGAGGACAGTAGTAGCAGCAGTGAAGGTAAAACATGAGTTTGGCTTGGTTAGAGGATGTTTTTCCAAATAAATCCTTGTCTTAACATGTTTGTGTGTGCATGTAGAATCTGAAAGCGAATCTGAGAGTGAGGAGAACAGCGATGATTCAAACAAGAGCAGCTCCAGCCAATCAGAGAAGAGCTCCAGTGAATCAGACTCTGACAAGAAAACTCAGAAAATCAAAAAACTACAACAACAGAAACCAGCCAGCAAAGACAGGTAACAATGTCATATACAATGTAAACACATTCTTCTTTTGTGTTCAGCAGAAAAATTTCATACAATTTTGAAACAACTTTGCTAAATTCCAGCACTTAATATTTACATCACATGCTATTGCTAATTTTGAAGTGTTCACATGCTTATAAATATATAGACAGATGGTATGTGGGATTGACTTTGGTCTTCTGACTTCGGGTGTGTTTTGCTCAAGTGTGCGCACAAGTGGATGCACAATGTACGACTTGGGTTTTATATATGTGCAGGAGGTATATAATGTGTGTTTAGTGTGTGTCTGTTTGTGTGATTGTGTATGCTGCAGCATAAAACGTGACTAATAAAATGTGGCACCAATAATCTCACCCTCCATCTGTTCATACACACACACACAGACACTCTCTCTCTCTCTTTCACACATGCCAGGACTCAACAATTTTACAACATTTTCACTGGCCGAACCACAAAGAAACTATACATTTTTATTTTTAGCAATGTTTTTATATGCCAGAAATATGTGCATTTTCATTCCATTTTAAGTTTAAGTTTCAGTTAAAAAGCTATAATGTAAATCATTAACAACTATAAGTTTATGAACATATATTTTGTTTAAAAAAACAAAACAAAAAATGACATACAATGCAAAGCATTTATTGATAGTTTTTTGTTTTGTTTTGTTTTTTCCCATCCTATTACTGATGCTTCCAAAATTATCAACAGTCACATTTGCAATTTGTTATTATTAATAACCACTTTAAAATCAGCAGAATTTGCAATGACAATGTTTCATTTATCGCATAAAACCAAATGTTTACATTTTCAAGGCATAAAAACTCACAAATGAGACCAGCAACTGATCCGGTACACACACAGAGTTCGCACTGTTGATTGTTGTGATGTAATGCTCCTGTAGATGACCCTGCTGCCTTCATTAGAGGCTTTAATTAAACAGCTAATACACAAACACACATACACACACGTGTATGATGCTCTTTTTGCCTGATTTGTTTGATGTTCTGCCATCATTGTGCGTAATTTAAGGCTCTCGCCCACATCCTCAACCACCGTGAAATGCTCTCATTAATACATACACACACACACACACACACACACACAACCTGCTTTAATGCTGCTGTTGAAGTTGAACTGTGCACACTTCAGTTAGATGGTGTGTGTGTGTGTGTGCACCACTTCTTGTTCTGAGCAAATGAAATCCAAAGGCCAAATTAATCCATCTAATCATTTCACAATTAAACAGACATTGTTCCCTCTGCTGATTTAGCCAACCCTCTCTCTTTCTTTCTCTCTCTCTCTCTCTCTCTCTCTCTCTCTCTCTCTCTCTCTCTCTCTCTCTCTGTATCAGCAGACTTATCAATGTCCCTTTTGATGTTTGAACACTGAAATGTTCTTCAGGAATAACTTATTGTTGAACAGGTTGTTAATATGGCCCATCAATAAATATTTAAACATGTTTTATGTGATTGTAGTGTTTTGTGCAAAAGAACCTCTAAAAAAGGCTATATATGTTCTTGAGAAGTCAATTGTGTCTTGTTATGCTTTTACATTTTCTTCTTTCTTTAGTGTGTAATGTTGCTGTCTGAGCATGAAAAAGGTCTGCAAAATTACAAAGTCATTTCATAGGGAGTTAAGGCCCGTTCATACCAAGAACAATAACTATAAAGATAACGATAAAGATATAGTTCTAAATATAAAAGAATAGCACTATCCACACCACAGCTATAACAATAATGATACAGAGGAATGATATCATTGGGATCACTTTCAGAATTATTTTTTTGGCTGTCGAACGATAAAACACTGACAGCCAATCAGAGTCCATTCTAATTCAAAAGCTTGCACGTTTAAAATGGCAGACGACATTGCGGAGAAGTTAATCGCCGAGGTCCAGAAAAAGCCACCACTGTTTGACAAGTCAAACTCCCTTTTCAATGATACTTTAAAGAAAATGGATATATGGAAAACAATCGGTCATGCGCTTGGATTAAATGGTGAGAAGTATTAACGATGAGATCATAATGCCAGGCTAGCAAACAGTGTAGCATATAATTACCTCAGGTAATCCAGTGTTAGTTTCTGTAAAATTGCCTTGTTTCCTTTGTTGCAGTGAAAAAGACTAGGCATTGTTTTTATTCCACTATATTGATTTAGATTAGATCGATTACACTAGCTATTCACTCAGAACATAGCATGCTGAGAACATCTGCTGGTTAAAGTCGTGTAAATGCAACAAGAACAACAAAAACATGTTGTACATACTTTGAAACCGCAGCGCGTGAGCTTGGAATAAACGCAAATATAGTTATCGTTGTAGTTATCGTTCTTGGTGTGAACCGGCCTTTATTCTCTATATCAGTGCACACTGTTTCTGAACTCCCTGAAACACCTCCATTGTAGTCTTGAGTTTTCTTCTGAAAACGTACATGTCACAAGATTCTTCATTTAAATAATTCCCACCCATGGCATATGTGAAATAAAGGGGCGAGACTGAGTTGAGTTGCTTTAGTTTTGTTGAAACTCGCAATTATGGTAAGGGTCGTGACATTTCCCAAAAATATTACAAGCGGTCGACCAATCACAACACACTGTTCCAGCCAACCAATCAGAGCACATTGCGTTTTTCTGAAGAAGGGGCTTCATAGAGACAGGAACTAAACAGAGCGTCACTGACAGACTGGGAAGAGAGGTGCTGTAAACGTGAATTATAATGTGTTTTTTTAAAATTCAAACATGAAAACCTATTCTAGTAGACCCCAAAAACAAAATCAAGACTTTGTAAAAGGGCATAACTGCTGTTAATTTGGCTAGTGAATTCCAACAAATAGTTTAATTGTGTGTGTGTGATCTTGACAGGAAGCAGAAGAATGGGAACGCTGTAAAAAACGAATCCAGATCTGGAAGTGAATCAGGCTCTGAGAGTTCCTCATCAGAGAGCTCGTCTGAATCTGGATCAGAACTGGATTCAAATTCAGACTCGGGAACAGATCAGAAGAAAAACACAAAGTCTAAACCTGTCCAGTCCAAACCGGTCACAAAGGTAATAAGTATAAGCGAGTACAAACAAGTGTGAATATGAAGTTTTGCTGCACATTAAATGTATGTGTGTAACATCTGCCATCCATGTTTTAACTTTAATGTTTGTGTGTATGTTCAGCAGGTTGAGAAGAAGGAAGTGTCTCTCCTTGATCTGGATGACTGTAAGTTTGTTTCTGTACCATTTTTGTGTTTTGATGAGTTGAGTTAAATTGAGGCATTGTGTTGTTTTGTGATAGAAAAAGCTCTTTTCCAAAGCATAGTGAGCTGCATATGGTCTACATACAGGCCCCAGAATTAAAAATCTGATTCTTTTTTCCCCATATGGAAATGGAGTTTTAATGATAAATTGCAAACCTTTTAAAGACAGACCTATTCTGAGCTGTAAGGTTGTTAATCATGGTTTTGTTGAAGACATCAGCCCACATTATTTCAACTTATTTTTTAAATAATTTTGTTTAACATCAGAATTCCTGGGTGAAAAATGACATTACAGTCAGATAACCGTAGCAAGCAAATTACACTATACTGTGTGTGTGTGTGTGTGTGTGTGTGTGTGTGTGTGTGTGTTATATATTTCTATATCATTTTTAAAGAAAGACTTTTTAAGTTATAATTTAAAAAATATATTCTATATTATTTTTAAACTAAAATCTCTATGGGGAAAAATTAATTTGAAAAATACAACTAGATTAGGTAACCATCTAGAGAAGAGAAGAAAAGTAGAGGAGATGTGATGTTCTCAGCAGTTGGGGAGGAGGTTGGCAGGTCATTCCACCAGAGAGGAACGGAGAGAGTGAAAGTTTTGGAGAGTGAATTTTTGCCTAGTTGTGAGGGAACATGTCGTCAGCTATTCATTGACCTGAGCTGGTGGGAGGGAGCATACGTTTGTAGTATTGAGTTGAGGTTGGGAGGAGCTATTCCAGTTGTAGTGCTGGAAGCCATTGTTAAAATTTAACTGGGAGCCAGTGGAGTGAGATCAGGAGGGGTGTCACTTGGGTTCTCTTTGGCTGATTGAGGACTAGACGTGTTGCCGTGTTCTGGATCATCAAATTTAACTTCTCATTGGTTAAATATTTGCAAAACCCAAAGACCAGTGTAAAGGGTGACCAATAGTAATGATTTATGAAAAAGATAAAAAAATGACGAAATGTGGAGAAGAAGGTTTCTGCCTGACAGCGACAATATGGGTTTTAATGTTGTTGTTGTTGTATTTGCAGTCTCACCCGCACCGGTGACCACAACCAAGAGCTCCATCCTGTCTCCTAGTCTCCTGTCTGACCTGCAGGGGCTCTCAGTCTCACCCACTGCATCAGCCTTACAGGTGTGTGTGTGTGTGTGTGTGTGTGTGTGTGTGTGTGTGTGTGTTTGTCCTTTTTCTGACTTTTTGTGTTGGTGTTAAACAGCTCTCTGAAATACTTTTTACTATAAGTAAATATGAAGATCTTTTTGATGAAATTTGAGTAGGCTTGCAAAGGGGCAGATAATTTCCAGGTAAACTTTTCGGAAACTTTCCATGGGAACATGAGAATTTATTTGGGGAAATTTATATAAACTGTATAATATACAAAATAAATATAAACCTTTTCTTTGGTTAGCCTCGTAAATTGTCATTGAAATAGTGCTAAATAGCTAACCTTTATCTGATTTACTGGCTAGCTAGCTACTGTATAATCACATTTTGGTATTTGCTAGTTAATCTTTAATACCATAAATCAAATATATTTACCCAAGTAATATCATCAAAACTTAATTAATGAAAAACTTAAAAACTTGAGTAATTAATGACATAATTTTCAAGTTTTGGGTGAACTATCCCTTTAACTGTATATTCATTCTGTTTGGGTTTATTTTGCGTTAATGACCGACTGACTGTCCTTTTTATCCTTTCGTCTCCAGTCTTTTGTTTGTGTCCATCTAGATGTCTTTTATGTTCTTTGTTTCTTTGTCCTCTTATATTATAGATTGGATTTCCATTGCCTTCCCTCTTTCTTCTCATCCGTGTGTGTCCAGCGTGTGTGTGTGTGTTGTCAGCGTATGTGATTGTTGACCTTTTGCAGTATGACGGCTCCTTCCTCTCCCGTGAGGGTCCTGTGTCAGGGAGAGAGGGATGTCAAGAGAGCGAGAGGGAGGGAGAGATGTCACTAAGAGATGAATGAAGCATGTGTGGTCATTTCTTCTCAAATACTATCTGTGTCTTTCTCTTTTAGGATTGACACATGAACTGTAATATCCCTGTGGCCCACAGATACCTCCCGACAATAACTCTTTACGTGCGTTTATAGACCGACACCGCTGTCATATTTCAACCAAAAGATTCTTAGTGGGATCTGGACCTTGATCTTTGTAATATTTTGTGGTGTTTTTTTATACTTTCACATGTTCAGAAAGACATCACTGACTCTATGCATACATAGTGATATTTTGTATTGAAAGGAGAATTGGATGTATTTTTACGTAGTAAACACGGTGCTATATATACAAAAATAAGTTAATGAATGCTAACGAGTAACTATGGCTTGCAACACTACCGTTCAAAAGTTGGTAAGATTTTTCTTTTTTACTGTGTTTGAAAGAAATCTCTAATGTTTAAAGGATTAGTACACTTTCAAATAAAATTTTCCTGATAATTTACTCACCCCCATGTCATCCAAGATGTTCATGCCTTTCTTTCTTCAGTCCAAAAGAAATTAAGGTTTTTGATGAAAACATTCTAGGATTTTTCTCCTTATAGTGGACTTCAACGGACCCCCAAATGGTTGAAGGTCAAAATTACAGTTTCAGTGCAGCTTCAAAGGACTTTAAACGATACCAGACGAGGAATAAGGCTCTTATCTAGTGAAACGATCGGCCATTTAAAAAAAAAAATGTAAATGTATAAACTTTATGTAAACAAATGATCACCTTCCAAGTGCCAAAACCGTACTTTCGTATTCTTCAAAAAGCTTACGCTGTATGTCCTATGCCTTCCCTATTCTACTTATGGAAAAAATTTAACTGGCACTGCGTTCGTTCCGTAAGTAGAATAGGGAAGACGTAGCACATACAGCGCAAGTTTTTTGAAGAATACGAAAGTCGGTTTTGGCGGAAGCATTTGGAAGGTGATCATTTGTTTATATAAAGCGTATGTTTTCATCAAAAACCTTAATTTTCTTTTCGACTGAAGAAAGAAAGACATGAACATCTTGGATGACATGGGGGTGAGTAAATTATCAGGAAAATTTTATTTGAAAGTGAACTAATCCTTTAACAAAGCTATTTGATTGAAATACTTGATAAAATATTATTAGTATTTAAAATAACTGTTCTGTTTTACTATATTTTAAAATATTTAAGTAATTTATTCCTGTGATAAAAGCTGATTTTTCAGCATCATTACTCCAGTCTTCAGTGTCACATGATTCTTCAGAAATCATTCTAATATGATGATTTGCTGCTCAAGAAACATTTCATGTTATTATCAGTGTTGAAAACTGATGATTTTTTTCAGTAAGTTAAAAAGTACAGAATAGAATTCAGAGAAGAGGGCGAGTAATTAATGTCACAATTTCTGTATCATATATTACAATTTCCAGATCCATTCCTTCATATTCTCCAATTTCCTGTCCTTTTTTCTGATATTATTAGTATTCTAATTTTATTAGAAAATTCTAAAATGCATCAGAAAAACATGCAAAGATCATACTGAATTATTACTTTCAGTATACAAACATGCTATTAAACTATGAACATTGACAGCGCTGTGGTTGAACTATGATTGCTGATAACCTTGATATCCTGGAGTCTGTGAAAACTTTTAAACTTCCTATAGGTTCTCACCTCCATCTGTCAGAATTCCTATTCTCCTCCTGTCCATCACTGCAGGGTTGCCCCTGCGACCTGTATCACCGCATTGGGTGGGTGTCAGCGCAGCTGCTTTGATTGACAGGCTCGTCAGGACCGGGCCGCTGCGCAGCTAGAAGCTGTTAGGCACAGGTCATTAGAATACTACCCACGAGCCTCGGCGGGCAGGCTAATCAGAGCTGAAATAAAGGGTGAGATTGAGAGAAAGAGAAAGGGCTTATTTAAAGTCAATGCTATGCATAAATACATTACAGGCCGCTATAATCTTAGTCACGGTGGATAAACCTCATCTCTCTCGCTCGCACATACATGCATTCAAACGTGGTCATTTATTATGGTGTCACGTCACACAGCTGGTCTTTCTTAGCCGCGTGCATGCAGATGTATGAAAATATATTCATATGACACAGCCGTGTGTGTGTGTGTGTGTGTGTGACTTTGGCAGGCACGGGTACAGATGAAATAACGGTGTGTGAAATAGAGAGACACTCCGATGCATTCTGGGATGGTTAGCGGCGGTATTTAGCTGATCCGGGGTCAGTGTGCGAACTATCTGCCTCGGCTCCTCCCGTTTCTAATAACATTTTGACGTGCGGATCTGCTCTGAAATACTGTTTAAGCGTGCGCCGGGGGAGCTGGCTGATAACTTTTCATTCATAATTAGTGCGGGGCGAATGGGGGCCGAATGCAGGGCGTTGGAGGGAAATTGAACTGTCAGTGTAGGGCGAGCGGGGGGCGATCGAGGGCGAGCGCGGGCTGAGCGCGGGGTGGGGGGCGTTTGACCCCATCACAATCCGGGGGCCGCGTCATAATTTGTTCATTTGGTGCCCATCAGCCGGCCGGCGTTGCCGCGGTGACCCCGTTCTTCTCAGAGCACTCTCAGTGCCGTCCTCATTATGACTCAGCAGCAAGGTAGAAACGCACGTGGAGACTCCGACTCGTGCTGTCAATCACATGTGCTTACACATTTTAGCGTCGTTTTTCATGCACAGTAAGACAATTTTGATTTGATTGTGTGTTTTGAAGTACATGGTTCAGTGTTTTCCCCAGGACATTGTGAGATTTTGGTTGGGTGGACGTCAGACTTTCTAGGGGGGTCCAGGGACAAGGTCCCCTGGAAGTGTTTTTTTGTATATTTAAAGTTAAATGCATCAATCTGGTGCACTTTGAGAGCAAAATTAAGCATTCCAACCCCTTTTCACTGAATAAAAAAAAAATGTCTTTGCCTTGACATTGACTTAGACCAGGGGTATTCAGGGAAAGTTCCAAGAGGTCCGGTCTCTATATTTCTTTCCCAGCGGAGGTCCGAACAATACTTTTTTTGGAATAGTTATGGGCCAAGCACCAAAGGTGCAATGGCACCTATTGTATTCGTTGGCATTTTTATTCTACTTCTTCTGCTCTGAGAGTCTATGGCAGCCCATAGAACTGCTTGTGTGAAAGTTATATAATTTGGCACACTGATAGAGGACAGTCACAACATTAACTACAGCAAATTTGGTGTCTCTAGCGCCACCACTCTTCCCAAATTTCACTCATGTTTACGCTAATAACTTTTGAACCATAAGGGTTAGAAACAAACTGAGAAACTGAGTCCATGCTGAGTCCAACGATACCTAACATGCTAGGTTTAGCCTTATGGTTTGTGCGATTTGGAATGTTGCGATTTGGCGTTAAAACAACGTTTTATCTTCGAAACTGTTTGTCCAGTCTAGATGAAACCACCGTAGGAAATTTGGAAGCATAGGTCGTTGGCTATATGTTACAGCCCAATAGTAAGTGTCAAAAAAATGCAGTCTAAGTCATGCATGGGTCATTTTTTTTATGTACTCATACATATACATGCCTAAATGAAATGAGATATTTTCACCAAATTTGACACATGTATGAGCACAATCTGAGGACACATAAAAAAGTGGTGGGACTGTGCCTGTTGGTGGCTATAACTGAACAAAATATTAAATTGCCACTAACTACAATAAAGTATATGAAATAAAATACTTTTTTTACTGATGATTTTACTTCTTGCTTGCTTCTTTGTGCTTGGCCCCTTAATGGCTGATTACAGCTATGTTTATATATATTTCCATCTGGGCAGCAGTAGTTCTTTGTAAAATAAAAAATCAAACAGTCAAAATAGTCATCAAAGATATGGATATTTGTCCCTGAGAGCCAAAGTAATGGAATCTGAGAATTAAAAAAAAAAAAAAAAAATCATATTTCACCAGTTGAGCCCAGTTGGATATTAAAAGGGAAGATCAGATGTTTTATCTGGCTATTTTTTTTTTTTTTCCTCCCCCATTTAAATACCTATGTATGGCAGAAGGCCATGTGACTGGTAAAAGATACTGTATGGGGGTTCAGGGTTTTCCTTCAAGTCTGGACCATTTTTATATCTTGCTTAAAATATGTAATAAAAACAAACAAACAACTTACATAATCAAAATGTGCTCATTATGATCAGAATACAAAGTTAACTAGTACTTTCAAAGGTTTAATAGTCTTTCCTTGCCACCTACAAATAATTATCCCTATTATAGCATAGTTTTTATGAAATGCTCTTAACATGCTGATTAACAGGCCTAATGCTAAATTGTCCCAACCTGGTTTGAATGGTCGGAGTCATATACTGTATGTATGACAGATAAAAACCATTTTTTGCATTCACATTTTCTGAAGCTTTGTAGCAAAAGTATAATTTTTTTTTTTTTTTTTTTTGCTGCTCACTGTGTTTCTGCTACTGATGTTAAAATAACCACGTCATCAGCAGCTCTTGTAGCGCTGTTTTTTACGGGTGGAGACTGAAAGGGCTTGAATGAAGCGTGTTTAGGTCTAGATAAAAATATTAGAGGATATAGCACTGACAGATCATTACCATAAACGACCCTGAGTGCTTCTGGTGGATGTTAAGCACATGCAGAGATGGAGTTCGCAGCATTTACTGTGAACCAAGCTACTCTGTGTATAATTATAATGGTGAAGTACTCCATTTAAGCTCATAGCAAATAATATTTTATTTAAACATATGCACACATTCACTCTTGTTTGTATGCATAATATGTCGAAAATGTAAAAACTGCTCTTGTCTCATCACATTTAGTTATGAATGACATCATTTAAACGATGATAGCATACTTTCTATTCAAAATGGAGAAATTCCATAAACATATCCATCGTAAAACAGTTGTCAAATATTAAATGTTTAGCTACTTATTTCTTAACACATACACACTCTTTCATTGTAAAAATTAAGAGCTGCATTCGAATTCACACTTGTCTTCAGTGAATAGTAAGCCCCGCCTTCTTTGATCTCATTGGCCATCGTTTTGAGCGCTGTTAGACCAGCCTAAAAATTTTACTTTTTAAACTGTCATCCTAACAACAAACAGAGCAGTGCATAATGGAGAGCAGCATTAAGAAATATCAAATATTGGGGGGGACAATTTGGCCATTTGTCCCCCTTAATGCCTATGGTGGTTACGGCCCTGGCTTGATTTTAAATTAACATAGTGACTCGCTTCTGTCTGAAACATGCAACGCAACAAACTATATACTTATTTAATTAAATTGTAGCCATTTGTGTGCCATATGGCGAATTTTAGTTTGATAGATTGACAGATGCTTTGCCAAAGCAATGGCTGAAAACACGTTAGATGCTTGCATCTTTGTACGTGTTGTCATTCTAAATTTTTGCTACACAAAAGAAACTCATGAAAAGCAAACTCATATTTCTTTACAATTATTTTACAGCCTTCAATATTAATCACTGTGACTTTTAACATTTAACGGGATCAATTCCTGAACTCAACACACCTCGCCATTTCACCAAATGACATTTTTCTCCTACAGACAGTCTCATAAACAAATGTATTAGATTTCAAACAGCAATAGAAAATAGATTTTTAATTCTCTCTGCTGTATGTCCTCCTGTCCTCCGTTTATCCTTCTTTTCCCTCCTCTCCTTTCTTTCTCTCTCTCTCCCTCTTTATCTCGGCTGGCTGATATGTTTTGCATCTGTCAGCAGAATTGGGTGGCAGCTGGACAAAGAGGATGCTGGGATATGTGAAGGTGACTAGAGCGAGTTGTCATCCATCACTGAGGTTTCCTTTAAGCTCATCCATAATAGAGCCCCTCAATCAAGCTCCCCTTCACACAGGAGACATGTCCGAGCGTGTGTGTGCGAGACGGTGCGGTCAAGGTTACTCTTTTCTTTCGGTTATTTACTCTTCCACCGCCCAGCGGAGTTGACCACTTTATAGGACGTGTGTGTTATATTGGTGATCATAAGCGATGTGTTGTATATTGGCTCGTCCAGTCCTTGAGGACACTGACAGGAGCGGTTATCATGAAATGGCAGACACAACACAACCCGCGTATTTCTGTGTGGTAAATCTGACGCTGTAAACATTATGACTACTTTTATCAACACAGACCGGCTTGACACCTCCAAAAGCACGGCTGTAAATTTATGGTGTGTGAATGCGTTTGTGTTTTTGTAGGAAGCTTACAAAAGGATATGGCACGTCTAAAGGTGCTTTCAACTTCACGTAACTGCCGTGCTCACATGACGCTATTGTTTCAGATAAACCAACTCATTCATACTGTCAGGTTTTCAAACCAATTTTATTTTGGTTTGTCCAGTTTCGGTTGCGCCATCCGTCATGGTGATTGTAGGTGATGTGCAGGCCCATACAGAAGCTCTGCAAATTTCCACAGAATTCGAACGCTCATCATTCACTCATTTCTTCATTTTGCCCATCGTAGTTTGTTTTTTTTATTAAAAATTTTGATAAATAATTGTATATTAAATAATAATTTAATTATTAGGTATTTAAATGTAAATCAAAATAAATTATAAAAATATGAATAACTTAATATTATTGATCTGTTTAATATTTCAATATCATTTATCAAAATATAATATTTTTAATATTAATATTAAATAATGTATACTTATTAATAATTTAATATTATTTATCTGTATTTAATTTGATTTAATAATAATATTTGTCTGTAATTTATCAAACTTCTTTCAATTTTATAACATTTTCAGCTGTTAATATGAGTATATAGTACTATTTTAGCTTATTTTAACACATTTTACCATATTTAAATCAGTTTTCCAGAATTTTTCTGCAAAATCAAAACAATTTTTGTGTCTAAGGTGTGTTTTAAAAATGTTAAAACATTTAAAGTGGTGAAAACATTACCGGTCCAAAAACAGAGCCTTGGGGTACTCCCATCACGCAATTTTTCATTACACATTTTCAGTTTGTTTCCATTGCACTATTTTTAGCTTTTATAACATCCCTCATTACTCTATGAAAGAACTCCAGTATTGGGTTGCAGATGGAATCCATAGCTCAGAGGGATTGCTGGTGTTGAAGACCGAGCCGCAGCCAATAAATAAATTGCAGGCAGAAATGTCATCCCTGTCCAGGTGTTCAGGAGTGTTGTGTAGAGCCAGAAAACTGCCATCAGCCGCCGATCTGTTCTGCTGTCACATGAGGTAGAGAGAATCCAGAGAGTCAGGAGTAATACATTGAGACGTCAGTGGTCTTTCCACACTCGTCATATCGATGGCAGCCGGTGTCACAGGACGCAATTCAGGCATGACGATTGGCCTTTCTTTTCTTTGGGCCATTACAGTGATTTTTTTTTTATTCAAAGCAAACTATTGTAATAATGTGTGAATGTTTGTAATAAGGGATTCACTAATAGAGACTTTATTGCTGATAGAATTGAGGATTATTTTTATGTTATTGCTTATGTACTTACCATTCAAAAGTTTTGAAGTCAGTAAGCTTGTTGCATATTTCTTAAGAAATTAATACTTTTATTCAGTAAAGATGCATTAAATTAATAAAGAGTTACAGTAAAAACATTTATAATTTACAAAGATGTTTATTAAAAAAAACAACAACTTTAAAGTGTAAAGAAAATATTAAGCAGTTTTTTTTTTAACATTGAGAATAATAAGAAATGTCTCTTGAGCAGCAAATCAGCATATTCATGTGACATTGAAGACTGGAGTAATGATGCTGAAAATTCAGCTTTGCATCACAGGAATAAATTTACATTTTAAAATATATTCAAATGGAAAACTCTTAATAATAATGATGGTTTTTACTGTATTTTTAATCAAATCAATGCAGCCTTGATAAGCATAAGAGACTTAATGAAAACATAAAAATGTGCAGTAGAAAGGAGGAATAACTTTAGAACTTTTCTAAACTAGCAAAAATAAAAAAATAAAAAAAGCGGTTTATTGATTTGGAAAAATATACAGTAACGGATTCCAATATAGTTAAGCAACCTAATTAGTTTAATATTGATAATTAAAGCTCTAATTATAGCTTATAACACTATGGTGATAACTGGATCGGGAGTGTTTTTGGAAAGCAACCAAGCATTTCTCTAATGTTCTATAGGCGTTTTACTAAGGTTTCCCTAATGTGTTTATAATGAATAATGCCTTATGCCTCTCAGAGATTTTACATTAAGATAAAAAGTTAAGAGGTGGCTTAATAAGAAATAGGCTCAATTTGTGTGTGTGCAAGAGAATGTATGTATGTATATACTGTACCTCCTCTTTTTTTTCCATGTCGGTCTGTATGTACAAAGGTGTTTTCATGTGAACATTGACATTTTAAGCATGTTTTATGCGTCTTAAAGTTTTTGATCAATTGCAAAAATAATGACTGTTTTCATACAGGTTTCCACAAACACTCCTTTCATCTTCCTTTGGTCGGGTCGCCTTTAAAAAATTAGATCAACATGTTTAAGACTACAGTTTTTATTATTACTTATTTAGCACAATATATTATCCAGTAGTTACTGCTGCTGATCATAATGACCACATTTCTTTTTGATACATATTGTTATTTTTCTCTGCTAATTACTGTTTGTTTTCAAATGAGTGTCAGTTTGACTCTGTTGCTTAACATGTACGTGTCTCCCTGCAGACAAGTTCTCCTGTGTTTGTGCCGGAAACCTCCCATGAGCTGCTCCACAGGATGACGGGTAAAGGTCTGTCCGCCCAGTACCGCTTCACCCGGCAGTCCTGTATCTATGGCAACAGCATGGTATCCCTGCAGCTCACACTAAGCAACGGTAGTGACCAAGCCCTCGAGAACATCCACATCTCTGAGAAGAGTTCCACCGGACAAAACATCCACTGCTTTAACACTATTGGTGAGCTTATTAACGTTAGTAATATGTAGTAAAATGACACAACTATGATTACATTAAAATATAAGCATTTACATATCAACACCAATTCAGCAACTATTAATACTTTTCATCCATCCATCCATCCATCCATCCAGGGCATTTATTTACTTATAAATAGTTTTACATTGGTTGTTTATTATTATTAATTTCAAGGCCATCCAGTGTTTAGTAAATGTTAACAGGTTTCTCCAGCATGTTCCCCTTCTTTCTCCCTCCTTTAGCCCGTATTACTCCAGCTGATATGATTTCTGTCTGTGTATCGATTAGCAGAAGTCCTCTCATCAGACACACACACTCACATTCGCTATGTTCTCACTGTTTCTCTTTCTCTGTCACAAAGAGACTCTAAGAACTGAGACTCTTTCTCAGTTCTTAGTCATTCACAGGACAGGTTTGGGTTTTATAACATAAAATGAATCATGCTTGTGTTGGTAAAGCATCACAAATATGAATTTCATGGCTGGGAAGGGAGGAGAACAGATGAAGCTTCTTTCTATACTGTGCTGCTCTTTCAAATTCAGCTCTAGACCAACTCTGGGCAGAGGAGCAGATCTGTCTTTCTTTCCTTCCTGCCTGCCTGCCTGCCCTTCCTTCCTTCACTTCCTTCCTTCACTTCCTTCCTGCCTTCCTTCCTGCCTTCCTGCCTGCCTGCCTGCCTGCCTGCCTGCACTTCCTTCACTCCCTTTCTTCTTTCACTTCCTTCCTTCACTCCTGCACTCCCTTTCTTTCTTTCTTTCTTTCTTTCTTTCTTTCTTTCTTTCTTTCTTTCTTTTTCTTTCTTTTTCTTTCTTTCTTTCTTTCTTTCTTTCTTTCTTTCTTTCTTTCTTTCTTTTTCTTTTTCTTTTTCTTTTTCTTTTTCTTTTTCTTTTTCTTTTTCTTTCTCTTTCTCTTTCTCTTTCTCTTTCTCTTTCTCTTTCTCTTTCTCTTTTTCTTTTTCTTTTTCTTTTTCTCTTTCTTTTTCTCTTTCTTTCTTTCTTTCTTTCTTTCTTTCTTTCTTGCTTTCTTGCTTTCTTGCTTTCTTGCTTTCTTTCTTTCTTTCTTTCTTGCTTTCTTGCTTCTTCAGTTCATCCTTCCTTTATCCACCCATCCTTCATTACGTCCTTCCTTCTGTCTCTTCTTTCTTCTTTCCATTCATTCTTCCTTTTTTCTCTTTTTTCCCTCCTACCTTGTTTTTCTTCCTTCCATCCTTCTGACCTTCCTCGCTTTGTTCTTTTCTTCGCTTAAAATCTCGTCCTTAACTTGTTCCTTACATTCCTTCATTCCATCCTTCTGTCTTTTCTTCCTTATTGTTTTGTTTATCCATCTGTTTTTTTTTTCCCTCTGTCCTTCATGCCTTCCTTCCTTTATTCCTTCTGTACTTCCTTCTGCTTATAGTTCATTTCTTCCTTCTTCCATTTCTTCCTTCTTTCCGTTCATCCTTTCTCCGTTTTTTCTATCTTCTCTCCTTCCTTCCTTTGTTTTTCCTTTTTTCCTGCTTTTTTTTCCTTCCTTCCATCTTTCCAGCCTTCACTCCTCCTGTTCATCCTTTAATTCTTTTTGCTTCCATCCATGCTTCCTTCCTTCCTTCCTTCCTTCCTTGATATGTAAACATTGCTTTGAGTTTTTATATCTTTCTCTATAGAATTAGATTGATCTCATGGTTTTGTTTCTCCAGACAGCATGCTGACAGACATTTCTCTCCCCCTTCAGAGCGTTTGGAGCCGCAGGCGTCAGTAACGGTGTCCATGGGTGTGGACTTCAATGACTCCACACAAGCTGCACACTTCCAGCTGTGGTAAGAGTTCAATGCATACTGCATATATGCCTTATACTATATACAGCAAACCATATACATCATTAAGAGGAACCAGAATCAATAAATTCCTTACAGTTTCTATCCTCTACCTTGAGTAGAACTAAAACCCTTAGATCAGGTAGCTCTGACATGCCTGAGAATGAGGCATGATGGTGTTTGCTTTCCTCAAAAAACAACATTCAGCAAAAACATTAATAGACACTCACAATGCCTGCACGTTATGATGGCGCTAGCATGTCATTATACAGATTAAATTACTGTTGTTCATTATCCTTACATAGGGCGAAATAAGACAAAATTAATTGTTCACCTTTTCAATACGTTTTTAAAAAATAAATTATTACCGAATTGTGTGAATGGTAATAATATGCATTACATTTTCTTTAATAATCTAATTTGGAGTGATTACACTTCTCCACAAAGCTTGTAATTGTTTTTTCTTTTTTCGATTACGCCGGAGGCTTTTGTGATCGATACAGTGAAATAGCCAGGCGTGAATAACATCACCATAAACAGCCAAGCCGGAGAGAGGGAGCAAGCAAGCGACCGGTAGATTATGTGTGCTAATGGAGCCAATGTGAGTTCAATGACATGGAGACGAGTGGGCGCAGGTCAGCCCCACACGCGTGTCTGTGGCCCTGGATGAAATCTGAGCTCATGGAGTGGGTTTAAGGAGGGATTCGGCCCCTCTTTATCACTGCTACATCAAGAGATTATTCCATATTAGAAAGAAATACCTGGATTTACTTTGCACGTTGATCCCTAGCCTGCTTATCTGGTCTTTGAATCTTTTTCTAGCCTGTTTCCCCTCATCACCTGATCTCCGTGGTGACCCTGTACTCCCGCTCCTGGATTCACTCTTTATTGGCTTCCTATTTCCCAGCCTGCTGCTCTTCATGATGGGAATGTCAGATTACAGACTTTATCGGAGTACCTGACAGTCTTCTTTCCTACATAAGGCCACAGACAGTGATGATGCTAATCAATATAAATATGAAAATAGAAATGACTTTCATCAGCCTATCTCCCTCTTTCTTTCTATCCGTCTTTCGGCTCTCTCTGTCTTTCGGCTCTCTCTGTCTCTGGATCAGTGATGATTGATCCAGTGGGATGGTAATAACAGTTCTGTTTCTCAGCTAATTGGCTACTTACAAAGTAAATTGGCAAACCTGACAATCAATAACTTTATTCTTTTACTCTTTTGGGATGAGAGGAGGGACTGAAAACAAAATAGACTGGGTTTCAGTCTCTCTCATGGATGTAAAATGTTGTTACTTGTTTAAAAACTGTGAACAACTATTACAACTTCCCTAAAGTGTTTTACTGTTTTATCACATAAGTTCAGATTAATTCAAAATTATTCCATATTAGAAAGAAATACCTGGATTTACTTTGCACGTTGATCCCTATCCTGCTTATCTGGTCTTTGAATCTTTTTACTATTTACTTTCTTTATACATATGTCTGATCTTTTTTTTTCTTATTACAGAGCTGAAGAAGACATAAAATGGCCATAAATACCATAAAAACAATTGTATATGGTGTAATACTCTATATTGTACCAAATACAATATATGTACTACCATTAAAAAGTCTGGGGTTGGTAGGATTTTGTAATGGTTTTGAAAGAAGACTTGATCACCAAGGCTGCATTTATCTGATAAAAACAACAACAACAAAAACATTATAATATATATTATTACTTTTTCTCTTTTCACTGGAAAACATGATGTATTTTTTTCAGGATTCTTTATTTCTTTGTAACACTGTAGAAGTTTATACTGTCACTTTTCATCAATTTAATGCCTCCTTGCAGAGTATTCATTTCCAAAACTCTTACTGAGCACAAACTTTTGAACAGTATTTTATATAAAGAAGGGAAACACAGGAGAAGATGGACAGGTGTGTAGTGACCTGATGGTTCTGTTCTCTCCTCCTTCAGTACTAAAGAAGATGAATTCAGCGTATCCATCCAGCCTGCGGTAGGAGAGCTGCTGCTGCCCATCACAATGAGTGAAGCAGACTTCACCAAAGAGCAGGGTAATACAAACACCTCTTAACACTTAGACAACACAACACTGCTACAGTAAAAACCTAAAAATAACACTTAAAACAACTCAAAGATCATGCTACTCAGGACTGGGTGATATTCAATATATAAAAGCCATTCTAAGCCTATGCTTAGGGTGATATTTCTTCTTCTTCTATTTTTCTACTATGAAGAATCATTATTTTTCCACCAAACATCCATTATACCCAACCAACTATAATTAAAATGTTTCATACAAGAAGTTAAAATGGTCAAAATCTATATAACAATGATTGTTATTGTTTTTCATGTAAAATAAGTGCTAGAGTTGTGAGCTATGATACAAACAAACCAATTCATTTAACTGATCATTTGATTCATGGATTCAGTTGCATTGAACTTAGAGACGATAAGAGACTATATTAAAAAAAATCTGTCTAAGGGTTAGTTCATTCTAAAAAATGAAATTTCTGTCATTAATTACTCACCCTCATGTCGTTCCACACCTGTAAGACCTTCGTTCATCTTCAGAACACAAATTAAGATATTTTTGATCAAATCCGATGGCTGAGTGAGTCCTCTATTGACAGCAAGTCAGTTTACACTTTCAAACGGCCAGAAAGCTACTAAAGAAGTATTTATGTGACGTACCTTGATGTTATGAAGCGACGAGAATACTTTTTGTGCAACAAAAAAACAAAATAACGACTATATTCGACAATATCTAGTGATGGCCGATTTCAAAACACTGCTTCATGAAGCTTCGAAGCTTTATGAATCTTTTGTTTCGAATCAGTGGTTCGGAGCGCGTATCAAACTGCCAAAGTCATATGATCCACTGAAATTTCGAAACACTTATGACATAACGAAGCGTTGTTTACTAAAATCACATGACTTTCATACTCCAAACCACTGATTCGAAATAAAAGATTCGTTACGTTTCGAAGCTTCATGAAGCAGTGTTTTGAAATCGCCCATCACTAGATATTGTTGAATGAAGTCATTATTTTGTTTTTTTGGCACACAAAAAGTATTCTTGTCGCTTTATAACATTAGGGTTGAACCACTATAGTCACATGAACTGTTTTAAATATGTTTTTAGTAGCTTTCTGGACACTGAAAGTGTAAATTAACTTGCTGTAAATACAGGCTTCACCGAGCCATCGGATTTTATCAAAAATATCTTAATTTGTGTTCTAAAGATGAACGAAGGTCTTGCGAGTGTGGAACAACATGAGGGTGAGTAATAAATGACAGAAATTTCATTTTTGGGTGAACTATTCCTTTAAACATAGAAGACTTGATGGGCAAATAAAATGGGCAAGTCATTGAAAAATTCATGATGATACTTGACTTTATATAATTGTGAATATATCTTTAAAAAAAAAATCAATATATCGCCAAGCCTAAACAGTATGTCTTAGAAAATCTCAAGTGCATGTGATCAGTTCTCATATTCACACACATATGCACTCCAGAGCTGCTAGGCCCAAACATGTTGGGAAAACCAGAGACCCTCACACAGCCCTTTGAATGTGTGCAGTGCTTAGTTGATGAACAGGGTGAGTGGTGGTGACAGGCGTGAACCTCTGAAAAACTCAGTCAAATAAAGCAGCTCTTTACATTTAAATCTGGTTATTTAAACACACACAATCTCTCATGTAATACTGTCCCTGCTCTTCGAACTGTCCTTCTGAATATAACCGCTGATGCAGAAAGCTCAGACAGGCAAATCTGACACACAAATACTTAACATGTACACCGCTAGCATCTCCGCTGAAGGCCGACACGAGTTGTCCACTGAGATTTAGACCTGACGTGTGACCTGTTCTCCGCAGGAACCAGGGGGTCCTAAAGTGTTTAAGCACTATTTCGCGGTAAACTAATTGATGTGAATGCATTTTTTTTTTTTAATCTACTCTTTGAACTGTTCCTTGTCCTGAGACAATTTGTAAAATTATTAGAATTTTATTTTTTTTTTTTTTTTTTTTTTTTTTTTCAATTTTAAATTGCTTTTTCCTGACCGCTTTCATTGGCTGTGTCCAACATTGCATACTCTCTGAGTATGTACTTCTTTTGAATAAGTAATTTGCGACCATTAAAAAAGTATGTTCTATATATTATGAATGTGTGTAGTATGAATCGTACTACATCCATCATGTTGTCATTGTTAGTTTTGTCGCTGTTAGTCACAACTCCTCTCCCATGGCCTCATCAGAAGCACGTTTTTTCGCTTACTATTTTATAAAAACTGTGAATTCAGACATACTTCTCTTTTCACATACTGTTTTTTTTGTCTACTATATTGTACGGACATATGTAATTTTGGATGCAGCCAAAGTCTCAACCAATCGTGTAAATTTGGGCTGGGGCTATCTGTTTGTCTGACCAATGTCAGACTTGGTACTACTGGGAAACCTGTTTGAAAACAGTCTTTAGGGGTTCAAGTGCATAGCTTTTACTAAAATGGCTATAACTCATGAACCGAATTAGATATTTTTACCAAACTCAGCACACCTATGTAAGAGCTCATTCTGTGGTCGTGTGAAAAAGGGACACGGCAACTGGCCACTTGGCGGCGCTATAACATGAAAAAAATAATGAAATCGGCCATTAATCTGATTGACTTAAAAATTGGCATGCAGTGTCTTTGCCCAAGGTGCCACAATTGTCTACGAGGACATTGATGTAGCTCAAAAAACATGGCTGCCATTGGCCAATAAAGTTGAAACAGCTATCAGACAAGGTTAACGGAGGCCGAATGGAATGAAACTCGCTGGGCCCGTTTGACTCACGGCCCTAGAGGCCTGTGAGAAATTCAAAAGAAATCGGCCACTGGGGACACCTTTGCGGTTTGTGTATCATGTGATAATGTCACACACGCCCGCGACATTTGCACCACATATTAGAACTCCTCATTCTGAGCAACTTTGCCTCTGTCCATCAAATCGTTCGTTAAATATTGGAGATTATTTCAAAAACCAACTTTGGCGAACTAGTCCTAGGTTTTTGGCTCAACCTCCATAAAACCACTGCAGCACAATTCTCGGGACTCTCTTGGTCGATAGTTATCAAAAACAATTTGAACTTTACCCTTTGGGTAGCTATAACAGAGTAATTTAGAAAAGGGGCGTGGCCAAATGCACAAAAAGGTCTATAACTCCTAAACGAAAACTCAGAACTTAACGAAAATAGGTGAGCATATGCAACATATGACTCTTAAGAAGCATGCCAACTTTTATGGACATTGGACCATAGGTGGCGCTGTAACTGTTAAAAAGCTTTAACAACCATATATTACCTATAGTAAACTGCCTGTATCTATGATTGAGATGGTTACAGCCTTGCTAAATGAAACATAATACCTTTTTATGCATTGGCCTAAAGACCTTTAAACGTTTGAACCCTGATAATTGCTGCTCGCAGCTATACTTATTTTTTGTTATGTTAGTGGTGCAGAAATATGTACTTTACCTTTAAACTTCTCCTGATCAAATTTGTTTCTTAGGGCAACAAACTGTTCCAGCTAATAAAACCAAACACAGGCATGGGAAAACCAAATAAATGGAAGCCAAGAAGAGAAAAGCTTGGTTTAGCATGCATCTGCTTTGTTTGGATGCCTTTCGGGAACACACACACACACCTGGCCCGTTCGAATACCTCTCTCCGCTTTACGGCCCAACATTAGGCCGACATAATGAAGCAGACGCTCTTCGAAAGAAACGGCGGGTTTGATTTTTCATTTACGCTCAATGGATTCCTGCCTTGTCTTTTTAGAGAGCCGCCTATACCTTCACTCAGGACGACACGCGTGCGCGCACATTTTAATAAGCGAAGAGAGTGCTTCCCGCCTCACTATTTACAGACGAGGAACAGGAAGTAAGGCGCTTTTTATAGCCAATCATTTATTCTTAATTGGTTGCTGTGGCAAAGGCTTTTAGCATAAGCCACGCTATATTCATTTACTCCACATTTTCTCTACAATAGAGCCTAATGGACAGATTTAAGACTTTAAATGAGCACTCTCAAAAACCTTGCCCCCTAAACGAGTGAGTGTGTGTATGTGTGTGTGTTTGCACGTATCACTGTGCACTCTCACATTCACACCGTTTGAAAGCCACGCTGAAGTGGGTCGTAGTTTGTGCCTTTTAGAAAGAAAAGCACCCTGCCTGCCTGTGTTTTTTAAGTGAAACACAACATTTTCATTTAGTCCAGTTTGGATGCATTAAGCTGTATTGTCTGCGCACGTTTCCCTGGACCAGCAACGGTGTGCTGCTTTTATGTGCTTGTTACTGCTCGGCAAGACTTATTCACGCCATCTCCGGCTAATGTCCTGCACGGTCGCCGTGTTTCTCCACTCCTGTTAGTCTTAATCAAGTCTAGTGGTCGAACGCGGTTCACAAATATCACATGCTCTTACCGAAGGCCGAGATTGTTTTAACCCCCATACCTTTCATTCTCTGCTAGTCATATGTTAAATATGAAATAATGCAATGTATGCATGCTAGATGTTTCTTTCTATAAATCAGAATTATGAGTTTCCTAAAAAGCTTTATGCTGAAGACGTTTCTGGAAGTGTTCCCTTTAGTTTAAGTTCTATCTATATATATATATATATATATATATATATATATATATATATATATATATATTAAATTAATGTATTATGTATTAATAAATTAATGTATTACTAAATGTATTATGTATTAAATTAATCAAAAGTGAGAGTAAAAATATTTATAATGTTATAAAAGATTTCTATTTCAAATAAATGTTGTTCTTTTGAACTTTGTTCATCAAAGAATCCTAAAAAAAAAAAAAAAAAAATAAGCAGCACAACTGTTTCAACATTGATAATCAGAAATGTTTCTTGAGCAGCAAATCAGCATATTTGAATGATTTCTGAAGGATCATGTGACACTAAAGACTGGAGTAATAGCTGTAAATAAAGAATATTTCACAATATTACTGCTTTACTATATTTTTGATTGGTGAGCAGAAGGAACTTTTTTTAAGTAACATTAAAAAAATCCTTCTGACCCTACACTTTTGTGTGTGTGTGTGTGTGTGTGTGTGTGTGTGTAATATTGATAGAAAATCACAACTACGTCTACATTTAATGGAAGAAAGTCATACAGGTTAGGAGTAAACTGACAAAATTTGCATTTTTTTTTTTTTTTTTTGTGAACTATTCCATTGAAGGCTTAATTTTTCATCTCATAACTTCATAAACAAGCACCTGCTGTTATATTCAACAAATATATGCAGGAAACTTACATATGGCTCTTGAAATTTAGAGTCCGACTTGGGCTCCCAGAACAATTTACTGAACAAAATAATTTAAAAAAAGGACGAATTGCTGGCTTTTTCAACGGTTACCTGAATACCTCTCTAGAGGCTAGATTACTCAGTCTAAAACGAATAATTATTTGTGTGCTCAGGTAAACTGGTGGGCATGAACGAGTCATCTGCAACAATTACCATGACGCCAGAGAACATCTCCAGCCAATCAGTAAACAGAAATGTGGTGTCTGCCGCCAACCTAGGTGTGATTCCATCCGATCAAGAGAACATATACAGGTAAACAAAAAGAAAATGTCCTGTTTCTTTCCATTTTCATTTTTACTGTTGTATTTTTTTGTTCAATGCCCTGTATTTTTATATTAGTTCAATAGATTTCTCTCCTCTCCAGAACTTGTTTATGTCTTATATAGCTATACTTTGGGAACATTTCTGCTGAAAAAATGTCCCTAGTAGTTGCATAAAACTGACACAACCTACTTTTTATTTTGGTTTATGTGTAAAGTCAATTATGTTTTTCCTCTTAAAATGATGTTTGCAGTGTTTTTAAGGGTTATAGTTAGGCATTGGGATGCATTTATCTCCTGAACATTTACAAAGATCCACAGTTTCCAGAGCAATTATCGTAGGACGTCTTTCTGACTTTGTGAAGGACTGTAGCAGCCAAAACTTTCATTTGCACACAAACACACACACGCAGCCATCTTGCTGACACACAGACAAACTTATTTGTCTCTGTCACATATATGCACACAAACAAAGTGACGTTTGGTCTGGACTTTGGGTCGGTCTGATGTAGGGTAATTTAATTATAAAATATGAGCAAATATGAAAGCACCTTGAGAAGCATTAAAATCTTCCTCACAAGGACACAGCACACAGGCTGAGTGGAAATCAATGCCTGCAGGTCTGTGGAAAAGGCCTATATTTCATTTAGAATACGCAATCGGGCAAATGAGAGCGTGTCATCAATCACACGGCTGTTTCTTAACAGACATACTGAAAAAAACTCCTTTATCCTTCCTTTACAAACCTTTAGACACTTTTACGCTAACAGACATGTGACTGAGATGTTCTATGTAAGTTTTCATTAAGTTGTTGCTGCAAAGTTTAGTAATGGCTCTGGTTTTTGTTTGGTTTTAAACATTGTTGCAATACAGTTTAGATGCTAATTTTATACTTGTTCATACACTTAATACAAGTAATGAGAAATTTATGGTCTCTTTTTCCAACTTTGACACCTTTTTAATAGTATACTTTTCTTGTAGAGGCCTTATATATGTCATTATTAACATGTACGCACAAAGTTGAGCAATTTCTGTGATTAATGTAAAAAATCCCTCAGAACCCCCCTTTCCAAAAAAAAAAAAAAAAAATCATTAAAACCCATGCTGTGTATTGTAAATAATATAATGATGTATACTTAAATAATTGTGTAAGTAGTGAAAAAATACAAATGCAAAAGGGGCAAAATGCGTTTTAAGTTTAGAAACATTTTGAGTCCCCCTTTAGGCTTGTTGTGATAGTCGGTGTTATACAAAATGTTTAGCCGCACATCAGTTACATCACTTGCCCACAGCGGCACTGCCCCCCACTGTCGTTTTAGTAATAAAAATCATTTTTTTCAGTTAGAGATCAGACACTACAATTAAAAACTGAACACGTCTGCTCAATTCAGCGTGTTTATAAACATTCTATGTTTAATATAAGCATAGAAGAGTTTATATTAATTTAATATTTATTTGTTTCTACAGTGTTTGCTGATTTTCACTTTATTTAATCTTTGTGTAAGTTAGGCTATGTGTTATTTTATCAGGCCGTCGTGCTTATGTGCTTTGATAAGCATGATAACTCATCTTATTTGTTTTGTTAATAAAAGTTCTATGTTTAGTATAAGCGAGTTTGTCATTGTACTGTTTTGTTGTGTTTTTCATTAAGAATAATAATGAACCCACCATTCAAGCAATTGCCGGCCCCGAATTGCCGCTGATTTGAAAGCGAAAGTAAAATGCGCACGGCCGCACTGGCATTCATAAGCGATTTAAAAGCGAGGTGGAAGAGTGGGAAAAACTCCAATGCCCTGATCTCCATGCTATACTAATAATAGTAGTAAGGCATTCCTCTGTGTACACATATCCTTACAAGTACAATTTTGGCTGTATTATTTATGTCCCCTTCAAAAATTGCTCTTGTTAGATGAACTTTAGTCCCATGCCTGCTGGTGTGGCAGAGCTAATTGACCCAGTTCTTTTGTGGATTGTGGGTGTTTGTGGGTTGCAGTTCTTCTGTTTGGCAGCAGGGGGCAGCACTGCTTCTGTCTACAGCCACAGCAGGAGAATGCAGGGAATCCAGGGGAGCAGCTTCTAAATGAGCTTGAAAAACAGACCTCTATTCCTGTCTGTCTTTAGATTACAGAAAGAAAACATGCTGTCTCCTCTGTTACTAGAGACTAAATTAATCACAGCTATTCTCACTTTTGTTTTTTAGCAAGCCAAACCAAAGCAATATGGTCATATCAGTGGGTGATAAGATGCTTTTTTGTTGTTGTTGTTGTTAATTCCATTGATTTGCATTCAGACTCATGCAAGTGCAGGAGACCGGAAATGCAAGCTTATATGAATAAATTTTGGATTTTGCTGTGTTCCAAGTTTGGTGAGCTCTGACTTGAGAATATGTATCACGTGAAGACGCCACGGCGTTATCTCTTAGCTGAATTAAAAGAACGCAAACTTTAAAGTGGAGTAGATTGTATATTTTTTATATTTTTTATTTATTATTTGTTATATGTTAAAATTGTGTTTTTAAAAAAGGACGCCAGTCATATCACGACTGTTGCACTGTCCGTAGAAATTCACATACTCGAAGTATAGTGTGACCACGGCATGAGACAGTGGATTTTTTTAATATATATATGACAAACTTTTCTGTATACGTGAGCAATAGCAGGCCAACAGGTGGACCAACATCTGTCCTCCCTTAGAATGTGGATTGGGATTCATCAACGTCTTTGGATCCTTTCAGTACGTTCTTCACTATTGTCTTCCCTAAGTCACTGCAATTAGCTTTTTGAAGAGTCTAGTGATATCTGTCTCCTGGTCCTCTGCTCTCCTACAGAGCGTTTCATGTCCGTTTACGTCATATTTCATGCATGCTCTTTAGTGTATGTGCACTTTTATCCTCTGTGTGTTAGTTAGCAGCTGTGTGAGTGGATTTTGTTTCAGAGAAGAGGTGGGAAGCTTGTCCTTCATTTTGGAGAGGGACAGCTGGTCATCTGGTCACTCACATTAACCTCTATTAGTACAGAGGACTCTTAAAACAGACACACACGCTTGCACACAGACATACTTGGCACGGACATTTGGCAATTGATGACTAAAACCCTCTCTGCAGACTTGAGGACATAGAGGAACAAGATACCAGAATAAGGCTTTACCATATGGTGCATCCGGTGCAAAACATTTGCTTTCAGTCTTTAAGAACATGATTAGTTTTTTGTATAGGGAAATGTTTTCCAAATGTTGGCCTTTGCAGATATGTGGAAAGGAGATTTGAGGTAGTAATAGTGGTCAACCAATATGGGTCAGTGATGGTCAGTGGCAATCTTATAGAACTAAGTAGCTTTTGAATATCAAGAAAATGTGTCACCCCAAAATAAAAAAGAATATGAATCACAATTAAAGCCCATTAGTTTTTCCCCCCAACATAATTACACAATTTTCCCTGAAAATTTTTAAAATGTAAATGCAGTAATGCATTCTGAATTGTGGTTTTTTTAATATACATTTTTATATTATATTATGTTTTTATGTTTGTTATATATATATATATATATATATATATATATATATATATATATATATATATATATATATATATATATATATATAGTTAGTTAGTTAGTTAGTTAGTTATAGTTTATACTTTACAGTATCATAATATATTTATATATTATATATTTATATATATTTTTAAATATAATTTTATATTCATTATGTATGTATTAATACATGTTTTTGTTTTATATATATATACATATATTTATTTATTTATTTACTGTATATACGTATTGTTTTATACTTTACAGTGTGTGTATGTATGTATGTATGTATGTATGTGTATGTATATATGTATATGTATATACATCAAATTTTTGCATAACAGCAAATACATTTTTTTTAATGAAGCTACCATTGTACATAAATACTTTAAAATGTAAATATGCCACTATTTTTTGCAGTAAAGAGAAGGCCTGTGGAAATTTATTTATTTATTTCCCATTATGGGAAGGATGATTGGTTAAACTGTAATTAATATAATTTCACAATTCAAAAAAAGCTGTTTTTCATTAAGTAAAATATACTTTTATTTATTTATTTATTTTTATTTTATTTGGGGGTGAAATATGTGTAAATGTTCATGACCGATTTTGTGTGATTTGCCCATTTACATCAACACTTTTGTGAATCTGCGAAACAGACTCTTTATGAGTAAAACATGACCTAATAAATTGGCTGAGAAATGTTTCTTTCACTGTTTAGGTCCATCTGTGAAAGTGAATGATAACTGTTTCGTGTGAACAGGAATCTTAGCAGTCTAGTCTTTAAGGTTGAATAAAGAGGCGACAGTCATTTAGTCTCTCTCTCTCTGATTAGGAGCAAGTGTTAGCGTGTGTGTGTGGATCGATAGCGGTCCGGCTGGCCAGCGCTGGGCTTCTGCTTTGCTTTTCTTCCCACAGCCTCAATTAATCCAGTTCAGAGGCCCAGTGGAGACAGACCAGAATACCAATGACCCATTTAGTGCCTGAACCACACCGTATGCAACACACACACGCTGGGTAGAGCTGCTGTGGGTGTGTGAATGTTTATTTTATGTGAGAATGAGAGACAGATAGACAGGGAGAGTTAAACAGAATGACTGTCCAGTATCAGGACCCTGCAGCTGTAATTGTACCTGTCTCTCTTTTTGTGTCTATAATTGTGTATGTAAGTTTAGAAGCCACTGAAATCATGTGAATCAAGTGGCTTTGGGTTATCACTCACTCACACACGCACACACTCTGTGCCTCAGGGCCGTGTTAAGTGCGTGTGTAAATAAGACTTTTATAAACTGACTCCATTAGTCGTGCCGCAGGGACTGAGAGATCAAAGTGTCACCAGCACACTGACAGAAATACAAAATACTACACCTGTCTGTCTGAAAATATAAATCTAATCTTTCTATTGGTCTGTCTGTCCGTCCGTCTGTCTGTCTGTCTGTTGATCCATCTACTCTTCAGATGTATGATCTGTCTCTGTCCTATCTATTGGTCCGTCTATCTTTCTCTGTCTGTCGTTCCTATCTATCTATCTATCTATCTATCTATCTATCTATATCTATCTATCTATCTATCTATCTATCTATCTATCTATCTATCTATCTATCTATCTATCTATCTATCTATCTATCTATCTATCTATCTATCTATCTGTCTGTCTGTCTGTCTGTCTGTCTGTCTGTCTTATCTATTGTTCCATTCTATCTATCAGTCATTTTATTTATCTCTGTCTGTCTTTCGTTCCATTTACTCTTCCATATATCTGTCTGTCTGTCCTATCTGTCTGTCCTATCTATCTGTTGTTCCATCCTATCTATCAGTCAATTTTTTGTCTATCTATCTGTCTGTCTATCTATCTGTCTATCATTTTATTTATCTGTCTATCCCTCTGTCCGTCTCTTTCCTATCTATCCTATCTATCTATCTCTGTCATTTTATCTGTCTGTCATTGTATGTATCTCTATCTATCATCTAGCTATCATTTCATCTATCTGTCATTTTATCTATCTATCTCTGTCATTGTATCTATCTCTGTCTGTCTGTCATCCGTCTATCTATCTATCTATCTGTCATTTTATCTATCTCATTTATCTCATTATTTATCTGTCTATCTGTCCATCCATCTCTTTCCTATCTATCCTATCTACCTATCTGTCATTTTGTCTATCTATCTATCTATCTATTGTTCCATTCTATCTATCAGTCATTTTATTTATCTGTCTGTCATTTTATCCAGCTGTCTGTCTGTCATTCCATCTACTGTTCCATATATCTGTCTGTCTGTCCTATCTATCTGTCGTTCCATCCTATCTATCATCAATCATTTTTTGTCTATCTATCTATCTATCGATCTATCATTTTATTTATCTGTCTGTCTATCTGTCTATCCGTCTCTTTCCTATCTATCTATCCTATCTATCTATCCTATCTCTGTCATTTTATCTGTCATTGTATGTATCTCTATCTATATCATCTAGCTATCATTTCATCTGTCATTGTATCTATCTGTCTGTCTGTCATCCGTCTGTCTCTCTATTGTTCCATCCTATCTATCTATGGATCATTTTTTGTCTGTCTGTCATCTATCTATCTATCTATCTATCTATCTATCTATCTATCTATCTATCTATCTATCTATCTATCTATCTCATTATTTATCTGTCTATCTGTCCATCCATCTCTTTCCTATCTATCCTATCTACCTATCTGTAATTTTGTCTATCTATCTATCTATCTATCTATCTATATCTATCTATCTATTGTTCCATTCTATCTATCAGTCATTTTATTTATCTGTCTGTCATTTTATCCAGCTGTCTCTGTCGTTCCATCTACTGTTCCATATATCTGTCTGTCTGTCCTATCTATCAATCATTTTTGTCTGTCTATCTATCTATCTATCTATCTATCTATCATTTTATTTATCTGTCTATCCGTCTCTTTCCTATCTATCCTATCTATCTATCCTATCTCTGTCATTTTATCTGTCTGTCATTGTATGTATCTCTATCTATATCATCTAGCTATCGTTTCATCTATCTGTCATTTTATCTATCTCTGTCATTGTATCTATCTGTCTGTCTGTCATCCGTCTATCTATCTATCTATCTATCTATCTATCTGTCATTTTATCTATCTCTCATTTATCTCATTATTTATCTGTCTATCTGTCCATCCATCTCTTTCCTATCTATCCTATCTACCTATCTGTAATTTTGTCTATCTATCTATCTATCTATCTATCTATTGTTCCATTCTATCTATCAGTCATTTTATTTATCTGTCTGTCATTTTATCCAGCTGTCTGTCTGTCATTCCATCTACTGTTCCATATATCTGTCTGTCTGTCCTATCTATCTGTCGTTCCATCCTATCTATCATCAATCATTTTTTGTCTATCTATCTATCTATCTATCTATCTATCTATCTATCTATCTATCTATCTATCTATCTATCTATCTATCTATCTATCTGTCTATCTATCATTTTATTTATCTGTCTGTCTATCTGTCTATCCGTCTCTTTCCTATCTATCTATCCTATCTATCTATCCTATCTCTGTCATTTTATCTGTCATTGTATGTATCTCTATCTATATCATCTAGCTATCATTTCATCTGTCATTGTATCTATCTGTCTGTCTGTCATCCGTCTGTCTCTCTATTGTTCCATCCTATCTATCTATGGATCATTTTTTGTCTGTCTGTTATCTATCTATCTATCTATCTATCTATCTATCTATCTATCTATCTATCTATCTATCTATCTCATTATTTATCTGTCTATCTGTCCATCCATCTCTTTCCTATCTATCCTATCTACCTATCTGTAATTTTGTCTATCTATCTATCTATCTATCTATCTATCTATCTATCTATTGTTCCATTCTATCTATCAGTCATTTTATTTATCTGTCTGTCATTTTATCCAGCTGTCTGTCTGTCGTTCCATCTACTGTTCCATATATCTGTCTGTCTGTCCTATCTATCAATCATTTTTGTCTGTCTATCTATCTATCTATCTATCTATCTATCTATCATTTTATTTATCTGTCTATCCGTCTCTTTCCTATCTATCCTATCTATCTATCCTATCTCTGTCATTTTATCTGTCTGTCATTGTATGTATCTCTATCTATATCATCTAGCTATCGTTTCATCTATCTGTCATTTTATCTATCTCTGTCATTGTATCTATCTGTCTGTCTGTCATCCGTCTGTCTGTCATCCGTCTGTCTCTCTTATTGTTCCATCCTATCTATCTATGGATCATTTTTTGTCTGTCTGTCATCTATCTATCTATCTATCTCTCTATCTCTATCTATCTGTCATTTTATCTATCTATCTGTCATTTTATCTATCTATCTATCTATCTATCAATCTCATTTTATTTATCTGTCTGTCTATCTGTCCGTCCATCTCTTTCCTATCTATCCTATCTACCTATCTATAATTTTGTCTATCTATCTATCTCTCATTTTATCTCTATCTATCTGTCTGTCATTTTATGTCTGTCATTATCTATCTCTATCATCTAGCTATCATTTTATCTATCTATCTCTGTCATTGTGTCTATCTATCTATCTATCTATCTATCTCAATATTTGTGTGTGTGTGTGTGTTTGTATCTGTGCGTGCTGATTGTCAGATGCGATGCCCTCTCCAGTTAGTTAGCAGTTTTCTCTGAAGGCCCTTGTGTCTCATGCTGTCGTGGCTAAATGGTGGCCATTGTGTGTGTGTGTGTGTGTGTGTGTGTGTGTGAGAGTTTGGGAGTAAAAGAGGGGCCTCATGGTGGGACAGGGGGCATGTGTGCTTCTCAGTGCTAAATAGGGTCCCCGTGTGTGTGGGTGTGTGCTAAACGCTTCATTGTTGAATAATAGGGTGTGTAAATGGGAGGCAGATGGCTGTGTATCAGGCACGTGGGTCCCCCTTAGTGAGAGAGAGAAGGATAGACAGACAGGAAGGAGGTACAAGGGCGTAGAGGTCGGACAGGGTTGTGTCTCCACTGTCAGTGGAGCCGTGTGCGGTACGTTCACTAGTGTTTCCAGTCTGTGACGTTACCACGGTTACTGGACACCAAGAATTCTCCCACAGCGCTACGGAATGGCTCATTAGTACAGTTCACCATTATTACTACTATAGCTCACTCGTGCATTGATTTATTGCATATTTTTTCCATTATACCTGATTTGCAATAAGCAATCTACTACTACTACTACTACTACATATCAGTGACTATATGCTAGCAGAAGGATGTTTAAGAAAAGAAAGTCCTTAACATTCTATCTATTAGCTGTCTATTTAGGCAAAGAGGCACTCAGGATTGTTTTATTGTGCATATAGGCAGGTATTCAGGTATTATACATTTTTGCAGATCCCAATGAAAGTTTGCATTGCTTGTATACTACAAATAGTCTCTTTGGATAAAAGTCTCTCTGAATGACTACATGTAAAATTGTACATTACAAGTACTTACTCAATTAGCAATATTTGAAGTTTATGTGTGAAACAACAGAGCTAAATGAATCACCAGTACAAATCATCCAACATAATTCAATTTGCTTAATCGTTTTGGTACTGGTGTGAATGGGCTTTAGTACTGCGACATGTATATCACACATTAGAGCTTTTATTGAAATCACAAAATTGTGAAATATGCTTTACTCCATCGCTACTGAAGTTGTTCTTGTCCTCTGCACTCTATTTAGTGCGCACCCCCACTTTTTGCTCCCTGTCTGTGAGAGGCGACCGGGTTCGGGTCGGTGATTGACAGGAGTGTGTCCCTTGGCCCCTAATAGCTTCTTAATCAGACCAAATAATAGACTGCCATGCCTGTTCACCACCCACACACACACACACACACACACACACACACACACATTCTCTCCCATGCTCACATATGGGTATGGTACAAATTTATGTGCTTTATTAAATGCATTTATTAACTTACTTTAGTCATTGCTATTAAATATTGGAAACCTGATATTGGTTTTGGAAAAAATCTTACTGTAAGCACACAAACAATGTGTCATTACACATTATATATGTTTATAAAGCTATATTTTTAAAAATCTATAGACTTATGCACATATATTGTATTATATTATATTATATTAGTTGAATTATGGAACAGCATTTACCTTATTTTTTATTTTTTTATTTTTTTTATTATTTAAATAACTGTTTGGTTTTATACACGTGTGTGTGTGTGTACAAATACACACTTTTTATTTGGGCTTATATAATTATTTAATTGAAGCAAAGTCTCATCAACGTTTGTTTTTATCAATGTCTCTTTTTTACATTGCTTCAAAAATAAAATACAACATACAGTAGCAAGAATATTTTGTAAATCATATAATAATTCTATTTTATAACTCTTGTTATAATCATTATCATCATTGCTATTATCATTATCACCTTCTTTTCAGATAATTAGTCATTAAATCCTCTGCAAACACTGCAAATATATTGATTGTGGCTGGCATCTTTAATTTATTTCTCTAATTTATTTGATAAAATCGAATTCACACTTCACTTCAATTTCCTGATAATTTACTCACCCCCATGTCATCCAAGATGTTCATGTCTTTCTTTCTTCAGTCGAAAAGAAATTAAGGTTTTTGAGGAAAACATTCCAGGATTTTTCTCCATATAGTGGACTTCAGTGGGGTTCAACGGGTTGAAGGTCCAAATGTCAGTCTCAGTGCAGCTTCAAAGAGCTCTACACTATCACATGAGGAATAAGAGTCTTATTTAGCGAAACGATCAGTCAATTTCTAAAAAAAAAAAAGTTTATTAAGGATAAAATTTATATAATTTTTAACCACATCTTGCACTGCTCTGCGATGCGCCACGTGTTACGTAATCACGTTAGAAGGGTCACGCGTGACATAGGTCCAGTGTCTACAAAGTGAACGTGCAAAGACAAAGTCAAACGGCCTTTACAAAAACAAAAAGGTAAAACAATGATTTCAGATGATTTTGAAGTTGGAAGAGAAAATTAGATGAGTTTTTCACCCTACCGCGGTACTTCCGCCTACGTAACGCGTGGTGCATCGCAGAGCAAGACAAGCATTTGTGGTTAAAAAGTATATAATTTTAATTTTTTTTAGAAAATGACCAGTCGTTTCGCTAGACCCTTATTTCTCTTCTGGGATCATGTAAAGCCCTTTGAAGCTGCACTGAAACTGACATGGGGTTGAGTTAATTATCAGGAAATTTTGATTCTGAAGTGAACTAGTAATTTAAGGTTCATTGGTTAAGTCTACAGAACAGTGATTTGAGATGCAGAGAAAGTTATTACACGTAGTTGAAAGATTAATTTTTGGAACAATATAAACTGATGAATTGTGCACGATAACATTAAGAGTATTTGTTAAAGTAAATTGTGTCCATTCTGTTTTAATTATGAAAATACAAATTTATTTTATTCCCTTTTTGTGTGTTATTTACAGGTTTGCTGGTAAGACGGTTAGTTCTGGTTCTCTGGTCCTGGTGTCAGTCGCCCTGAAGTATCCTGATGCTCTGATCACCGTTAACACAGAGAAGACCGTGATCGGCTCCATGCTACTGCGACAGTTTAAAACGGCCCTGACGAACATCACCTCCTAGAAAGGGTCAACTATCCAGTGCTCACAGTCACCCTTTCACACTCGCAAGTTCAGTCCATGGACAAGTGCCATAATTCAAATATAGCTCACTTTGGGTTATAAAGACACTTGGGATGGTTTGCATTGTCTTGAGAAGATATCCTGTCAGGTTTTCGAGTGTGTTTCGCACAAAATGGAAAGACTTCATATCTGTCTGCATTCTCAGAGACCAAATATGCTTTGTCTTTACTTTCTTTAAGGGCACATCAATGTTCTCTGCTAAGCTGTATTTGGAAAGTCTTTTTAAGCTCAATGCTGACAATGTGGCAAGATTCCATTTTGATAATTTCTCAGATAACATGATGTCAGCAGTGTGCCGTTCTTCTGTCTGCGCTTTAGCGTGATCAAAACATGCAAAATGTTCAGACACGTGATGTGCCTTTCTTAAAACAATGAATCCAGGTGCCTGAGAGGCTCTCAGATGAGTTACATTTAATCATAATTACAGTGATTAAAAAAAAATATATGGAAACTAAGAAGTTCTTGTTCGTTTGGTTAATTTGTTTCATATTATTCTGTGATTTGTTTTGTTTTGTGCCATATGGACTCATTTCATTGTCATATGATCACAGGACATGATGTCTGGTTTAAATGAAGTTGCTAATGCGAATGAGTAAGGATGAGTAAGGACTAGTCTTTCTTGACAGTATAATATATGTTTATTGCTTCTGATGTGTTCCCTGCACATATCTCTCTAAAATACATTCCTGGTAATGTAATTCCTGGGGGGGTCCTGGTAAACCCTAGGGACAAAATGTTACTACAAGGATGGCGGTACCAGAAATCCTTGTCCTTGTGGGACATTTGTTGGTCCCCATGAGGAAAACAGCTTCTAAATCATTGTGATCTAAATCAAGTGATGTTTTTTAAAAATCTAAAAAGAAAAGTTTTCTGTGATGGGTAAGTTTAGAGTTAGTTTGACAGACAGTTTGTACAGTATCAAAACAATGTCTATGGAAAGTCCCCATAAAACCTGGAAACCGAACGCATGTGTGTGTTTTGAACATCTGTCTCATCATCTGCCAGCCCATAGCTTGCACATCAATCATGTTAATGTCATAAAGCACTTGTTCCCATAAACATACTTCCTGACTCTAGAGGCCTTTTTCAGACCTGTCGGTGTATGTATGCGTGTTTGAGAGTGTGTGAGCATGTATATCGAGAGGTTTTCAGTATATTTGCCCATTAACTGAGAGAAATTGTAGTTTATGGCCAGTATGAGGCTTTCCTCTGTCAAGCAACAAGCCACATCTTTATTGAGCATTATGGCACTTGTTGTTTATCACTGCAGTAACACACAACCCAGATATGATGTGCACACAGATGTGCAGCTGACATTTTTATGTGCCTCTGAGAGATGGAACGGATGCGTGCGAGAGAGAATTCAACACCATCTCCTTCCATCACTGGAGGCTGTTAAGATGTCAGTGTGCTGTTAAGATGCACTCCAAAAGCGTCCTGCGAATAACACTCATCATGCGCAACACCTTGCGTGCTTAGCTGCTTTATCTTTATTCTGTGTAATTATGATGATAGTATAATCATTATAAATCATACTGTCGATATAACAAATGGTGAAATCACTAAACTATTAGGCAATATTTAACCAAAAAGGTATGAAATGCAGTGCTATACTGTAAAAAATAAGGATGGTTAAAATAGATTACTACAAGCCCTTCATTCAGCACATTAAGGACATAGATGTTTATACAAATAATTTTACAAAGCATTTAATTGCAATAATTAAATGATTGAAAAAAACTGAATTAATCTACACTAACCATTTTAAATATGGAAACCATATTAGCTAGTTTTTTAATATCAGAATATCACATTTAAGTGAACATAAAGGAATTTTTATTATATATGTTTTGCGCAGAATGACAATTTCTTCATATCCCCATGTGCATATTCCTAGTATTTTCTCTGGTTACACTTTACAATGTTAATTAACTACATGTACTTATAATTAAGGGTAAGGTTTGGTTTAGGATTAGTAATAGTAATTACATGTAAATGTGTAACAGGGGCACTGTAAAATAAAGTGTTACCTTTATGTAATTTCTTGGGAATATTGTTTATCAATATACATTTTTTTTCATGTGTCCTCAACATCACTTTCAACCCTGTTAGTCTTTTGTGCAATGCCAGTTCCTTAATGACATCATCCCTCAGGATGTGACATCATATTTAGTGTGCATGGGTTAAGCAATGGATTTGATTTCTGTGGTTTGTCTCACTTTACATAATTTCATCCTGTTACAGAAATTGTTACATTAAAGGATTAGTTAACTTTCAAATGAAAATGACCCCAAGCTTTACCAAAGACTATAGAATAACACAAGACGCTTCTCTCGTATTGTTTTGAATGAGAGAAAGTGCAACGCGCAATATGGCGGAATAAGTCCCGCCTTCTAAATAATAGCCAATCGCCGATTGATGAAGTCATCGCGTCACTGCAGCGGCCGTTAGAAGCTCTGGTTCCTATAGAAACAGTCAGACCTGCGCCTCCGAAATGAGACGCGCATTTAGGGATTAGCTTTATCCATCCTGAAAAATACCGTTTCTTGTCATGATTCGAGGGTTTAAAAACAAAATTTATGAGACAGTTATTGTCAAATTTCATTGATGATTTCAAATATTAAATTTAATTGAAAGCTTGGCAAACAGCTTTGGAGAATCTGATGTTTCCCCATTCAAAGAGATAGGAGCTGCACTTGAATGCCCGAGAGGCTTTTCAAAGATGGCCGCCGAGTGAAATGACTTGTCTTAAAGGGACTTTGGCTTTACTCACCCTCAAGCCATCCTAGGTGTATATGACTTTCTTCTTTCTGATGAACACAATCGGAGAAATATTAATAAATATCCTGATGCATCCAAGCTTTATAATGGGGTATAAATCTTTTTTTTCCAAGTAAATACAATTTTTAAGGGGCCGTTCACACAGAATGCATTTTTCCGTTCAACTTTGCTACTTTTACATTGTTTTGATGGACGTGTTTGACTGTTTCACTTGTGTCTTTTGCAGCATCTCATGCATGACATGCCGTTCTAAAAATGTGCTATTTAAGATAATATAAGTTCAGCCTTTATAAAACGCATCTTCAGACCCTGCGGGGGGGTGTTCAGAATCTGATGTTTCCCCATTCAAAGAGATAGAAGCTGCACTTGAATGCCCGAGAGGCGTTTCAAAGATGGCCGCCGAGTGAAATGACTTGTCTTAAAGGGACTTTGGCTTTACTCACCCTCAAGCCATCCTAGGTGTATATGACTTTCTTCTTTCTGATGAATACAGTCGGAGAAATATTAATAAATATCCTGATGCATCCAAGCTTTATAATGGCAGTGAGCAGGATCAACTAGTATGAGATAAAGAAAGCGTCTCCATCCACATCCATCCATCTTAAACGTGTATTCCACACGGCTCCGGGGGTTATAATAAAGGCCTTCTGAAGCAAAGCGATGCGTTTGTGTAAAAATAAATCCATATTTAACAAGTTATGAAGTAAAATATAGCTTCCGCCAGGCTGCCTTCTGTATTCAATTTACGAAGAAAGTATAAAACTGTCGCAGTTCAGAAAGTTTGCACTACTTCTGTATTCCGTATTCAACTTGAAACTGACACGACACCATTTCCTTTTTTTTTTTTTTTTTTTTAATTTGAATACAGAAGGCGGTCTGGCGGAAGCTACATATTTTACTTCATTAAATATGGATTTTTTTTTTACACAAACGCATCGCTTCGCTTCAGAAGGTCTTTATTAACCCCGCCGGAGCCGTGTGGAATATGTGTATGATGGATGGATGTGGATGAAGACGTTTTCTTGCAGCTCATTTGGTAATGCTTACTGCCATTACAAAGCTCGGATACGTCAGAATATTTATTAATATTTCTCTGATTGTGTTTATCAGAAAAAAGAAAGTCATATATACCCAGGATAGCTTGAGGGTGAGTAAAGCTTGGGTAATTTTCATTTGAAAATGAACTAATCCTTTAATAAATAAATAAAAAGAT
Organism: Elopichthys bambusa; assembly: GCA_037101425.1. Lineage (NCBI taxonomy): Eukaryota > Metazoa > Chordata > Actinopteri > Cypriniformes > Xenocyprididae > Elopichthys > Elopichthys bambusa. The sequence continues at coordinate 4,887,324 of CM074450.1, forward strand.
TGTTACAAGAAGTTTCATATATATATATATATATATATATATGTGTGTGTGTGTGTGTGTGTGTATAAAACCAATAACCTTTGTTGTAAATGTGACATTGTTTTCACATTTTGTGAGAATTTGTGAAAATTTTTTTCCAAGTAAATACAATTTTTAAGGGGCCGTTCACACAGAATGCATTTTTCCGTTCCACTTTGCTACTTTTACATTGTTTTGATGGACGTGTTTGACTGTTTCACTTGTGTCTTTTGCAGCATCTCATGCATGACATGCTGTTCTAAAAATGTGCCATTTAAGATAATATAAGTTCAGCCTTTAAAAAAAAAATCTTCAGACCCTGCAGGGGTTTTTTTCGCCCCACTGACCTGTGTCTCTGTGTGAATGGCCCCTAATAATTTCTTTCTTGTTGTCTTTCATGTAACTGTATTGACCAATCAGCAGCTAGGACTGGAACTGTTATATAATAATAATGGATCAAATAATGGCTGTTTTCGGAGATCTAGTGCTTACATAGGCATCTTTTTTGGACATCAAAGTTTTGGATATGATGCTCAGAGATTTTTTAGCTGCAACCAGGGCTTGACATTAACACCCGCCGACCCACCAAATGCGGGTGATTTCAGCAGTGGCGTGTAACGCAGTCAAAGCCCTGGCTGCAAGGTCTCTGCTATGAGTGTGACTCTGTTTAGTTAATAAAATCAAGGGAATTACAATACATCAGCAACATGCCACTCCACTCGTAATGACAATTAAAAGCTGTTAAAATAAAACAAAGCGCATCTGAGATGGGAGCCGTTTCACTTAGATTAACAGAGGTCACGTTAACTGTAGCTGCTGAGCAGCAGGCCTTCAAGATTGTGCTGTAATTTACTTCAAAATACAGTGTTTATCACATCATTCTGACAAAAGGCACGGCAGACCTTAATTAAAGGTTTAATCTACTTGAATTGAGGAATTGTTTTTCCTCTTTTGTTTTTCCTCAGTTAAGGTAGATTTATTGAGGTTAGAAATGGATAAAAAAAAATCAGAAAATTTAAAGGCATTCAGCTGCTGCCTCAGTAATTATTTTTAAACTCTGTTACGACGTGATTTGACTTCAATTAGAGCAATGTAAACACTGCGCTTTCAATTAAACCTGGAGATGTTGCAGGTTGCTCGGGTGGCGTGGTCGTACGTGTGTTGTCATGGTAACTGACAGTGTGAATATTCTGCGTGGGCTTTGTGATGTGGGGCTGCTTTTTAATGTGTAACGGAAACAACTTCAATGAATCAGTCAGTTCCTATTCTGAGGAAATTCAAAGTGAACGGGATTTTAAAGATCTTTTGGCAACACTTTAGTTTAGGGTCCAATTCTCACTTATATTGGCATGCATAGGATATTGGCTGTTTATTACTACTTATAAAGCACATATTCTGCATGACCTTATTCTACATCCTTTAAAGGATTAGTTCACTTTCAAATGAAAATTAGCCCAAGCGTTTACTCACCCTCAAAGCCACCCTAGGAATATATGACTTTCTTCTTTCTGATAAACACTGAGATATTTTTAAAAAATATTCTAACGCATCCGAGCTTTATGTAAGCAATAAGGTATGAGAGGCTAGTGCTGTATCGTGAATAAGTCATGGCTGAAGGGCGTTGTTAGGCATGACGCAAAGCGGAGTTTTATAAAAACGCTTTTATAAACCACACAATACAAATATTAAAGCCAATTTATCAATGCAACTTTCATGAATTAAACTTTCACCAAAAGCCTTCCTTCCGCCCGAAAAAATAGTCCCCAATTGTGAACAGCAACAGAAGTTACATTATTATGCCATTAGATGGCAGCAAAGACTGTCATGAGTGTGTCAGTCAGTAGCAAAGACTTTTATATTTAAAAGACTGAACTGTTGTGAACACGGAACAAGATGCAACTGACAAATGCTTTGACTAGCGCTGTCAGTCACGGGAAAACCCCTTAAATGTTAAAAGGACAAGATATTGCAGCAGACATTTAAACAGATTTATTATTATGAACATAGGTCTGACCTGAAGGAAAATGCTAAATCTGAATGCAGGTAATAAACTCGCTCACTCGACACTCTTCTAATACAGTAAGCTTCAATGAACAATATCAATTGAGAACATACAGTTTATGTTGCTAAGAGTGGTTGCTAAGAATGTTGTGTAGTGATACACAGAACCGTTGGGTGAAGCGGTCATAGCTGTGTTTTATCGTGAATAAAACACAGCTATTGACCAATCAGAATCAAGAACAGGAACGAGTATAAGCTGCTGAAAGTGCTTCCATCCACATCCATCTATCATAAACGTGTACTCCACACAACTCCAGAGGCACTAATAAAGGCCTTCTGAAGCGAAGTGATGTTTGTGTAAAAAAAAATCCATACTTAAGTTATGAAGTAAAATATCTAGCTTCCGCCAGACCCGCCTTCCGTATTCAACAGATGAAGAAAGTTAAAAAAACTTACGCTATGTCCTACGCCTTCCGTATTGAACTTACGAAAAAACGGAACTGGGGTTGCGTCAGTTAAGCTTTTTCCGCAAGTTGAATAGGGAAGCTTAGGGAATAGGGATAGCTTTCTGAACTTTCTTCATACGTTGAGTACAGAAGGCGGTCTGGCGGAAGCTAGATATTTTACTTCATAACTTGTTAAATATGGGGGGGGGTTTTTTACACAAACACAAGCTTCGCTTCAGAAGGCCTTTATTTCCATAAATGTACCATAGTAAACTTTTTCCCAAAAATACCATAGTTACAGTTATTGGTACAATACTGCCAAAACAATAATTTGGTAACACTTTACAATAAGGTCTCATTTGTTAATATTAGTTAATGTACAGGTGCGTCTCAATAAATTAGAATGTCATGGAAAAGTTTATTTATTTCAGTAATTCAACTCAAATTGTGGAACTCGTGTATTAAATAAATTCAATGCACACAGACTGAAGTACTTTAAGTCTTTGGTTCTTTTAATTGTAATGATTTTGGCTCACATTTAACAAAATCCCACCAATTCACTATCTTAATAAATTAGAATGTTTCATAAGATCAATAAAAGAAAAAAAATTAGTGAATTGTTGGCCTTCTGGAAAGTATGTTAATTTACTGTATATGTACTCAGTACTTGGTTGGGCCTCCATTTGCTTTAATTACTGCCTTAATTCGGCGTGGCATGGAGGCAATCAGCCTGTGGCACTGCTCAGGTGTAATGGAAGCCCAGGTTGCTTTGATAGCGGCCTTCAGGTCATCTGCATTGTTGGGTCTGGTGTCTCTCATCTTCCTCTTGACAATACCCCATAGACTCTCTATGGGGTTCAGGTCTGGTGAGTTTGCTGGCCAATCAAGCACAGCCATGGTCATTGAACTAGCTTTTGGTACCTTTGGCAGTGTGGCAGGAAAATGAGCTGGAAAATGAAATCAGCATCTCCACAAAGCTTGTCAGCAGAAGGAAGCATGAAGTGCTCTAAAATTTCCTGGTAGATGGCTGCGTTGACTGTGGACTTCAGAAAACACAGTGGACCAACACCAGCAGATGACATGGCAGCCCAAATCATCACTGACTGTGGAAATTTCACACTGGACTTCAAGCAACATGGTTTCTGTGCCTCTCCACTCTTCCTCCAGACTCTGGGACCTTGATTTCCAAATGAAATGCAAAATTTACTTTCATCTGAAAAGAGGACTTTGGACCACTGAGCAACAGTCCAGTTCTTTTTCCCCCTTAGCCCAGGTAAGACGCTTCTGATGTCGTCTTTGGTTCAGAAGTGGCTTGGTACGTGGAATGTGACAGTTGTAGCCCGTTTCCTGAAGACGTCTGTGTGTGGTGGCTCTTGATGCACTGACTCCAGCTTCAGTCCACTCCTTTTGAAGCTCTCCTAAGTTCTTTAATCGGCTTCGCCTGACAATCTTCTCAAGTCATTCCTTTCACTTGTACACCTTTTCCTACCACACTTTTTCCTTCCAGTCAACTTTCCATGAACATGCTTTGGCACAGCACTCTGCGAACAGCCAGCTCTTTCAGCGATGACCCTCAGTGGCTTACCCTCATTGTAGAGGGTCTTGATGATCGTCTTCTGGACAGCTGTCAAGTCAGCAGACTTCCCCATGACTGCTGTTGGGATTACTGACCTAAACCCAGTATTTATACCCTGAGAATGGTAATTTAATAGAACTTGAAATTAAATAATCTAATAATTTGAGATACTGATTTTTTGATTTTGATGAGCAGCAAGCTGTAATCATCAAAATGAAAACAAAAAAGTCTGGAAATATTTTACTTTATGTCTAATAAATCTAGAATATATTTAAGTTTTACTTTTTGAATTAAATTACAGAAAAAAAATAACCTTTTCATGATATTCTAATTTATTGAGATGCACCTGTATTAACTAACATGAACTAACAATGAGCAATACATCTGTTACAGTATTTATTCATCTTTGTTAATGTTAGTTAATAAAAATACAGCTGTTCAAGTTCACAGTACATTAACTAATGTTAATGATGTATTGGTAAAATTTGGTTAACATTAACTAAGATTAATAAATGCTGTAGAAGTGCAGTTCATTCTTAGTTCATGTTAACTAAAGCAGTTAACTAATGAAACCTTATTTTAAAGTGTTACCAATAATTCTAGTGACTATTGTGGAAGAAACTGGTTATTGTGGTATATTTGTAAGTTTGTATTCATCATGTGAGCTTTATATGTGAATAAAGAGGTGTGAACATACACAAATAAACACTCAGATGTCTGCTATTCACACAGTCAATCACACAAATGACACTGTCACACTAATTATGACTTCTCTCACTTCACTTTCAAATTTGCCGTGCTTTATTGCCATGAAAAAGGGGGTAATCGTTTACTTTGAGAAATTGTGCAATGTGAAATATACAATGACTTAGACATTTGAACAAACTGTCTCGTCCTCTACGCCACTGGCACTTCTTTGCTTTCTCTCTCTTTGTCTCTCTCTCTGTTGTTCTGACAGCTTGATTTCGTGGTCTCTCTGTGGGCAGCTCAGGGCAACATGATGGGCTTCTTAATCTGAGCTTTTCATGGTGTCTGTCAGGGCCAGAGGAGGAGGAAGAGCGTGTGTGTGTGTGTGTGTGTGTGTGGCTTTTGGAAACGGCTGTCTGACCCGACCATGGGGAGCAGCTCCTATTAGACAGAATCTTATCAAGCGTATCTCCGATGTGCTGACAGCGTCACAAACACACACATGTGCTGACATGTTCTGATAAAACTGGCATTTTCTCTTCTTCCCCCCACTTCATCTCTGCATTCTTTCTCTTGTTTTATCATCTACATTTTTATGTTTCATTCATATCAAGCTTTACAAAAAGCATCACGCATGTCGATGAGGTTAGTAACAGAATGATGTCAAACTCAGTTGAATTGAGAGCAGGAATTGCATCCACAAAATTCAAAAACATTACAGAAAGTCCTCCAAATGTCCAACATAACTGAACATTAAACACTAACATCAACTAACAACATCTTTCCCTTTACTGAAAAGCAAATAAATAACAATTGAATCCCTAAATTTACTCTCCTAATGCAGTCCCTTGCAAAGCATGCTGGGAACTACGGATCCACTGCCCAGTTAGTTATGTCAACATTAATTTGTGAGTTTCACTTAAGTAACACTTAAGTAAAGCTGACGATACTCATTTCTAGTAGAAACAACTCATTTAAATTAAGTTCATGTAGTTACATGAGTTTTTTAAGTAATGTGAACAGGGATGGTTTGAGTGAAACTAACAACAGTGAAAGGTCATTTTTTTTAGTAAAAACAGCTCATTATGCTGCTTGATATTGCAAACTGGTATTTCTTGTATTATTCTAATGTATTGTCACAATTATAAACACTGGTTTTTAGTGCAAATAGTTTTATATTTACTGTTATTCTTCTTTCTCATAGCGGCCACTGAATCAGTCTCGCACATTCACAGAAAATAGCTTAATTCTATGTTGCAAAACAAGATAACTTGATAACTTATCTATATGTAGTACAATACCATATAATATATAATAATATAATGCAATATTATGGTCATAAGACATATAGCATGTGAAATGTGTTTTTTGATATTGTGTTTTATACTTAAAATTTAGCAAACAAAGCAAATAGAAGATGAAGAATAATAGAAGAAGGTGTTTTAATGTTTCTGGATGCTTTTTGCTTTAATAACAGTGCAGCGTGAACTTTCTACAAAATATCTCCTTTTGTGTTTCACAGAAGAATGTTATATGGGTTTTGAGTGACACAAAAGTGAGTAAATTATAATTTTCTATAATGAATTGAATTGCATGAACCAGTTTACTTCTTTAATTTTTTTTAAGATCTTGACCAAAAATGATGCAATAAATTGTTCTTATTTCCATCAATTTTCCATTTATTACAATTACTGAAAAAATAATATTTTATCATTTTTGTTTTCTACAGGAGAAAGTCATAAATTATGAGTAAATTATAACAGAATTATTATCTATGGATAATCAGAATTATAATCTATGGATTATATATGGAAACTATCTATGGAAGCTTGTTTCCGCCACTAAATAAAAAAATAAAATTGTGGCTTTTTATCTCACAATTCTGACTTTTTTTTTCTTGCAATTGCTAGATTTAAACTCGTAATCGCGAGTTATAAAGTCAGAATTGCGACTATATTATATACTATATATTTCTCGCAATGGCAAGTTTTTATCACGCAATTCTAACTTTATAACTCGCAATTTTAACTTTTTTCTCAGAATTGTGAGATATAAACACAATTACGAGTTATAAAGTTAGAACTGCATGATATAAACTCGCAATTGCGTCTTATAAAGTCAGAATTGCGAGATATAAACTCTGATTCTGATGTTTTTCTCGCAATTAACTTTATAACACGCAATTCTGACCTTATATTATGCAACTGTGAGTATATATCTTACAATTCTGAGAAAAAAAAGTCAGAATTGTGAGATAAAAAGTCGCAATTACCTTTTTTAGTTTTATTTCATGGCGGAAACAAGCTTCCATAACTATCCCTTTAAGAGAAAAGAACAAATATTTAATTTTAAGAATACCACAGAACACTACCATTTTAAGTCAAAAAACATTGTTCATTTCAGTCTTGTATATGGCATTCAGTATTTAACAACACAAAATGTGTCCCACAGCATAATTTACAGCATTATTAAAGTGGCCTGGAGTGGCTGGAGTTCAGTATAAGTGGTGAAAATGCTCACAGTTAAAGCCCTGCGTCTGTTACCAGAGGCCTGGGGGGATTTCAGCTGGTAAAATAAACTAAGTGCTCCGTGACAGCAGATATTGTAACAAAAGAAAACAAGAAACAATAAAAACACAAAGGAAAAGCAGCTCTCTTGATTAATTGTGTGGTTAAAAGTGCCACAAGCGTTTACAAATGCATCTGTTGTGCTCTAACAAAGACAGTTAACAGCGGGTGAAGTGATGGGAGGGACGAGGACATGTGACCTATTGTTCAGTCATTTATGCTTGATGTTCAGGGTGAAATATTGACTGCTTGGAGGAAAGAATCACATTCTGTTCGCCTTCAGGGTTCACATCTTTTTTTTTTTTTCTTTTTTTTTGTAATGGTCTAAATTAAGTGTGCGTTCACCTGATTGCCAGTGTTTGACGTCAGACTGAAACACACGCACATCAGTAAAAGCAAACGCGGTTTCAAATACACACAAGTGAGGCTGTTTTGACACATTTTATGCTAAAAGAATATCCATCTTCTGTCAAAGTAGATATATGAGATATATCTAATATTATGACAGATGACAAAAAATATTATTAATTAGAAATTTCCAGTATCTTTCTAAATATAGACACAAAGAAAATTCACTTCACTCAAAAAATAAATTCTTTATACGTTTAATGTAGGTCATAAATGAATAACCTCCTGCATGCAGTTATATCAAATAGTGCTGAAGTATTATTTGCTCTGTTGTGTCTTGTTTTTTATGAAATGCCTTTTGAGCCTGTTCTAAGACATTTGAATGTTCTCTAACGTTAAACCTGTAAAACTGAAAACCAGAAAAGTCGCACTTTTAGAGAAGAACTGTATTTGCCATTCTAAAATAACAAAGCCTAAATGTGTCTGTTCAATTGCTGTTTTCCTTACTGCTCATTCTTTGAAAAGCTTTGCAAAAGACATGCATTGTTGTGTATTTAAAAAAATTACATGTAATTCATATCCCTCACAGCAGCAATTACTCTGAAGAATGTTATAATTGATTCTAATGTATATATCATGTAACATAGCCACTAATATAAAGTGTTACCGCAACTCTGCTGATGCATGAATTAATTTACTTATCACTTTATAATTTACTTGTTGTTTTTTTCAGTTGTTTTGCCACACAAACTGAAACCAGTCCCGAAGATTGAAAAGAAAAAGGATTTTTTTTTTTAAAGGATTGACCAGAAAATGACTCTGGCTACAGTATGCATCACTTAGTCTACTTCTTTTAAAGAGTATTTTTGCATATATATAAAACGGTTAGTTCCTGTCCTTGATTCTGATTGGTCAATAGCTGTGTTTTATTCATGATAAAACACGGCTGTGACCGCTTCACCCAGCAGTTCTGTGTATCACTACACAACACCCTTAGCAACCACACTTAGCAACGTAAACTGTGTTCTCAACTGATATTGTTCATTGAAGCTTACTGTATTATGTAGAAGAGTATCATGAGAAAGAGATCGAGTAAGCAAGTTTATTACCTGCATTCAGATTTAGCATTTTCTGTTTAAATGTCCGCTGCATTATCTTGTCCTTTTAACAGTTAAGGGGTTTTCCCGTGACTAACAGCTCTAGCACTGGAAGGCAAGCCTGCAAACCTTTAGCCAAAAAAGCGTAACGGCTAATTCTAACTGGCAGTAAGGGCGGTACGCAGGGAGGAGTTTTGAACAGCGACACGATAGGCTAAGAGGTGCCGCACGTGATTAAGTTAGCCATTACGCTTTCTCCAATGGTAAGAGATACAGACCCTCTTATCTCCCTATAATAATACGATCTCTGGCGCTAGTCAAAGCATTTGTCAGTTGCGTCTTGTTCCATGTTCACAACAGTTCAGTCTTTTCAATGTAAAAGTCTTCGCTACTGACTGACACACTCATAAAGACAGTCTTTGCCGCCATCTAATGGCGTAATAATGTAACTTCTCTTGCTGTTCACGGTCAGGGACTATTTTTTCCGGCGGAAGGAAGGCATTTACTGATTACACTTCATGAAAGTAGCATTGATACATATTTCTGGCTTTAATATTTATATTGTGTGGTAACCGTTTTTATAAAAGCAATAAGGTACTCGAGGGTAGTGCTTTATCGTGAATAAATCATGGCTGAAGGGCGTTGTTAGGCACGACAGGAAGCGGAGATTTATTGACGATACTTCACAGCCTCTCGTACCTTATTGCTTATATATATATATATATATATATACGGTCAAACCAATATTTATTCAGACACCTTGAGCATTTCATTCATTAATACAGTTTATTCACTATAGTTAAAAAAAAATGATAGAAAAATATGACAAGATCTCAGAGTTAAACTGTGTCAGAAAAACAAAAATCTTAATTATGTCAGATAACACTAAAGTGTGACCAAAATATGGTCAGGTCAAAGTGTCTGAATAATGTTTGGTCCCAAATGTTTATCAATTTGACTGGTAGTCCACTGTATGAAGAATTTTTGAGTATAATATGTCACAGTTTACTTTATTTTGATATCGTCACTTGCATAAATGAACTATAGTGTCCTGCACCCACTAGTAAAAAAAAAAAAAAAAATTATATATATATATAATTTTATATATATATTAGTGTCTAGTTTTAGTGTTCTAATTTTTAGTTTGACTGTATATATATATATATATATATATATATATATATTCTCTTGTCTTTAGGTAAAGTTCCCCCTTTGTGTTAAATACATACAAGGAACTTAAAAGTAAGAACAAAACTGAGTAGATATTGCTGTGTAAAGTATTTAAGGTGAGGTTTGCAGGCCTAAGCAGCTCTGTGAGTCTAATGGAAAACATTTACACACCTGTGGCTTTAAAACATCTACTTCTATAACAGACAACAATAACAGTCTTGTTTTCATTTATCTCCTATTATGCATCTAAGTTTCTCATCTCATTTAACATCCAATTTGTGTAGTTACGACACATTTAAACAGCTCAACAGCATAAATTGCAGCAGTAACCTATACATTCCTGTGATTACTCTTGTGTGTGTGTTTGTGTAGGTGCAGTTTACGAGTTTTGCAGAGACAGAGGAGAGTGAATGGAGAGTAATGGATGGTTTGCTGTGAGTGAGTGTCTCGGGCTCACCAAATACAATTTTTCTCTTCAAACAATCACTCCGTGTCTCTGAGGAGACCCGGGCGCAGTAATTGATATGATTAGCCGTAAGTGGCTGCTTCACAGCTATGTTATGTCTGTTTTATTGTAATTAGATTTTTTTGGTCGTCTTTGAGGAGCTGAACTTAAATGACTGCATGTTCTCCCTCTGAAGTATTCAATCAGATGCTCATTAGACGAGAAAGACAGATTCATCTTTTCTGATTTTCAGCTGATTTTTTTCCCGCTCTCTCTCTTCCTCATCTTCTGTCTTGTTTTCCTCTTTTTCATCGTTCATATAGATGATTCGTCCGTGGGATGAAACAGAGAATCGCAATTTGTGCCTGTGGTCATTACAAGCTGTTGGAGTAAAAAACGTATGAAAAAATACATTTTTTAACAGTTTGTTCACACACAGATGCCAAATCTCTCCACATTTAATCACCCTTTATTGTGTCTTCTGTCATGTTAATTTGCTAATTCACATCTTAGGTGAGTCATTTTTCAACCACTGTTTTCACCGAATGAAATTGCGAAACTAATGATTGTTTCCAAACAGGTTTCCTGAAAATCACAGCTGTCTGCCATTGGTTTTCCTACCGTAAACAGTTGACTTTGGTGATCGGCTTTTACTTTCAGGTATTTTTTACGTACAGTATGTTGTTTTTAGACTGAATGATGTAATGTAACCAGCTACAAATTTAGATTTTTGAAGTTCCTATAGTCGATGTGGTTGTGGGAATTTGTACCAGTATTAGTTATACTGTATCTGCCCATTCCTTGATGGAAAGTTTTAAGCTCAGTCTTAGTATTTATGCCAGTTTGTATGTTTTGGTCAGGGTTAAAGGTCACTCTCTATCTGTCAGTTAAAGTATATGTGGTGGTGTGGCCTAGTCATTAAAGATTTTAACTGGAAAAATCCCTCCTTTGTGTCCTTGAGCAAGACACTTAACTTGTTAACAAGTTGCTGTAGTGTGATTGTCATTGTATTAAAGGTATAATTCACCCAAAAATTATAATTCTGTCATCATTTACTCACCTCATGTCGTTTCAAACCGATTTGACTCTTCTGCGAACTCAAAAGAAGATATCTTAGAGAATGCCAACTTTCACTGTTTTTCAAAATATATTTTTTGTGTGTTGCACAGAGGAAAACAAGTCTGGTTTACAGGTGAGGGGACAAGAGGGGGAATAAATGATGACTTTTTGGGGTGAACTATATATATATTTTAGAAAACAACCACCTAGCAACTCCCTATCCATTCACAACACCCTAGCAGCAAACAGGTAAACACCACTAAATGTTAATATGTAGTTTAGTCAAAGGAAAAATAGTAATTAAACACGGGCGATAACTCCAACAGAATAGCTGTCTGACTGCAATTATGTGTCATCACATCTGATTTAATGTACAATTTAAAAAAAGTTGTTATGACACATTATGTATGTTTAATGAAATCTAATTTTTTTTAGCTAAAAAAAAAATCATGATCATCATTCACATGCTTGTCTACCGACAGCCTGATTCAGCTCTGAGCTGCTCTCTAAAGGACAGAGTTTGTGTAATTGGCTGATAATGGGTTTTATAGAATGTGTTGTCATAAAAGAGGGTGTTTTCATTTCATATTAAACCCTCATTGAAAGCCGATGTCCCTTTCATTGTGCCTCCACGTTAAGGTTTAAGTACCCTCTTTGCAGGTGTTTCCTGAATTCTGGATAACAGAATGTGCACATACAAATTTGTGGCCTTTGATTGTGTGTTTATGTAGTAAAAGCTGTAGATGGAATAGGAGTTGCTCAGTGTGAAGGCTATAGTGTCTTAATTAGCCCTGATTGCTCTGTGAAAACCCTCAAGTGCCTGAATTAGCCATAAAAAAACACTCAGTGCATTAACATGTCTCGTAGAAAAATTGGAAATGGAAAAACAGTTCATCACCAGTGCTGCATATTCAGTTTGGGTTAATACAATGTTGACAATATATACTCTATATTCTTCTTTATATTTTATTCTATATTGCATATATATATATATATATATATATATATAGAATAAAATATATACATACATATGTCAATATGCAACATAAAATATATGCAGTATTTGAAGAGCATATATATAGTCAAACCAAAAATTATTCTGACATTTTTGTTATTTTTACTAGTGGGTGTAGGACACTATAGTTCATTTATGTAAGTGAGGATATCAAAATAAAGTAAACTGTGACATATTATACTCAAAAATTCTTCATACAGTGGACTACCAGTAAAACTGATTAAAAATTTTGGAACCAAAAATTATTCAGACACTTTGACCTGACCATGTTTTGCTTAAGTGTTATCTGACATAATTAAGATTATTTTTTTCTGACACACTTTAACTCTGAGATCTTGAAATATTTTATTACCATTTTTTTAAACTATAGTGAATAAACTGTATTAATGAATGAAATGTTCAAGATGTCTGAATAAATTTTGGTTTGACTGTATATATATATATATATATATATATATATATATATATATATATATATATATATATATATATATATATATATATATATATATATATATATGTGCAGATGCTGTATGTATTCGTTTGTATTCCATCTATCTATCTATCTATCTATCTATATCTATAAACATATATACATATATATATATATATATATATATATATGTTTTTTATTGCATATATAACACTTATATGCAAATACATATTTACGCATAATAACATTTGCATTCGTTTGCATTGTATGTTTCAGTTTGCATATATATATATATTTATCTTCACATACTGCATATTATGTATTGGCATATATTATTATATATGCACAATACAAGCTAATACAAATGTTAATATGCGTAAATATATATTTGCATACAAGTGTGTGCATACATACACACACACACACATATATATTTTGCACACACTTATATGCAAATATGTATTTACACATATTAACATTTGCATTAGTTTGTATTGTGTGTGTATATATATATATACATATATACACACACACACACACACATATATATATATATATATATATATATATATATATATATATATATATGCACTTGAAATACTGCATACCTTATGCTGTATGTGTGTGTGTGTATATATATATATATATATATATATATATATATATATATATAAAAAATATATATATATACCTGCATGCACAAATCCAGTGCTTACAGTCAGTTAATATAAATTAATGAGTTCTTGACAGTGGGGGCCGGGCTCCGGGGTTTGACTGGTCTATTCAGCTGTAATTTTACTCTATAAAGGTCTGGCTAAATCCACCTCCAGACAAAGCGGAGTAGCATTAGAGGCACAAAAGCTTCACAAAGACCCTGAGTACTTCTCATTAAACAGCATGCAGCTCTCCACGCTAACACTAATAAAGACTAGCGCCACCACCACCCTCTTATCAGCGAGAGCTTTCCTCTTCCCATCTCATCCTCTTTAAATCCACCAAGATACTTCTCTTAGAGCACTCTTGCGGGAGGCATGGAAATGCCCATTTAGGTTTTGTCCGTGGTTTGGCTTTTTAAATGAATTCCTCTTTTACAAACAATCAGAACGCCCCATCAACCTGTAAATCAAGAGGGTCTGTGTAAAAGCCTGACTTATGAGATGTTTAAAATGGAGAGATGTGGCCTGCGTAATGCGCAATCTAATAAATATGTCTTAACATATAAATGCATTTGATATTAAGCTCATAATAGGGGCCTTGCAATAAAACACATTACTTTGCCCATTTTCAGCATTTGATGGCGAAAATCTATGTTTTGAATCTTTTATTTTGTTTTTGAAGAAGAAGAAAAATTTTCATTTTTTTCCCAAAATGAGAGTGTGTGTAGGCCCCTATAACCGGCGCATGTCTGATTGGTCTCTTAAAAGTCCAGTCATTTCCCTGCGTACTCACAAGAAAAACGAATTAAAACCAAATTCGCGAGCAGGTGCGAGTAGCGGCCGGCATTGATAGGTGAATCTTGGTGAACAGCATGAGAGAAGTGTTGGAAATGAGATCCTGCTGCCGGACCGCTTTACAAAACCAGACCGGCCTCCTCCTCACAATATGTATTACAAATTGGCTATTTGTATTGAGACTCTTCGGGGGCCCGAGGCACCGAGGGCACATATTCCCTCGGGACGGAGGGTCTATAGCGGGGTCTTTTTAGCAGCGTGCGGGGATGATGGGATGAGAAAGAGAGAGAAGGGGCCCGGTTACGGTGGAAAATTATGTCACGGGAGTGCGCGCAGTGTCATTAATGCCACCCTCCCTTTTTCCTGACTCTCTCAGGGGCCCCGCGCGCACTCATCAGAATGCTAATTTACCATTTAAGAATCCTCCCCTGCGCCCCCCTTCTCAATGGACTTTCCGCGAGGAGAAAAGACAAAACGCACGCGCAACTTGGCCGCACAGATGCGGAGTGTCACCAGGCGCGCGGTTGCACTCCTCGCCCATGTGCATTCAACCCCAATTAATTAACCCGTGGGGCTCAACGCGAGCAGGTACCCCTCTGCGGCGAGGCTCAGATTTTTAAATGTGCATCTCATTTCTCAATTGGCTGCTCGGGCCACTTTTGTTAAAAGAGGGGACATTTTTTTTTCACCCGTGCATATATCCAAGATTTTGGCTCTGTTCTAAAAGTAAGTGAGTTGACTATGCAGGTAGCATTTTAAGGCATCAAAAGGTGTTTATTCAAAATAGCGTCTTTTGAAAAATTAAAATGCAACATCATGTTTATTTTTATAAAGAAAGAAATCCCAGATTCATATGGTTTCATACTTATTTTTCATACTGTTAAACATGTCAGGCAATGTCAGAAATGTTGATTTATAATTACATTGAATTCTAACCTAATCAAAAATTTGACTTTTGAATCGATTAATCATTGATTTTACCCAACATTTATGCATTTATGTATTGCATTGTTCACTTAGCAACATTCTAACAACAGATTGTATTGTGAATCAAGTCTCCAGTGTGGTTTGTCTATGTAGACAGTTTCAAATTGGTCTCTTTTGAGTGTTTTATTTGAGTTTGCACTCCTAAAAATAAAGTTTTCAAAATGAGGTTTTTGCAGCGATGCCATAGAAGATTCATTTTGGGTTCCCTAAAGAGCGTTTAAGTGAACAGTTCTTAAAAGAATCATGTTTTCTTAGTGTAAAGAACATTTTAATAATCTGAAGGCCCTTTTTCCTCTATAAAGAACCTTTTGTGAAGTGGAAATGTTACATGGATATTAAAGGTTCTTCATGGAACAAACGATGCCTGTAAAGAACCTTTATTTTTAAGAGTGTAGATGATTATTAATTGTTGATATTATTGATTATTGATGATTGATATGATAAATAATTATTATATTTACATTCTAGAATTCAGAAATTATTCATTTCTTTTTTATGTATTGCTCAGTGCTAAAATGGATGCAGATTTGTTATTGGTGACATCGCTATTTGCAAAATGTTTAAAAGCATAGAAAGTATACACTATAAGCAACTATAATAAAAAAAATAAAATCTGTGGCGGAAGCTACCATAAGAGCCACTGCCATTTTGGTTCTTTTCACAATGGTCAAGTGAAAGAAAATGTAGCTTTCATGAAAGTATGAGATTCCATCTTGTAAGTGTGAATGTTTGTTATTAGTCAAATACTTAACACAGCACTAAGAAGGCAGCTTGCTAGGATTTGAAACAGGCCTAATCCTCCTCTAGATCCTGCGTGAGAATTACACTGAGAGGCAGCTCATGGAAAATCAAATCCTTTAAAGCGTTTCCTTTGTTTGGCCCCCCGCGCTCCCTTGACAGATCCCGGATGAAGGACTCAAATAGAGAGTGATGGCGCTCTAATTGCAGGCAGTTGTCATATGGAGATATTTGAATAGAGATTACGGGCGCCACTTCACGCAGATCCACTCCCGTTTAGGGCAGTATAAAGCGATGAGAGATCAGGAGAAACTGAGGGATTACACAAATGGACTACACTTACCCAATTAACACTATAACAAGAGACAGAACGCACTGCTTAACATCTCAATAGCGCTGTTTTGGGCTTTTCGGCCCACCTCGTGCTGCATGTCTAATGCCAGATTAGCCATGATAACAGATTTTTGTAATCCAAGTGAAGAGGAAAAATCACCCCATGTGACTCCTCATGGTCAAATTACAAGTTGGGGTGTTTAAATTGATTGCTAGAATGTGTATTGTTGACCAACGTGTTTATGTTGCATTTGTTCACTTATAATAATATATTTTATGTATGCTCATGGTTTAACATTGTTATAGCACCTCAGTTGAAGTCAAAAATCTGACTTTAATCCGTGGTGAATAGTGTCGCTATGAAATTAACGACAGATAGAATTCGAAATTCATAACTAAACTAATTTTAAATTCAAGACAAACTTGGATGGATGGATGGATGGATGGCGGTTGTACAGATGGACGGACAGATAGATAGATAGATGATGGATGGAAATATGGATAGATAGATGGATGGATGGATTGATTGACTGATTGATTGACGGACTGATGGATTGATTGATTTATTGATTGACTGATGGATGGAAATATGGATGATGGAAATATGGATGGATAGATAGATAGATAGATGGATGGATGGATGGATGGATGGACAGACAGACAGACAGACAGACAGACAGACAGATAGATAGATAGATGGAACGATAGAATAGATAGATAGATAGATGGAATGGTCGATGGAACGGAACGATAGATAGATGGAACAATAGAATGATAGAGCGATAGATAGAACGATAGATAGACAAAAAATCTGTATATTATAATCAAGTAATATAGTCAAAAGTAAATTTTGAGGACATTTTGAAATACGAGTTGTTTTGAAATAAATACACTAGCTTGTATTATTTCTTTTCTTTTACAGCACAGGCCTATGGAAACAAAAAAAGGCCATTTACAATGTGCAAGGGTAGTGTAAAGTGTACGTTTAGTTTTTTGAGCGCGCGTGTGTGTGTGAGTGTGAATAGCTTCACTAATCATTGCATTTGAAAAGCACTGATTTATGGCTGTTGTTGAATGCGGGCCATGATGAGAGGGCCGGTGGTAAGTGCATTTGGATGTCTCTGTGTGATGGTGGCGTAAATAGGCGCTTTATTTATTGCCGTGCTGGGGCCCTCCGCGCGGAAGAGCGCCTCCCCAAATTGAAATATAGCGCGAGTTTACTCTGCTGATTAGGGCTCGAACGCTGCAGCCGCCCAAGGCTATCATCAAACAGAGAACGGCGCGAGCTGACACCTAATTGTGGCGGGATTAATGTGCGCGGAGTGACAACAAATAACTCCGAGTGTCAGCGCGAGAGACTGGTCCCGCACAATGGATGAGGCGCCGGGCCTTTGGTGTGGGGCCACGTGGGACCCTAATGTGGTGTAATCCGTGATAATCCTATACAGGCTCAGTTATAGGTGTTGGTTCCCCTTTAGGGATTATAGGTATCCTGCTGAGAGATATTTTGTTGGGATTCAATAGATGAATTATTTGGTAACATTCCATTAAACCTGTAATATAATGAGCATTTGAATGTGGGATTTGATACACATAGCCTATCGTAGTGGGAAATTGAGGTGATTGCAAGACTAAAAATAGCTTGCCAGCGTGTTTAGGTAGCACTTAGGCCTGCTTGTTTTGAACATGCTGATAGCCTTCTTGTTAGATGTAATAGAGAAAATGGTTTCTTTCTGCCATAAACTGAATTACATTTGCGTAGTGTTTTGTGATATTACTTTTTTGCATTATTTCACTGCATTGCTGTGGACGGAAATGCAACAGCCCACTTAGAAAACACAATTTATTATCGCAACTTATTGTCTCTGAATTAAATTCAAAAATTGGTTGCGTTGTGTGACCGTAAAGCACACTTACAAATAGATATGTTTACAAGTAGTAGCTAATGTGACAGCATAATGAACTTTGTAGGCTATTATTATCTTTGTTTCACTTGAACATGCTTGGATATTGTTTGCAAGCGGATAATATTCCCAAACTTCTAATATAACCCCCTCCCATACACACACACACACACACACAAGCGTCCCTACAGACACTCATCCAAGCGTTACCATATAAACTTCCAATAAAATGGAGCCGCGTGATGACCTTTACCGTAATTCATCACCGAACGCGCCAGTGACTGAGGGGGGCCCTTCACAGACCGATAATTTGATTACTACAACATCTGTAACATCAATAATGTCCGACGAGATTGTTTTGCGCACCCAAACATGCCGTGGCCATAAAAGAGAGAGAGAGGGAGAGAAGGTGTCATCATCTCTTTGACATTTTACTTGCATTTCCGATTAGGTGAGCGTGCAAGATTAGAGAATATCCACGTGGCCGCACCAGGACGTTTGACGGTGACTGCCATCTGCCATATTGGACAAGTGTCATCATACTTTGCTAAGTATCGCATATCTCAGTACTTTAATGTCATGTGTGATTAAATGGAGTTGGTTTGACTGAAGCAAGCTTAAACTGACACTGTCGTGCTCCTGATTACCCTAAATCACTTTTCATGCTCTTGAATTTGTCTCACCTGCTTTATAATGAGTTTAAATCGTAGGTGAGAGACACAGCCCGTCTACACGGTTTAAAATCCTGCGCACAAACGCACGGGAAACACTTAGAACTGGATATAAATGTTTTGCCTAACCAGAGGAAGCATTGCGCTCACAATCCAATCGCGTGATCCATTAAGCTCATTTATTAAACGCAATTTGCTTTGTGTCATTGACTTGAGTAACGCCTCGGAGTTAAGAACGGTAAGACACAGACACGACCACCGGGCGGGACAGCAGGGAAACACGGATCTGACACGCGGAATTAGGAGGCAATTAAGAGGAGGTGGTTCCCGGATAAACGGTGGACACCTATGGACAGCGCTGGGCGAGTGTAATGTCAGCTTAATTGCTATATTCTGATCGCTCTTTAATGGCGCTATCCCCCTCTGAAGCTCGCCAGCACCTCTAAAGCTGTGCGGAAGCACTTACCAGTCAGTCAGTGTGCTGAGTGACCTAGTAAAAAAGTCAAAAGTCCAGTCATGTGAATGTTAGCGTCTTAATTTTGGATCATTTTTGTGCATGGTATCCTCCTACACCATCATATTTTTCTAATGAATGTTAGGTAAATAAAGCCAACCTATAAAACTTATATTAAGACAAGAATCAGCTATATAATGAAGGTTGAACTGTGTTCTCGGAACAAGTTGTCATTTAATGCATTTAATTATTGCAATAGCCAATCTGTTGGCCAAAACTATTATTTTTTATATTTGTGATACTTAATATAGCAGGTTCATAATGTGACAGTACACACTGTTAAAGGTCAGTATGTGTTTAATGAACTGTATCTTTTTTTCCAGGGTAACAATATTTGGTAGACTTGGGCTAAAAGATGACCCCCTTAATGTTTTTCTCCTGACCATACTGTAGATGATACAAAATCTGATCTCAGCACTATTGACTACACTATTTTTAATTTTGTCATTTCATCTGAATATCAATATTTGTGAGATTTAGTCCATGATTGATCTAATTTTGTGTCTCTGGAAAATAGTGATCTATGACATTGTATTATGTAAATACTTATGTAAAAACTATGTTTTTTTGTATGTCTTTTTGTTAATGAGGGATTTGTGGACACATTAATGTTTTTAGATTTGTGGAGTAAAAGTTTATTTTGAAGTAAAAAGTTAAAATTAGACCCCTGGATTATAAGATGACCTATGTTACTAGTGTTATTATTTTTGAATTTGATTAAATACTGTAATTAATGGGGTTATTATTCAGTATTTCCATGAATTAGATGTACATTTCAGACATCATTGCTTTCAATGATTGTTGGTTGAGTGAAATCATTAAATTTGCATACACTCTAAATTGGGTTGTTTTAACCCAGCAGTTGGGTTAAATGTTTGACCAACGTGCTGGACAGTTTTATTTAACTCAACTATTGTTTAAAAATGACTATATGGCTGACTTTAAATGAACCCAAAATTAAAAATCAGACACATAATTAATAGAGGCAACAATAATAATCAAAAGGTGAACATTTATTAATAAGCAATTTAATAAATGTTTATCGTTTAATTATTATTAATTAAACTTATTAATACATTTTCATTTATTAAACAATAATAAACATTAATTTCCAACATACTTTGGGTTCATTTTAAGCGAGCAGTAATTTTTAAACAATAGCTGAGTTAAATAAAACTACCCAGCAGGTTGGTCAAACATTTTAAATGTTTAATTGAGTTAAAACAACCCAAATGCTGGGTTTGTCCGTTTTTAACCCAACTTGGTTTGTTTTTAACCCAGCAGAGTGTAGTGTTGCTAATCTTCAATTAAAATATGGGCAATTAAATAAGTGTTATATCAAAAGTCATTTATACATTCTATAAAAGTTTATCCAGGGGGGGCTTCTTACCCCAGGTAGGGTGGCCAGTTTAACCCTCTTTCAATATTTGACATTTTGTGCTATACCAAATAAATTAGCAAATGTCTCTGTTCATTTCCTATAATAATACATTGGTTGATGCATCATCATCCTGCACCTGCTAAACTTATCTAAATATGTTTATAAATTGACATAAACCCACCCTGATATTCACTGGAGTAAAAAGTGTAACATCCGGTAACATCCTCCTTTGCTATACAGGTTTTGTTGTTGTTGTTGTTTTGTCTAATAAGTAGCCAAAATGCATGCAAAGTCATGCGTTTGCATTTTTGCGTGGCTATTCCATCAGAGCTGGAGCAGAGGGTTGTGTGCGGGCTTGGGCCGTTTTGCGGGTCTACATGACGCTGTTCCCATGCGCAGAGATGCATGATTAGTTGTGGTTTGTGTTAACTAACATGTGCACGTATTTGTGTAGCACTTTAAATCATCTTTGTTTGTGTTTTGCAAAACCCCATTTGTTCTAGTTTGTGATGGCTGTTTTCTTGCCCCTGCTTTTCACTATTAGGCATATTTAAGGCCAGGCGCGCGCAGGCAGCAGAGGCACTATGTTCAAGGTTGAGTTACTTTTGGGGCTTTTTTGTGTGAGCTATTTGTCTCAGCAGTCAGTACTGTTAATGTTACATTAGGTGTTTGATGTTTCATCATTTCAACCAATATTGCGTGAGATAACGAATGTAAAATGAAACCGCTAGGAACACGTTTGAATTCCCTCAGAAGGTGCGGGGGAAAATTCCACGCGCCATGCCTATTAGCCTGGGTAATTTATTTTGTGTATGTCAGAAAACAAGAAGGCCAGAAAAAGAATATGGGGCTTTCTTTTCCATTACCAAACATTACAATCTTATTTCCATCACTGCACCGTTAAGTAATTTGCGAAAAGCCAACAGAGTCTGGCGCGCCACGCGCGTGGCGTGTGTTTAAACCCATTACTTTACCTTTTAATCAAACCTCGCGCTCGTGTCAAAACGCGCCGTTTTCGCCATGCATCTCTCTGAGCTCGTTCCAGTTCACCGGATGACCTTGAAAATGTTTGCTCTCCTAAACGTTGTCCCCCCCCCCCTCTCTCTCTCTCTCTCTCTCTCTCTCAAACACACACACACACACACACACACACACACTCTCATGTCATGCAGTGTTTTCATTGTCATAATATCCTTTCCATCCATTTAACTTTTTAAATGGTCACAGTCATTTCTTTCATTTTCTACCTGAGTATACGAGTTTTCAGAATATCAACTTGAATTCCTCATCACAATTATATTCAAAGTGATAAAAAAGTGTAATGAACTTATCACTGCAGGTTCTAACTTTCATTTAACGTACACATTTAAGGCAACAATTAAACTACGGTTTCGTAAGGTAGCAATTCAAATTAAAACAGCTTATATTAACATAGCTATTAGGGTTTTTTTGTGGAAATATCTGCATAAAATCTCTTAGAGGGCTTAACAGTAATGGCTAAATTAATGTTTACATACAATTAGTGCAATTAGCCTATCATATAGCTAAATCCATAAATGCTACATTTCAAACATTTCAGTAATCAAAAAATTATAAGTCGCGTTCACGTGAGGAAGTAACCATGGCATTGGATGCTAAGGGCGCCAAACCCGGTTGCGCGAGACGAATCTCTCTCAATAGAAAAATACTGACTGAAATTCTCTTAAAAAGTGGACCCTATCAGAGGTAGGCTATTGAATATCTCCCACTCGCTCGGCACTGTATAAAATGAATACAGCGCAAACGATTAAACGCTTTAAAGACCGATTAACAGTTCGAGATAAAATGCGTTTATGTGACTGCTGCCCTCTGTGACGTGCGCGTACCCGCGCCTTTAGGATTGGCTTTATGCTTTTTGGAAGGCTTGTGTGAGTATGTGTGTGTGTTTGGGTAGGTGGGGAGGGGGATTGTTAGTTGCTTTCGGGTGTGATTTATCGCAGTCCCGGGGAACGCCGCTCCCGTTCCTGTCCTAACGCATTTCAGCGCGCGCATCAGCCGTGATTAAACACCTGCTATGGCGCGCGAACAAAGCGCGCTAATCCAATATGTATCTCTGACATCTTAAATATCGTCCAATCCCCCGGCATCACGCGCAGCTTTTCCGCAAGATGGAATTCTAAAACATATTTTTCTAATTTATGGACGGACGATAAATCAAAATTAAGCCGTGGACAATGAAATATACATCAGCGTGCCGAGAACAGGTTTGAAATGCAGCTACAGGCTCGAGCGCGTGCATAGGTGTGGGGTTTGCAGTGGGTTTTGTGGTCTTGCTTTATGAAACATCAGAGATGGCTCAAGTCAAATTCTGTCCCTATACAAAATTTACCCTGGTGAGCTTAGTCTCTGCCAAAATACCATACTACAATGCAACGGTTGTAACTTCACTGTAAAAAAGTAAATAAATTAAGAAGAAATTGCATTAATACAGCTCTGTAAAGTCAGATTAGCTAATGAAAAAACATGAATGACTTTTTATGTAAAACACATTTTAAATTAAACAAAATTACCAATGCTGCTGTTTTGTTAAAGGTTTGTGAGCTCCCAGCATGCATTGCAGCATGAAATATGATGTGAGTATTGTTAGGGGTTTGTTGTTTTGCTTTTTTTCTGACTTTATTTGTCATTGTTGTTGATTTTGCTATTAGCATTAGGTATTTATTTGTTGTGTATGAGAGCATTTATTTAATGAATGATATTAGTTTTGTATTTTTTATACTGTAATTGAGGGTTGTGTGTTATCAAGGATTGTATGAATCTGTTGCACTTATTATTTTTGCTTATATGGATATGTTTTCTTTTCGATTAAAAGACTGCACTGTTTTTTTTTTTTTTTTTTTTTTTTTTTACAGTAATAGTCATATAAACTTAAAAGTAGGAATGATCAAATGACAACTTATTTTATAATTTTCTAAACAGTAAGTCAGCTGTAATGGTTTCAGTTTATTGGTTGAATGAGACATTGCTTTTTAGTTATAGCAAACAAATGCAAATTGGCTAAACAAAGTATTTTACTGATGAGAATTAAGACAAAAAATGAAATTAAAGCTTCTTATTTCATTGTTCAACAGTATAACAATAACAGTAACTGGTATTTTGGTAGAAACATGGTTACTTTCTCTCTTTCCTCAGGATATTTTTTTTGGCTCAAATCCTTATATACACAGGCCTATAAATGTTTGCTGTCTCTTATCTTAGATCTTGCAGTTTGCAGTTGATACACACATGCTTATGCAAGGCATCTGTCTTTTATAAGGTGTATGAGGTGAGTGTATGCATTTGATCTACATCCTAACTTCATTTGCATGCTCTTTTGTCAGATAAATCATGGCCAGTGAGTCCTATATGTTGCTATTGTTTTCTCTGGAGCTAGATTGCTCGCTCTCAGACAGACGTAAAGGAAGGCCATTCTCTCCGGTCACTGTCCCGGTGACGCTTATTATTTGTGACTCTTCAATTCCACAGTTTCCCCGAATTCTCAGCACATTCTGCCCAGTGTATTACGCGCCGTGAACTACTCGGACATCAGACGCGTGTCTGTGGCCCTATAGCCACATAATGGATTCAGAACCCTGTTCTTGTGTTTGGAAACAACCCAACACCTACGACGGCTGAAACAAAGAAATTTCTGACCATCGTTTTGTTTGCCCTTACAGGCCTTTATTCTGGATTTCCATGGCCAGGAGAAATGGCACCGTGCAGGAATAATACATCATCAGACTGACCTAGTTTGCAGGACCGCGGGTGCTTGGGAAGGATAATTGTTTGTAATCATCTTAATTAATATAATAATCATCTAATTTTATACCTCCTAATGAAAATTAAGTGCATTTTGATGCATAAGTTGTAATCAGCAGGCCAAGTAATTCATCTAATGATTTGTATCGGTGTTTATTCAAATAAGCAAACAATTTAATGCATTAATTTATACAGATTAAAACTTTGCAAGCTCAAACAGGGCGGTGGAGGTACCT
This sequence comes from Elopichthys bambusa, assembly GCA_037101425.1. NCBI lineage: Eukaryota > Metazoa > Chordata > Actinopteri > Cypriniformes > Xenocyprididae > Elopichthys > Elopichthys bambusa. Next base: position 4,912,178 of record CM074450.1, read on the forward strand.
GCAAGTACATTTCAGCACCTTCCAACAGCCTTTAAACCCTTTCAAAAAGCAAACGGTTGTAATTATTAGAGGAAATATTATTTTGTATATGGGTCAATGACAAATAAGGATGTTTAAAAGAGCTTAAAATCTTCGTTGTAAAATAAAATTTTGCTCAAACTGGTGACCAAAGTTGTTTTGCTGAAAATGTGTGCAGTATGAGCGTCATTTGTCTAACTTTAATTTAATGACCAGTGACAATCTCAGTAACTCACAATATTGACCTGCATATTATGTAGCATAATGTAGGCCACAGAGTGTAGATGAAAAATAAGTCCAAAATTAATCAAATATAAATAGGTTATGAAGACTTGGTCATGATTGGTACCTAATATGCAGCTAAAATGCAGTATATTGGCTTTCATTGTTGGGGAAAGATACTTTTAAAAGTAATGCATTACAATATTGCGTTACTCCCTAAAAAAGTAACTAATTGCTTTACTTAGTTACTTTTTATGGAAAGTAATGCGATACTTTTGCGTTACTTTTTCTCATCTGGGCTGGGCTTGGCTAATGTAAACACCAGAAGTGAAATGAATAAGCATCAGGCTGAAGGAAATGCAAATTCACACGCGTACAGTAGATGGCGCAGCAACAAGAAAGTTCAGCAGTCTTCAACATTAAAAACAAAAAATGAAATACAAATGTGATGTTTATCTAAAGTCATTTTTGCTTATTGGTATAGTTGAATTGGATCATCGAAGGTCAGCAGCAAAGACATTGGTTAATAAAGTGAGATTAAATACATAAAGTATATTTGTGTTATTTACAGTTCCCCTGTAGTCAATAATTTTATCCCCTAAAACTCATATTTGATCACCAAAATGACACATTCAAAAAAAAAATCCTGTGAAAAAAAAAAAAATTCTTGCCGTATAATAGCTTGAATGTAATTCTACACCCTTGCTTCATTTAATATGCTAATTGCCCCGCCTCCACTCATTTGCACAAGCTCAGCTAGATCTACTCGGTCAACTTACTGAGGTAAACGCTGCACAATGGCATCACTTTTTACAACGTCGGACACATGGTCGACGGTAATTAATATGATTAGCCTTTTGCTTGACTACATTATCAAACAGCTGCTAATAATGTGTTGCTAATGTCACACAAACCATGTTCCCATTCGCCAACAGAGTCTGCCTTCTAAAAATCAGTATAAAAGCTTTGAACAACTCAGAACGTAAGTGGAGAAAAGCATATAGTTCATCATAACATTATATACATCATACACCTGCTATATTGCTAAATATACCCATTTTTTTTTTTTTTTTTATTAACAGAAAAATATACCGTGATATCAGAGCAGTCCTAGTTAATGATATGCTAAAGCCCACCGGCATGTTGACGTGATTGGTTATAAGGTAGGTTGTGATGTCACAGACACCAGCGATTTCAAACCGCGTTTTTGAAACTCTTTAGATCACTGCAGTTTTAAAGAGAAAATACTCAGCAATGGTGTCGACTTATGAATTTCCACACGGTTTGTCTTAAAACATATTAAAAACACCACATAAACATATAGCCTAAACAACATTAAAAAACTTATATATATAATACTGAATCTGTTTTTGTGCAAGTGAGATGAGTAAATGTTCACATTTAGTCTAGAACTACAATACCCATCATGTTTACACAGTGCTCTCAACATGGGGGACAGGAGAGCTGTCAGTAAATGGGAAAACAAAGTACGTTACTTATTTGAAAAAGTAACTCAGATATTTTGTTGTAAATTCAAAAGTAATGCGTTACTTTACTAGTTACTTGGGAAAAGTGATCTGATTACATAACTTGCGTTACTTGTAATGCATTACCCCCAACACTGTTGGCTTTTTATTTTACAGAATATTCATTTATTTATAAATTAATTATTTATAGTAGGCTCATTGGCATAATGCTGCCACATGTATGTCTTGTAACAGTGTCATTTTTCTACAATATTCAGAGGGGAATGAGTAAAGAGCCGTTTCTTGTATTCCTGCAGACATGCTTAATTTCAGGATGTTTAATGTCACATTTCTATTGTCTTTTGCTTTCAGATCTTCCCTGAATCATTTCCATCAATGCATCAGTCAATCAATCTTCACCAACACCACACGCCATCAGCAACTCCATTTTGTTGTTTCTTCTAATGGAAACGGCTCTCCATGAGAGTTCTGATGAGTGCGAGTGATGAACGAGGACACAGTTTGGTGAGAGTAAGTGAAAATCACACTCTTCCTCCACTCAGCGACTTTTATGTAAAACAGCACAATTAAACAATGTCTTGAAAATGAATGTATGCTGGAAACATGAGGCTCATTTGGCTGATGAATGGCTGCACTTCGGTTCAAACACGATTTTAGTTGAGTGTGCGTTTAATACTGCTCTCATTGAAGTATTTCAGACCGCATTCATTCATTCATTCATTCATTCATTGATGTTTCTATTAGCCATTTAAATGTATCTAAGGTGGTTTGCTGGTCTGGTCAGGCAGGAACACCATCTGGAAGACCAGCAAAACTAGCTTGGCCAGACTGGAAGACCAGCTAAACCAGCAAACAGGTTTAAGCTGTTTTTTTGTTTGTTTGTTTTTTTTTCTCAGCAAAGGTTTATTATTATTAATTGTAAGCCACTTTTGATAAAAGTGTATGCTAAATTAATAAATGTAATAATAATTATAATAATAATAATTTTAGTAGGCCTGCTGTTGTTGTTTCTGACAGGGTTATTATTGTTAACTAAAACTAAAGCTAAAACATATTAAAGGCACAATATGTAATTTTTTGCCGCTAGAGGTCGCCTATTCAAAACATGCAGTCGCGGAAAATCAAGAAAACAAGATTCAACCAATAAGACTAAACGTTTTGAGCTATATACCAATGATTCGTTTTCTGTCTATAAATGTATCCAAACAGTTGTTCCCTTGTCTAATAAAACGTAATATATTAAAGCGCCTTTGGTGTTTCCGTGGTTTCTACAAAATAAAACAGGAAATCGAGGGTGTAACATGGGTATGATGTCATTTATAGGCGACGCACGGACACGTTCCGTGTCCTGGTTAAAATTGCTTATTTCTCTGGATTTAAACATTCTTGGAAATATCTGAGATAACATCTGGGGAACACAAGTCAACAAAATATATAACCTTGTTCTAGTGGTTTTTGGATATTTTAATCCAAAAATCTTACATATTGTGCCTTTAATTAAAATAAAGCTAAAATAAAATATAAATATTAGTTAAAAAACTTAAACTAAATGAAAATTAGAAATGTTGCCTTGGCAATAAATTGAAATAAGTTTAAGCTGAAAATAATATTATTAACTGGAAATAAATAAAAACTAAAACTGAAATAAAAATAAATGTAAACATAGATAGGAATATTAAAAAAACTAATGAAATGACAAAAGCACATAATGAAAAATCAACATGAAAAATTAAAATATAATAGCAAAACTGGAATAAAACTATAATAAAAAACTAAAATAACACTGGTTCCTGATGTCCTTTATTGGGTGTTGCAGTCGTGTTTACAGCAGCAGTTGAGTTGTTTTATATCATGGCCGTTTTTGTTGCTGTTTGTGAGTGAGAGCGGGTGAGGGAATTTTCATTCCAGCTTTCGCCTCTGTTCGGCCCCTGAAACAGGGGGATGTGATCAATCTGCCGCCTATTAAGGCCGTTAATTGATAATGCATACTAATTAGGCAGAGCTTTGGTACTTTAGAGACTTTGAGGAGGTAATTGTCGGCACAAGTCCAAATGTAGTTTAAAAAGCAGTCTGCGCGAGGTGAAAAATTTCACTCTGCTGGTGACGTAAGGGGCCTATAATGAACTGCACTCATAAACAGGCTTTCTGCACACATAGCCTACCATTCAAAAGTTTGGGTCAGTACGATTTTTTTTTTGAAAGAAATGAATACTTTTATTCAGTAAAGATGCATTAATTTGACCAAAAGTGACAGTAAAGACATATAATGTCTTTAGAATCCTGAATCCTGAAAAAAAAAAAGGTATCATGGTTTCCACAAAAATATTAAGTAGCACAATTGTTTTCAGCATTGATAATAATAAGAAATGTTTCTTGAGCAGCAAATCAGCATATTAGAATGATTTTTGAAGGATCATGTGACACTGAAGACTGGAGTAATGATGTTGAAAATTCAGCTTTGATCACAGGAATAAATTACATTTTAAAATATATTCAAATAGAAAACCATTATTTTAAACTGTAATAATATTTCACAATTTTACTGTTTTTACTGTATTTTTGATCAAATAAATGCAGCCTTGGTGAGCAAAAGAGACTTCTTTCAAGAACATTTAAAAATCTTTGCCAAACCTTTGAACTCTTGTAGGCATAATGATAGCTTTTGAGTTAAAATGTGCATGCTTTATGTGCTTTGATGATTAGTTTACTAATTATATACGCAGAAATGAACTTTATAATGTTATTTTACAATATACAGTAATTTGTTGTAGCGATAAAGTGTGCATTGTGTCAAACTGTTAAAAATAAAAGGTTTAATTATCAAAAACCATTGAAGAACCTTTATTTTTAAGATTGAACATAAGACATTATTGTTCCATCTTTGCTTGAAGGTTGTTTGAACGTTGCATTCCAACAGCAGGCCTACACAAACTTCTCTTGCGTTGTGCATGATGCGTGCGTGGTCATCTTGAGTGAGACGCATTTAACTTCACTTGATGCAACATCAAGCAGCCCCTGACAAGCATGCATCAAAGCACGCAGCTCTAATTAAACTAGATCAACATGTGAGAATATTTGTTCCTTTTCAGTGTCAAAATCAAGACCCTTTGAACCGTCAATCTCCCGCGCAAATGAGCGTGTCTGTCTGCCGTGTATAGAGGCTGGGTGTGATGTTGTCAAAAGCAGTTGCCATGGCGGTTTGTTGTGGTGCTCGACCCGAATTTGTTCCCCTTTGCTCCGCGTGTCCCTCACAAGTGAAGCCTGTGGCGCGTATCTGAAGGTTGTCACATGCTGTTTTCTGTCCGAACGGTTCGTGGACATCCTTTAAAACGCTGTATTAATATTTATTCAAAACTTCAACTTCGTAGTGATAGATTTGTGTTCAACAGTCCTGACTAAAGTGTTTTTACGTTCATTAAAGACATCAATTACGTGAAAAAATAGCCTCCTGATGAGCAAATCAAACTAAATGACAGGTTGAAATAAATATAGCCGGGTCACGGCACCACCGCGGCCTGGAGTAATGTTCTTTGTTGTCATAAAACTTGTTGTTTATCATCTGTGACGTTTTTTTTTTTTTTTTTTTCATTTGAAAATGTGTAAATCTGTTTTATATAGCCTCTCTCTCTCTCTCTCCCTCCCTGTCTTCCTTCTCTCTCTCTCTTTTTTTTTTTTTTTGGATTTGTTTGTTTCCCGCTTTTCTCGAGGGGTGCGTGAAGACAGACAAGCTTGCCAGATTCATTTTCTGATCAAAGCTGTTTGATTTGGTCAATTTTGCCACATTGGAGACGTTCTCTATTACTGAGATAAATAGCCCCGGGCTAACTGTCAACCAAAACTTGTAAGCTAATAAATTATTCCAATTTCTCCCCGCCGGATTTCTCCTGGGAGACAGCCTCTAGGAAATACACTTTTTGATTAGTAAATTTCTGTGTGTGTGTGTCTGGACATTCGGATGTGTCGTCTTTGATTAGCGGCGGCCCTGTTAGAGTCGAGGGCGGCAGAGGGGCTGTCAGTCGAGCGCAGACTCTAATGCATAATGCATTGACACAACCGGCTTTCTGCCACCTCCCTCTCCCAGAGCGAACAGTGGTGGACCGGGTTACCCTCACCTGAGAGCTCCCTCTCTCTCTCTTTCTCTCTCACTGTCCCTTTCTTGGCTGTGAGTCCTCACTAACCAGCTCAGGAAATAAAGCATCGTGACAGATCCTCGCTCGCTCCAGACCTGTAGTTATGAGTGCCCAGCACACACACACACACACACACACACACACACACACACTTGGAACTTGGAAATCGCTTGACTTGAGCTGAAAGTGTGCAATCAGCAGAATAGGGTAGAGCTGTTTGACTGATAAGCTGTTGGGAAATTGATCTCCACCCACTGGCCCGATAACCCCACAATCTTTTTTTTTTTCTACACTTCTCTTTTATCCATCTTCTTTTCTCTCTTTCTCTTTTACTCCTTTTTGCAGGAGCCAGCACTCAATCTGGAGCCATTCTGCCACAAAAAAAAAGGTTTTGACTCTGCATCAGGCGCTTAAACTTGGTGTGTGTGTGTATATATATATATATATATATATATATATATATATATTTGATTTCATCACTAAATATATTCCTAGTATAAGTCTATTTGTCACACTGCAAAACTTTAATATAGCTTTGAATTTATTTATTTACAAATAGAATGTGCATTTGCAATGCATATTCTTTTTGCATTATATCACATTTAAATATGTTTAATACAAAAATACAGTACTGTACTGTACAGTACAAATGTATGGTGTCAACTGTTTTTTATGTTAATCATTTTAAAATGTAATTTATTCCTGTGATGTAAAGCTGAATTTTCAGCATCATTACTCCAGTCTTTGGTGTCACATGATCCTACATAAACCACCCTAATATGCTGATTTGGTCCTTAATAAACATTTCTTATTATTATCAGTTGGAAACAGTACATTTTCAGGATAATTTAATGCATCCTTGATAAATAACAGTATTATTTACTTTAAAAAAATACTGACCCCATATGTTTGAATGGTAGTGTATATGTAATTAATTAAAAATGCATATTTTCAATATTTATTAAATATTAAATATTTTTAGTTTAGATTTTTTATTTAATTATTTTAAATTATTTATTTAAAAAATATTACATACACATATAATTAAAATATAAATGTATCTATTACGGGTTGAAAAGGTACAAAATGACAATTCGTGTAAATTTTATTTAAAATATGATTCTTTAAATTCAAAATCATTTTTAAATATTATATACAAGATTAAATTAAAATTTTTAAAATACAATTTTAATATTAATTAAATTGTGCTTTTTACTTGCCACTGGGGCAGCACCCTCAAATCGATATCTTTGTACCTTATCTGCTAACTAACATGTCTCCTTAAGGTACTAATACCCTTTATGGAGGGTACATATACCCTTTATAGAGGGTATATAAGGTCCAAAAGTGTACATTTGAGGTTTGTCGACGATTTGTTAAACACCTAAAGGTACCATTTTCCCACATTTTTTTCTGTTTATAATAGATATCATACAGTATATTATGTATTACATTATTGGATAAATGATAAATATGTTCTCTTACTTATGTGCTATATTTGTTTATGTGCAGATTGTAGAGTAAAGTCAGCTACGGCATCACTTGGATCTCAAGTCAGAGTAAAGTTGGCCAGTTTTGAGTGAGGTTAGCTCTTACCAGCACCATTTTGGTGTAAAAGTGGTAAATCTGATGTTTATTTCCCATTATTTCCTTTTCTTTCACCTATCATCTTCTGTTTTTTTTGCTGTACTTTGACCTCTGTTCTCTTCTCCCACCCCTCTATATCCCCACCCCCCCTTTGTGTCTTTCCATGTGCTGCGACTCAATAACTCCCAGCATGCAGTTTGAGTGTGCACACACACATAAACGGAGGAGTACAGAACAAACACATCTCCTGGATCCTGAGCACCAAAAACTACACTCATCATTTATCAGCTAGCTAAATGCCTGCCCAAACCATTACCCTCCCCAAAGCAGCCAGCAGGATGGGGAGGGGAGGAGAGGGGCGCTGCGCTGGGTGAATTAAACTTTTGAGGGTTCAGCGCTTTCCCACTTTGGCGATTCATCTTTCCTCTCACCCAGGAAGTGCACACCCAGCAGGAGAGTGAGGTAATTACATCTCCACATGACACGGCGCTTCATTACCGCCTGTGTGTCTTGCTCACCGCCACTGCTGTAGTTTAGAGATGGGATACGCGGGGGGTATGGAGATGGAGCCTGTTTTTTTTAGTTAAACAGTAATGGCTGACTACACACAGTCTCTTGGTGGGTGAGGGTAATTTTTATGTACCACTGTGTTAACTGCTGGAGTGGACTGTTAAGAAAATTTGATGGACAAAGTACTAACAGGCCCATGTTGTGTCTGTGGAGGATGTAATGAGTCAGTATTTAGCGACTTTTTAAATTATACATTGTATCTGTGCATGGTATAATGGCTTTCTACTAAGATAATCTATATAAAAATTAGTCTATACAATATTATGAGGTATAGGGCTTGTTAGAGATGCACCAATACTAAATTTCTCTGCCGATACTGATAGATGATTATTCAGAATGATATCGGCCAATGCTGATACCGATTTTTTATTATTGGATGGGAGGCGCTACAAATAATGTTTGATGTAGAAAAAAAAAATGCAGACCTGGCAACCCTGGCTTTAACTACGGGTGATTATAGGGTTGAATAGAGCCTGCTTTAATGTCGCTATTTTTAACTGTTTATGTGTTATTGTTGCGTTAACTAAATTCAACACTAGAGATTTTCTTCACGTACTTTATGAGTTGTAGTTTGAACACGTTTTTCCGCACCCTTTTGATTGACAGGATATAATCGGCCCTGATCATCAGCTGCTTTTGAACAATCAGTCGATGGTCAATAGTGATAATAGCTTTTATCGGCCGATACCAATTGTTGGCCGATACAGACTCCAGTCTTCAGTGTCACATGATCCTTTGAAAAAATCATTCTAATATGCTGATTTCTGCTGCAACTCAACTCAGTTATATTAAGTTCAGCTTACTACAATGAAATTTTGAGTTCACACAGCTTTTTTCTATTAAGTACAATGAACTTTCATTATTATTTGAGTGAAACAAACTTGTTTCATTTAGTTAATTTCACTGTTCAGTTTTACAGTGTAAGAAAAAAGTTAAGAATGTTTTGTATTCGCAAAAATACTTGAGAATTTTATTAAGAAACATTTCTTATTATCAATGTTGAAAACAGTTAGTGCTGCTTAATATTTTTGTGGAAACAGTGATAAATATTTTTCGTTGATGAAAAGAAAGCTCAAAAGAGCAGCATTTATTTGAAATAGAAATCTTTTGAAACATTTTAAATGTCTTCAATGTCACTTCTGATCAATTTAATGCATCCTTGCTGAAAAAAAGTATTAATTTCTTTTTAAAAAACAAAATCTTACTGACCCAAACCTTTAAACACTAGTATATATATTTGTGTGTGTGAATTTATACACTACTGTACATTAAACAAGCCATACAGAGTAGCTGTAAAGACCAGATTAGCTTGATGAATTCATCAGAATTCAAGCATGACTCATTAGGCGTCCTGAGACCAACAACAGAATGAGGTCTTAAATTCATAACTTAGTCTTCTGACTCTCTCCACAGTAATCAAATCAAACAGAAAAAGCATGAAAACTAGCACCTGACCTATTGCATCTGACAGCCTGTCTCTTGGTGTGAGGTGTTTTAAAGACTTGTGCTCTTTCTGTGGTCAGACAGATGCACGCTCGTTCAATAGTCATTTTGATTCCAGTGATTTAGCTAATTACTCTGTATCAGCTCAAGTCATCGATCCCTCCCCTCTCCCGCTGTCAGCCTCTCCTGGGGGTCAGCGAGTGATTGACAGCCATGTAAACCTGCAGGTGTCTGCAAAACGGACTATATCTTCAAGTCAGCTGGCCTGAGTTATGACCACTCGTCTTAACAACTTTTTTAACCAAATATATACTTACATAAGTGTTAATGTCTGCCTTAACACTTATTATAGTCACAGTAACATTTTCTTCCCGTTGCATGTCCATGACTTGCTCTTTAATTTATTTGTTATTTTTTCCTTGAAAATATGTAAATCTGTTTCTTATCGCAACAACATTTGCTGGTTTACAAGACCATCAGTTCTAAAGAAAATGTGGGAGCATCACCATGCGAGGGTGGTTACCAGGGTGTTGCTATGCAATTGCCGAGATGTTGGCGTTTTTAGTTTGTTGCTAGGATGAATAAAACGAGTCATTCCTTCAGTGTCTATGAGATTTTTCGGGGTGTTTTGTTGTCCACAAGATGTATATTTTAAGTCTGATTGCTTGAAGTAACAGCACACTTTTACAGTACTGAAGCCCATTTCCACCTCTGAGCAAAAACATAAAAATAAAACCACAATTGTGAGATTAAAATAAGAAATAAAGTTGCAGTTGTGATATAAAGTCACACTGAGAGATGTAATGTGTGTTTACGAGAATTAAAGTTGCAATCAGAACAACTAGAAATATAGTTGAAATTATTTGAAATCTGAAATCTGAAGATGAAACATGCATCTGTGCAAGTCTGATGATTGTGTGTTGGAGCACTGTGTGTGTGTGTGTTGGAGCACTGAGCTGTGGAATAGGCCTGTAAGTCAGCTTTCAGATGTGACTGCTTGACAGTGCAGGTTTTAAAGGTGCGTTTTGCTGCCTGTCGTTGCTGTGGGCAACAGCAGTGACCCGAGCAGAGTGTGTGACGGAGCCTTACTGAGTTTGTGTTGAGCCTCGTCAGACTTGGACCGCCTGGACTACAAACACACACACACACACACACACACACACACACTGACTCGCACTCAAAATGTATTCAGCTGACTAATATTATTTGACCACATTTGCACTGTTGTTCTGTCCGTCTATCTATCTATCTATCTATCTATCTATCTATCTGTCTGTCTGTCTGTCTGTCTGTCCATCCATCTCTCCGTCCGTCCATCTATCTATCCATCCATCCATCATTCTGTCCTCTATCCATAAGGCTTATAAACCTTTAAACATCAATGCTTTTTAAAGTCCCCCCAAAGTTTTGCCTAGGATTCAAAGTTTGTCTTGACCTTAAAATTAGTTGTACAAATTTAAATGCATTAACTTAAAGGGTTAGTTTGCCACTATATGGAGAAAAATCCTGGAATGTTTTCCTCAAAAACCTTAATTTCTTTTCGACTGAAGAAAGAAGGACATGTCGTCCCAAACACATAAGACCTTTGTTCATCTTCGAAACACAAATTAGGATATTTATGATGAAATCCGAGGGTTTCTGAAGCAGTAACGTCATTGCACCTTTTGAGGTCCAAAAAGCTACTAAAGACATATTTAACACAGTTCATGTGACTACAGTGGTTCAACCTTAATGTTATGAAGTGACGAGAATACTTTTTGTGTGCAAAATCAAAATCAAAATTACGACTTTATTGTCAACTGTTGTCATATGCAGTTGACGCAGTGAACGCAGTACAGAGCTTCCGTGTTTATGTCTGAACAGCGGCTCAGTATTGGCCGGCTCCAGCGTCAACATCACACGCATTCTCATCGCTTCATAACATTAAGGTTGAACCACTGTATGTCTTTACTAATTTTCTGGACCTCAAGGTAAAATGATTTTGCTGCCTAGGTGTGCTTCAGAAACCCTTGGATTTCATCAACAATATCTTAATTTGTGTTCTGAAGATGAATGAAGGTCTTACGGGTGTAGAACAACATGAGGGTGAGTAATTAATGACAGAAATTTCATTTTTTGGTGAATTAACCCTTTAATTTCCTTGAAATCAAATTTTAGTTCATTTAGTGCATCATGTTTACTACCTCAACTCAAATCCAACTTAAATTCGGGAATTGAATTGGATTTTAAAAAGCAGTGTCAATTCATTTCTGAATGGGCACCACCACTGAATGGGTTGCTAGGGTGTTTTGTGTCATTGCTAGGTGGTTGCTTAAGGGGCCGTTCACATGTCATGTCTAAAAACGCGTGGAACGCGCGGCCACGCCACTTCCTCCTCCTTTCCAAAGAGATTGTGCTCCCGTGGCATCTGTCGTTGCTGTGCAGCCATGAACTGCGCTCTCAACCGATGACGAGGAAGTTTCAGCAAATGATAAATTGATTTCTAGCCCTTGCATTAGCTTTACTACTAGATATATTTATGGAGAATAAAAACCTGCCCTGTATAGCTATGATCAGCTGTTCGGCTGAGCTTTTGATGTTTTGTTACGGAAAGGCCAAAACTGATCAGTTGGTTCTTGTCACATGACCTGCGTTGTGCTTGTGGCATTCTGAAAAGTTGAGAATTTTTCATCTTGCTGCGCCTGGAAAACACTATTTTGAGCGTGCTTGCTGCGTGCCTACATTTGAAATAACGAACTTGAGCGCTCAAAAGACGTGATATGTGAACGGTCCCTAAGTCAACAGAGTCTGCCCTTAAGTCTCTATCATATTCTGGTCTCTATATGGCACAGGTCCCTCCATCAATGTAAATCTAGAGGATTGTTTTAGCCAGGTGCCATAGCCATAATTAGCTACATCTTCAACAAGCATCTCTGTGCTAGTATGAGGTTGATATCACATGATACCTGACCTCATATTTTCATACAGTAACCCTTGAATGATTTATAAAGAGTGTTGTCATAACATTATATGGAGTGTGAGTAAATGGTAAAACCACTGCTGCCTTTTTCTATTAGTTTCCATTTTCCATTCCTTTTTCCATTTTAGGAACAATTACCTTAGCACGCATAATCATCTATATTTGACAATTGAAAATATTGCACAAATTCATTAACTTCTGCAAAGCATGTATGCAGAGCAATTATGATTTTTTATAGTCTCTTTATATAAAAACGTGCCTGATTTCAAACTTACTGTCCATCAAAGTGAGAAAAAGTTCAAGCACTAACTCCTACACAAGACTTAACATACTTGCCTCGAATTACCTGTTCAATCAAAATACAACATATTTAAAGAGAAAATGTGGAAACTAAAGTTCAAGGTCATCTTCCAGTCCACCTTGACATATCTGATGGTAACTCTTCTTTTTAAAAAAAAAAAAAAAAAAAGTATTGTTATTTGCTATTTGCACTACCAAAAGTTTGGATTATAGTACAATAAAAAATAATAAAAAAAAATGTAATACCTTTATTCAGGAAGGATGCATAGCAAATTAGCATATTAGAATGATTTTTGAAGGTATCATGTGACACTGAAGACTGGAGTAATGATGCTGGAAGTTGCGATAGTCGTTTCTAGCCTATATTGTGACATACACTGATTTGAGTGAGTTTGATAAGGGCCAAATTGTGATGGCTAGACGACTGGGTCAGAGCATCTTCAAAACTGCAGCTCTTGTGGGGTGTTCTCGGTCTGCAGTGGTCAGAATATATTAAAAATGGTCCAAGTGATCCAAGGAACAGTGGTGAACCGGCAACAGGGTCATGGGCGGCCAAGGCTCATTGATGCACGTGGGGAGCAAAGGCTGACCCGCTGGTCCGATCCAACAGACGAGCTACTGTCACTCAAATTGCTTTAAGAAGTTAATGCTGGTTCTGATAGAAAGGTGTCAGAATACACAGTGCATCACAGTTTGTTGCGTATGGGGCTGCATAGCAGCAGACCAGTCAGGGTGCCCATGCTGACCCTCTGTCCACCGCCGAAAGAGCCAACAGTGGGCACGTGAGCATCAGAACTTCATAACTGGTTTGAGGAGTACAAAAACAACTTTGAGGTCCAATCGAGCATCTGTGGGATGTGCTGAACAAACAAGTCCGATCCATGGAGGCCCCAACTCGCAACTTACAGGACTTAAAGGATCTGCTGCTAACATCTTGGTGCCAGATACCACAGCACACCTTCAGGGGTCTAAAGGAGTCCATGCCTCGAGGGCTCAGGGCTGTTTTGGCAGCAAAAGGGGGACCAACACAATATTAGGAAGGTGGTCATAATGTTATGCCTGATCGGTGTATATCTGAGTGAAATGGCTTCTCAAACAAGAATAAAAGTAGAGCGGGACTTTGTCCATCTGCAGTTGATTTGTTCTTTGTATGCTATTGGTGGATCTCATGAGAGTGACATATATCAATGAGTCAAAGTTACTCCTTTTGCTAAAGCAGTCAGTTGTGCAACTCACCATAAGTCGAGGTTTATGATTAAACACTACCAACATACCTATTCAAAAGCAGCCTCCCACAGTGCCAGCCTATCACACACACACACACAGAGAAACACACACAGCACCTCTGCACCCTCTCGCTCCCTAAAGAAAGCCAAACCTCCTATCTCCCCTCTCTTCCAGAGAGAGAGAGAGAGAGAGAGAGAGAGAGCGGCATCAGGCAGCTGGGTTGCAGCAGTAATAAAGAAAGAGAATCAATAGGGCATGCAATGGAGCCAAGGTGCTGCCATTCATCATGCGTCCTCCCAAACTCCCATCATTCATCAAAGTCAATGAGCCAGCAAATAGGAAAATGACTATTTGTATCAAACACATCTGCACTCATCCACTGAGGTATTTCATTCCCATTAACTCCCATGGTAAAATACACTGAGGGTTTGTGTGCGAAGGAGGGAAGAGAGCGTTGTGTGTCTGTTTGTGTTTGCGCTCGTGTGTGTATACGCTGTTTGCACAGGTTGCTTGTTGCGAATTATCTGCCGAGGAACACTTTTATGGAGTGTGTGCGTGTTGTTTTTGAGGGACATTTTTACGTTCGACAACACCTCCTCCTCCCCCAATCCCTATCCTAACCCCTATCATCCTTTATGGGCTGTCATTGGAGGATTTTAGTGTACATCTTCATCTGCTTATTTCCTCCATCCACCTCCCACTCTCCCTTTTTCTCTCTCTCACCCTCCATTCTCACTAGTACAACCTTTATCATTTTATTTTACCTCCTCATTTTTCCCTTCTCTTTCAAACACACACGCACACACACGCTGTTCGGTTATGACGGTGAGCCCTGTCTTTTATATATAAATCTCCCCCGGTGACACTAAGCGTGGGTTATATTATTCCAGGCCGCTTTTTTTCGATATTGTCGCTCTATAAATTCGGTGGTGCGAGGTAAAGATGAAGGTGGCTGATGGTTGGGATGCAAATGGCAGCGCTATCATCATTATGGTGTAATACCCCATGAAATGGCGGGGATCATTACTGCAAGCGCTTTATGGCCGGCACTGAGTGGATGGGCCAACGCTGAGCGATATTTTATATGAGAGTCTGTATATATGAGCTTTATCCTCCTCTTTCGGGCTATTATTGAAGCAGTGGTGTTTGCTTTGGTGGCTTGTCTCGAGTGGTGATCCGTACACATCATAAATATGACATGTTTTGATAGCACTTTATAATAACTTGCATTAATACGTCATGAGGAAGCATTATATAATACTAAACAGATGTAGTTGGTGTGTATAGAAATGCATTATGTATAATATATTTAAAGAACTTTTAAGGCACCCTTTGTTTTGTTTTTTAACAAGATATTCAATATATATATTTTTTTAAAACATTTATAATAATATTTATAATAATATTCAAATATGCTATATACATTTATTTATGTATGTATGTAAGTGTGTATATATACATACATACATACATGTGCTGGTCATATAATTAGAATATCATCAAAAAGTTGATTTATTTCACTA
The DNA here is from genome assembly GCA_037101425.1 of Elopichthys bambusa. Classification (NCBI taxonomy): domain Eukaryota; kingdom Metazoa; phylum Chordata; class Actinopteri; order Cypriniformes; family Xenocyprididae; genus Elopichthys; species Elopichthys bambusa. The sequence goes on from CM074450.1 coordinate 4,927,644, forward strand.
ATTCCATTCAAAAAGTGAAACTTGTATATTATATTCATTCATTATACACAGACTGCTCTATTTCAAATGTTTATTTCTTTTAATTTTGATGATTATAACTGACAACTAAGTAAAATCCTAAATTCAGTATCTCAGAAAATTAGAATATTGTGAAAAGGTTCAATATTGAAGACACCTGGTGCCACACTCTAATCAGCTAATTAACTCAAAACACCTGCAAAGGCCTTTAAATGGTCTCTCAGTCTAGTTCTGTAGGCTACACAATCATGGGGAAGACTGCTGACATGACAGTTGTCCAAAAGACGACCATTGACACCTTGCACAAGGAGGGCAAGACACAAAAGGTCATTGCAAAAAAGGCTGGCTGTTCACAGAGCTCTATGTCCAAGCACATTAATAGAGAGGCGAAGGGAAGGAAAAGATGTGGTAGAAAAAAGTATACAAGCAATAGGGATAACCGCACCCTGGAGAGGATTGTGAAACAAAACCCATTCAAAAATGTGGGGGAGATTCACAAAGAGTGGACTGCAGCTGGAGTCAGTGCTTCAAGAACCACTACGCACAGACGTATGCAAGACATGGGTTTCAGCTGTCGCATTCCTTGTGTCAAGCCACTCTTGAACAATAGACAGCGTCTCGCCTGGGCTAAAGACAAAAAGGACTGGACTGCTGCTGAGTGGTCCAAAGTTATGTTCCCTGATGAAAGTAAATTTTGCATTTCCTTTGGAAATCAAGGTCCCAGAGTCTGGAGGAAGAGAGGAGAGGCACACAATCCATGTTGCTTGAGGTCCAGTGTAAAGTTTCCACAGTCAGTGATGGTTTGGGGCGCCATGTCATCTGCTGGTGTTGGTCCACTGTGTTTTCTGAGGTCCAAGGTCAATGCAGCTGTATACCAGGAAGTTTTAGAGCACTTCATGCTTCCTGCTGCTGACCAACTTTATGGAGATGCAGATTTCATTTTCCAACAGGACTTGGCACCTGCACACAGTGCCAAAGCTACCAGTACCTGGTTTAAGGACCATGGTATCCCTGTTCTTAATTGGCCAGCAAACTCGCCTGACCTTAACCCCATAGAAAATCTATGGGGTATTGTGAAGAGGAAGATGCGATATGCCAGACCCAACAATGCAGAAGAGGCCACTATCAGAGCAACCTGGGCTCTTATAACACCTGAGCAGTGCCACAGACTGATCGACTCCATGCCATGCCATTGCTGCAGTAATTCAGGCAAAAGGAGCCCCAACTAAGTATTGAGTGCTGTACATGCTAATACTTTTCATGTTCATACTTTTCAGTTGGCCAAGATTTCTCAAAAAATCTTTTCTTTGTATTGGTCTTTAGTAATATTCTAATTTTCTGAGATACTGAATTTGGGATTTTTCTTAGTTGTCAGTTATAATCATCAAAATTAAAAGAAATAAACATTTGAAATATATCAGTCTGTGTGCAATGAATGAATATAATATACAAGTTTCACTTTTTGAATGGAATTAGTGAAATAAATCAACTTTTTGATGATATATTATATGACCAACACCTGTACATACATACATACATACATGTGTGTATATAGCATATTTTAATAAAAAACAAAGGGTGCCTTAAAAGTTCCTATAAATTATATAATATGGGCTTATGATTATGAATTACTTGACATGAGCAGTGTCTTAAAGTTTTATTAATTTACTCAAACTCTAAATATCACCTTTTTGATATATATATATATATATATATATCCTTCACCATAATAAAAGGGTGCTTTTTACTGTTTCAGTTTTGTTACATAAATGGTCAAATTTTATCAAAATGTATTACATTTATATTTCATATTATTAAATATTATTATTATTAATGACAGTTTATATATTTCATATTATGCATTTCATAAATATCACATTTTGTATACATTCATGTGTGTGTGTATGTATATATATAATGACGGATCATTTTTCTGTCCAAAGGCCTTAATAATAATAAAAAACAAAGATATGACATCCAAAGTATGTAAGGTATTACAACTAGATCTCTTTTATTGAATCCAAAAGGTTTTTTATTGAGTCCAGATTTTAATTATATTTTTCTACATATAAAGGTATTTTAAAGATTTTGAAGTGTCAAAAGGTCCTTCGGTTTAACTGTCCAAAGGCCAATACAGCCATTTCATTCGTGATTAAAATATCTTAAAATGTAATAAATGTATATATTTTTATTCTGGCATGATTTTATAACATCATACATCAACATAGTGCTAAATGGTATTAAAAATATGTGTAGAAGTCGTTTCTTTGTTACGAGAAAGAATGTCCGAAAATATTCATTTTATTGATGTCATTTGGAGTAACCAATATAAAGGTAACATTTTGGTTCAAGTCATGTGGTCAATATCATGTGACAGGATGTGACATCATTCAGACACCTGCAAAGGACCAACAATTTGAAAAATTCATGTTTTCACTTGCTCATACGCATGTCCCGAAACATCAGGTCATTCGGTACAACTGCTATAAAACGTGGAAAATGTTTTAGCTAGATATCAGCCTGTGGCACTGTTTGAAAATATTGTCATTCGGTATAACCAAATGTGTCATTTGGTAAAACCGAAATTTTGGTTAAACTGAATGACTTGTTTGGTGACACATTTTGTCCATCTTGTAAAAAATGACAAAGCAGTGTTAGTTGATTATAAAAACCACATAATCTCATTGTTAACACTTAATAAAACATACTGTGTGTGTGTGTATATATATATATATATATATATATATATATATATATATATATATATATATATGAAGAGTTTGGTTCCAAAACACTATAAATCCATTTTGATTAATTTGAGTAAAAATGTGTTTTTTTTACCAAGAAAGCGGCAAGATGAAAACCACTATTTTCTGTTTCAAACTTTCACATAGCATCTTTTGGTTATAAAAACATTAAAAATTCAAATCTAGATTTTGATTTACAAAGGTTTATTATAAAAACTGATTATTTTTAAATTATATTTTAAAACGGATTAATCCATGACACGTTTTTTTTTTTTTTTTTTTCAAAATGCAGTTAATCCATCAATATAAAATTTATTTTTCATATTGAAAATACACAACAAAGTAAGTTGATCCACATATATGACAGCCTCTGAACTTTGTCAATACTTTGTCAAGAAAGGGAGAAAACATGACAGAATAACACGATGGAAATCACATTTTGCGCAAAATTAATAAATGACTTTTTAATACTGACCAGATACAATACTTATTCTGGCGGACTATCACGTTTTGGAACCAAACTCTTCATATATATATATATATATATATATATATATATATATGTATGTGTGTGTATATATATATATATATGTATATATATAATCAAAAAGGTGATATTTATAGTTTGAGTTTTATTGTATGTAAATTAATAAAGACATTGCTCATTTTTTTTGCATTAAGTAATTCATCTGTTAAGCATTAAGCCTACATAACATTATATCACGTTATTCTATCATATTCATCTAATATTAGTATTTAATAATGTAATATTAATATTTAATATCCACAGTAATATTCACATTATTAATGAAAATGTGTTACCTGTGTTGTTGTTTTTTTTTAAATTATTGTTCTTTTTAATGAAGTGGATAAGCCGCCAAATGGCAGAGAAATCAAGAGGATAGAGGTTTACAGGAAATGTCAAGAGAAATTAATTTTGCTGATAAATCAAAATGTGAGCAGCAGTCCTGTCACATGTCGAGTGTTGCTGCTGTGAGCAACAGCGTTAAACCGTCATGAAGTTATGACGGCCCATCACCATGTGTCTTTCACAGACACTCTCAGACGCTTAATCACTGTTTTAACAACAGCGGCGGCAGAAGCAATAACAGTAATGCCTTCCATGAGATATTGAATATTATTTTGAACTAATTTATGCATTATCATAAGTGCCATTACAGTTAGAATTTTTTCTGTTGGAGGTAATGGAAATGTTTTTATAGAGCGCAATCATTTGCATGTAATTTACATATTTATATTGGAAAGTTTGAAGTCACAGTGTAGTCCTTACAGATCACCTTTCTATCCGTCCGTCTGTCTGTTATTGTATCTGTCGATCTATCATTCTATCTGTCTGTCTGTCGTTTTATCTGTTGCTCTGTTCTATATATCTGTCTGTCATTCTGTCTATCATTCTATCATTGTCTGTCTGTATCTCTGTTTGTCGTATCTGTCTGTCTATCTATCGTTCTGTCTGTCTGTGGATCTATTTTTCTATCTGTCTATCTGTCTGTCTGTCTGTCTGTCATCCTATCTATCATTCTAACATCCGTCTGTCTGTTGTTATATCTATCTATCTATCTATCTATCGATCTGTCTGTTTTTCTGTCGTTCTATCTATCGTTCTAACATCTGTCTGTCTGTTGTTATATCTGTCTGTGGATCTATCTATCTATCTATCTATCTATCCATCTATCTGTTTGTTTTTCCTACGTCCTATCTATCGTTCTAACATCCGTCTGTCTGTTGTTATATCTATCTATCTATCTATCTATCTATCTATCTATCTATCTATCTGTCTGTCTGTCTGTCTGTCGTCCTATCTATCGTTCTAACATCCGTCTGTCTGTTGTTATATCTATCTATCTATCTATCTATCTATCTATCTATCTATCTATCTATCTATCTGTCTGTCTGTCTGTCTGTCTGTCTGTCTGTCTGTCTGTCTGACTGTCTGTCATTCTATCTATCGTTCTATCCGTCTGTCTCTCTGTTGTTCTATCTGTCTGTATGTTTTTCTATCTATCTATCTATCTATCTATCTGTTTTTCTATCTATCTATCTATCTATCTATCTGTCTGTCTGTCGTTCTATCTATCGTTCTATCATCCGTTGGTCTCTGTTGTTCTATCTATTTAGCTGTCTGTCTGTCTGTTGTTCTATCTATTTATCTATCTGTCTGTCTGTTTTTCTATCTGTCTGTCTGTCATTCTATCTATCGTTCTATCATCTGTCTGTCTCTCTGTTGTTCTATCTATTTATCTATCTGTCTGTCTGTTGTTCTATCTATTTATCTATCTGTCTGTCTGTTTTTCTATCTGTTTGTCGTTCTATCTATTGTTCTATCATCTGTCTGTCTCTCTGTTGTTCTGTCTATTTATCTATCTGTCTGTCTGTTTTTCTATCTATCTATCTATCTATCTGTCTGTCTGTCTGTCTGTCTGCCTGTCGTTCTATCTATCGTTCTATCATCTGTCTCTCTGTTGTTCTATCTATTTATCTGTCTGTCTGTCTGTTGTTCTATCTATTTATCTGTCTGTCTGTCTGTTGTTCTATCTATTTATCTATCTGTCTGTCTGTTTTTCTATCTGTCTGTCTGTCATTCTATCTATCGTTCTATCATCCGTTGGTCTCTCTGTTGTTCTATCTATTTATCTATCTGTCTGTCTGTTTTTCTATCTGTTTGTCTGTCGTTCTATCTATTGTTCTATCATCTGTCTGTCTCTCTGTTGTTCTATCTATTTATCTGTCTGTCTGTCTGTTGTTCTATCTATTTATCTATCTGTCTGTCTGTTTTTCTATCTGTCTGTCTGTCATTCTATCTATCATTCTATCATCCGTTGGTCTCTCTGTTGTTCTATCTATTTATCTATCTGTCTGTCTGTTTTTCTATCTGTTTGTCTGTCGTTCTATCTATTGTTCTATCATCTGTCTGTCTCTCTGTTGTTCTGTCTATTTATCTATCTGTCTGTCTGTTTTTCTATCTATCTATCTATCTATCTGTCTGTCTGTCTGTCTGTCTGCCTGTCGTTCTATCTATCGTTCTATCATCTGTCTCTCTGTTGTTCTATCTATTTATCTGTCTGTCTATCTATCTATCTATCTATCTATTTATCTAAAGAACACTGTTTGCTGGTAATCATGAATCTCTATGCTCTCATCACTGAAGGACTATTATGAACGACTGAGGGACCAGGGCTACTATTTCTCTCTCTCTCTCTCTCTCTCTCTCTCTCTCTCTGACATCCCCCTTTACTCTTTCTCTCCTCCTGCTCTTTTCTCCTCCTCTGTTCTTGGCTTTCTGCCCGCTCCACTGCAGTTCCTCCTTCGGGAGCAGCAGGCAAAGTCACTGGCTCTAGGAACAGACCTTTCAAATTCATAAAATTCATAGGATTTTTCACAAATGGGTGAACACAATTTTCTACCAATTTCCTCATTATGCAAATATGCAAAATATCGCATTTAGGCCAATTACGGTCCCACACTGTTCCAAATCCACCAGTTCAGGCCATAATTGCAGAAACTATCAAATAATTACGCCCGCTAATTGGGAATATTTGTGACAGATAAAACAAATTCTCTCGCAAATTACATTTCATTCAAGGAACCACTGTGCGCCGCTGCATTTTTATCGAAGTCTAATTTATCTTACATAATGAACTGAACTGAGTACTTGTTATCGAATTTGAACAATTCATATGTCCCTAATGTGGAATGATGAAATAAATTAGAGAGAAATTTATACAATATTTTCCTGATCTAGGCCTACTTCGAGAGGCTCCCGCCATTCAGAGGAACTCTTTCATTGCTATTACATTATGTGTCATGAATCGCAGCTCTAACTGTCGTGAAATCTGATGGAAGCTGATGGGATGCGTTTCCCTCTTTAGAGAGGCTCATCACAGCTCCCACAGCAGAGGCCGTGCCCAAACGTACTGTGAAATGTGAACGAAACTACAAGATGCCCACTGATATCAGGAGGATGGGAGGAAAAGGCATTCCACCTAAAACCAGACAAAATATGATTATTATTATTGTTATTAATAAACAAAGCCTATTCTCCTGAAGTGCAGCAAAAATGTTTTTGGCATATTTATATTTTTACATCATGATAGTGGCGGATGCATAAGTAACAGTGCACATTATTATTATTATTATTATATTACAAAAATATTCAGTAACACCTTTATTTTAGGGTATTTTAACTAGTTGCTTATTAGCATGCATATTACTAGAATATTGGCTGTTTATTAGTAATTATTAAGCACATATTAATGCCTTATTCTACATGCTTAATCCTACCCAACACCTAAATTTAACAACTAACTTACTAACTATTAATAAGCAGTAAATTAGGAGTTTATTGAGGGAAAAGTCATAGTTAATAGCGAATGCATGTTCCCTATACTAAAGTGTTACCAAATATTCATATATTATGTTATTTCTTATATAAATAAGATTATTATTATTATTATTATTATTATAAACCACAGCCTATTCTACATCATGATTGTGGATGATGCATAAGTAACAGTGTACATTATTATTTTTATACAAAATATTTTTTTTTTTACAAAGATATTCATATATCATGTCATTCATATAAAAATAAGATTATTATTATTATAAAACACGTATCCTATTCTTCTGAAGTGCAGCAAACATATTCTATATTCATATTTTTTACAAAAATATTCATATATCATGTCATTCATATAAAAATAAAATAATTATCATTATTATTATAAAACACCTAGCCTATTCTTCTAAAGTCCAGCAAACATATTATATATTCTTTTTTCTTTTTTTACAAAAATATTAATATAGTATGTAATTTATATAAGAATAAGAATAATAATATAAAACACATACCCTATATTCCTGAAGTACAGCAAACAAAAAATGTTTTAGGCATACTTATATTTTTACATCATGGTAGTGGTTGATTCAAAATATTGCATATTAATATTTTTTTAGCAAAAAATATTTATATAGTATGTAATTCATATAAGAATAAGAATATTATTATTATTATTATCATTAGCTTCATGATAGTGGTTGATTCAACTTAGTGGTTGATTAACATAGTGTATATTAATATATTTTTTAACAAAAAATGTATTTAAAAAAAAAAAAGACTTGTTATTCTTTGCATTGCTCTTAAACAAAGTGTCTTCATGTGACCTAAAGGCCAGGAAGGTGATCTGTGGAAAAGCGCATTTATCTTGCTCACCTGTTCTCGGCCAATGTTTGTGTGATTTGTTTAATCCGTGAAAATGGTCTCAGTGCTGTAAACAAGCCGTGCGCGGAATGAGGGCGGCCATCCACGCGTGGCAGCGCTGCCTATTTGTCAAAAAATCTTCCATAAACAAATCGTGGGCCGGGCGGGATAGGTGATGTCTCCATTTTAAACAGGGGCTTAAACTCAGAGGGCACATGAAAGAGCATCATTCAGAGGTGACTGTTTAACTCCATAAATCACGTTGATGAGGTTTGGGAACATGTATGACAGTTTCTTTTCACACACAATCTCTTCATTTGAAAATTGGTCATTAGTGAAAGTCTGTATTTTACAGCCAGTATAAAAGGCTTTGTTTTTGTCATTTTTACAAGGGAACGCATCGAGATGGGGAGGTCCACAGATATGTCTAATGTTTAATTCAATGCCATGGTCGCTAAGTATTTTTTAATTGACAAATTAGCGAGTTCTAATATACTGGAATTTAATCCTAATTAGTTAAGCGGCTGCTCAAGGTTTGAACATTGCACCATTTATTAAGAGGTCAATTTATTATTTGTTAAGAAGGCTTTATGAAATGAAAGGGCTATTTTTCAAATCGCTCCGCCCTTTAACCGTGTCGTGCTGTTTGCTGTAGTCATTATGAATTCACTTTGATTTCAATCCCACAATAATATGGTCACTAATGGCTCTGATATTGACGCTAATTGTAAGAGTCAATATTGAGGCACAGCGGGAAGCCTCAGTCGGGTCGGGTCTCTGCTGCAGTCCTACACACCGCTGCTGACTTGTTTCTTTATTTGCATTTATTTCATGTCATTTTTAAATACCTGTAAATTGAGACAATTAAGTCTACATCTTTTATTTTTCCTTTTATATTTTTGAGAAAAATAACAGACGATTTACACCAACTGCAGCCAATTACCTCAAAAAAATAATGCATTTATATTGCTAAATTAATGCGTTTACAAAGCACACCTGCTTTATCAGATCTTTATCAGATTGCATCATTTTTAATTGTAAAGTAAATTAAACACATAAGCTTGCTCTTTGGGGACTATAAATGGACTCCAAAAGTATAGTACATTCCAATTAAAACCTTAAAATGCTTTGTGTAGTGTACAGCAACCTTGAGACATTATTACTATTATTATGGCTTTTTAATTCCACAAAGACTATTTTTATTCAATTTTGTTTTATTGTTACTATTTTATTTTATATGTATTTATTTTGTAAAAATGTATCATTTCCGAAGAATTTAGCGAATTATTATTATTATTATTATTTAAATAAGATTTATTGTTTAAAGCAAAAACATGCATATGTTAATCAGTGCATATTTTGTGTTTACAGGACTCTCTCTCGCTCACTCGCTCACTCTCTCTCACACACACACACATATTTTAGGACACCAGTCCCTGGTTCCCCCGTCCCCCATCCGTACACAATGTCCTTCGGCTCTTGCAGGCGCATCATGTGCTGCCGGAGCGGACAGATGAAGAAGAGGATATTAAGTGACTCTATCTAACATCCAGGACACAATGGCGGTGATTGATGGAGGACAAAGTAGGAACAGCAGGACGGAGGATGGGGAGGGGGGTGTCCGTTGGGGGTCTCTGTCGAGAGCTGGTGCGCCGTCCCCGTCCGCCGTGTTTACTCACTGATGCTCTCAACAAGACAGCCATTGACACTCGGATGGATGAGTCCCGATCCGCCGCACGGAGCCAGAGGTTACCGGGGCTGGAATATAGAGCTCCTCCACGACACGCTCCCTTCACCTAATCTTCCGGCAAAATATTTATCATTATCAATTGGGGCCTGCTCTCTGACATTAGAATACCACGTATGGATAAACCTCGGGAGGATTATCGATCCGCCCGACAGCAGGCTCACACAGGCGGCCGTGAAAGACTTGGGGTCATACGGGACAATACGAATAAAAGCATGGTATATCCAGCACTCCGCTCGGGTTTATTAAGTAAAACAATGAGCCAAATCACACCTCCGTGACATACGTACACAGCCCACAAATGCTTCTGGAGGAACCCAGCGCTGCACTTTTTTTACACACTGATTTACACTACTAGTCAAACATTGTGAATAATTGTGATTATTCAAAAGAATAATTATTCAAAAGAAGTCTCTATGCTGTACACTGTAAAAAATTATTTTCATGATTTATCACACAATTTTTTCTTTTGTCAAATCAACTTCAATATTTAATGTGGTTCATATAACATAATATTTTGAGTTTCTGTTAATTAAACTAATCGCCTTCATAGTATGAACTAAAAAATTTTATTTCAATGAACTCAAATTACCAGCAACCAGCTAACTTACTTTTTTAAGTTAAACCCACATTTTTTTTGTACAGTGCATTTATTTGATCAAAAATTCAGTAATAATGCGAAATATTTTTACAATTTAAAAATTTAAAGTTTTCTAGTTGAATATATTTTAAAATGTAATTTATTCCTGTGACAAAAAAAAAAATGTTTTTCATATTTTTGTGGAAAAGTTTGGGCTGAGTAAGGTTTTTTTTTTTTTTTTTTAAGAAAAAGGAATTAATACTAATTAATGCATTAAATTGTTCAAAATTGACAGTTAAAACATTTATAATGTTACAAAAGATTTCTATTTCAAATGAATGCTGTTCTTTTGAACTTTCTATTCTTCAAAGAATCCTGAAAAGGCAGCAAAAAAAATGTTCTACATTGATAATAAGAAGTATATTATAATTGAGCACAAATAATAATTGATAATAACTGAGCAGCAGTAATGGCTGCTGAAAATTCAGCTTTGCATCACAGGAATAAATTACATTTTAAAATATATTAAAAAAGAAAACAGTTCTTTTAAATTGTAATAATATTTCACAATGTTATTGTTTTTACTGTATTTTTGATCAAATAAATGCAGCCTTGGTGAGCATAAGAGACTTCTTCTTATTTCAGTTATTCCAAAATGTTTGTATATCATCATCTCATTATAACTGAACTGATTGTGTCAGATAAGAGGAACCCCCAAAATGTGCAGAGTTGGGATGAAGCAAAACAAAATAATGTTAGTTGATGGTTGGTAAAACATTTGAAGAGGATATTTTATGTTTCCTCCTCCTGACTGAAACAGATGTAAAACCTAAATTCACGTTGTGCGATGTGTATTTTGTCTCCTGTAGACCCGGTCTGGGTGGAATTGAGAAGATGGCAGGTCGATATTAGAAATGTCTGTTATGTATCTGTCATATTTCCAACTTTATTCCTTCTGAAGTGGAGAGAGAGAGAAACAGAGCGCTCAGGATGAATGGCAGCAGGTGCCAACGGCTTCTCGCCTCCCGAGCGCTAATTGACCGACAGCGTTCATACACACATTCTCACTAATTTTACATTTGCTATTCCAGTGGGGTAACCAGGCACATCTCAAGGAATACATAGTATTCGCTCTTACCGTGCAGGCCATTGATGATCTTTAAAAAAAAAAAAGAGAGAACGAAATTAGCAGCTTTGTTTGATAACAAGGCCTCTAAGATTCAGACTCGTTTTCTGTTTTTTGGAGCAATTCTTGCAAAACACACACACCAGAAAGACTCATTCTACTTTTTCAGAATTTGTAAATGGAAAAATGGAAAAAGAAATCATGTGTTGATGTTTCTATGACAGGAATCTGTGATTTTATTGTGGGAACTGAGGAGAATTAAAACATTTTTTGGGGGTTGTTTTGCACTTTTAGATAATATTCTGTATCTGATTTATATTAAAGCAGGTCAGAAATCTACAAGTGTGCAGATTAGTGTCAAGTACAATAAGGTAATCTGATTACATAACTCACATTACTTGTAATTTCACTGTAAAAGAATTGTTGCTTTAACTTAAAAAAGTAAGTTACCTGGTTACCTTAAAATTTTGAGTTAATTGAAATTAAAAATTTGAGATAATACAATGAAGGTGATTGGTTTAATTAACAGAAACTCAAAATATTATAAATTAATTATTTAAGTTGATTTGACAAAAGAAAAAATGTGATAAATCATGAAAATATTTTTTGTGTTGTTGCCCCCAACACTGGTAAATGTACCCTATATGTACAGTATAGTTACACTGTAACAAGGGCACCTTAAAATAAGTGTAACCAAAATGTTTTTTAACAATTTTAAAACTTATTAAAACATACTTGTTATGCTATCCCCCATGCACATCCCACCTCATCTCCATTTTAATTTAAGCATTTCATTAAAATAATACCAATAATAATTATACTAAAATACATAACTTCATTGGCTTAAACACTGTCCTATGTTGTTCAATTTTATGGGTCCAACAGAAGCAGGGCAAATGGGGAAATAAGTGGTGTAACAACTGTGTGCTCAGTCATAATATGCCTGTTTGTTTGGGGGGGGTTTTCATTGTAGATGATATATAGTGATATTATATATCAAATTAAACAAGAACCTGCTGATTCAGATGGTGCTAGTTCTGTCATTTAACATGTCAAATCAAATTATAATTTAGAAGTCAAATTTTTTTCTTCTTCTTGTAAATCCTTTATATTTTTACTGCCATTAAAGTATGGTGGTGGTTGTGTATGATGGTTCACAACACTCCCTGGTGTCTTTTGCATTTTTAATATTAAGGGTATAAGGAAAAACATAGCATAACATAGCCTTCTCAATCGCTTTGGGTTGGTTTTCCTCACCCTCAGCTTCTATTATTAGTGGAGTACCTCAGGGTTCTATCCTGGGCCCGTTTCTTTTTAACTTGTGTATGCTTCCACTTGGGAATATTTCTTTTCATTTTTATGCTGATGATACCCAGCTTTATTTGCGATTGAAAGCTGGCGATTCCATTCACCCTTTGCTAGACTGTCGTGAGGACATAAAACAGTGGTTGTAAACTTTATTTCAGTTTTGTTTTTATTGAGTTGAAGAATCATCTTTAGTCCCCCGAAATTGAGAGGTGGTCTTATCAATGTGCTCATTAATCATTTCCCTTCAATTTAGTCTCAGGTAAGGAAACTTGGTGTCTTTCTGGACTTAAAATTTTGCTTAACCAAGCAAATTAATTTGTTAAGAATAGTTTTTATCACTTACAAAATTATTTCCAAACTTAAAACATTTTTGTCCTTTCAAGATCCGGAGAAGGTTATTCATGCTTTTATTATTTCATGTCTAGACAATTGTAATTCCCTTTATTTTGGTCTTCCTCATTCATCCCTTTCACACCTTCTGATGGTTCAAAATAAAGCTCCAAGACTGTTGACTAGGGCAAAGAAATATGACTGTGTCACCCCAATTTTAGCCACTCTCCACTGGCTTCTGGTCCATTTTATGATCCAATTCAAGATTTTGTTGTTTCTTTCCAAATCTCTTAATGACCAGGCTCCATCTTATCTTAAAGATCTTCTTATCCCATATACATCTAGTACACCTTTAAGATCTTCTGACATGGCATGTCTAAAAACTAAGGGTGATAGAGCCTTCCGTTGCCGCCCCTTGCTTGACATCCACCTTGCACCTTCCATTATCATTTTTAAAATGAGTCTGAAAATGTATCTTTACTCCCAGGTGTATTAAGTATCCTTTATATTGTTTTATATTATTGTATTGTATTCTTATATACAATTAATTGAAATGTACTTATTAGCAAACAACATGCCATGACATAAATTCCCACAATGAGTGCCTTTATTGTCAAACAAACTTGAAATTCATTGCAAAAGCCTTTAGGAGGAAAGAGAGGGAGCCAGCGGAGGTGTTCAGAAACAGATGCACATCACTGCTTTGTTTTATGTGAACTAGTCAGTAAACGAATTAGCTACTATTGGGTTTATGTGATCAAATACACTGTCTGGTATGACAGACATTCTTCATGCTTTAGAACATTGATTTACATTATTAAATGTTTAATTGAATATTAGAAAGGGGGGCCTTTGTTGAAAGCAAGTGCAGTTCAGACACACACACACACTGCTTTTGAAAACTCCAAAGTCATCCAGTTTGCTCTAATCACCACAATTAGTCCTGAATTATCACCGGACTCTGACAGACGTTCCTTGTAACTCTCTTTTATTTCCAGGCAGCGCTAATCAGCCGCTCTCATTACTGACGCTGATTAAACTGCAAATTAGCCAGCAGTGGCCCCGTTCAGCCTCCCCGCGACTCGCTCAATATCAATTAGGCCCAGCAGCTTGTCTGCGGCTCTCTGGGCGCTTCCAAATGCTTGATAGTGCCACTTATTAGTTTGGAAAACTAGGAAAATACCAATAATCAACGAGTCAGAGAAAGAGGGAGAGGGAAAGAAAGAAAAACGGCTCTTTTTTTTATTTTATTTCAGCTCAGGGGCCAGTTTTAGGAGGCCCGGCCGATAATAACGGCTGTCACATCAGACCGGAGCACGGGTCGCCCCTTATCAGGGTGTCAGCAGGGAAGAAAAATGTATTAGACAAGGTAATATCTAGGCTTTTTGAAGTCACTTTTAGATATAATGAATCGCATTAAGGCGTGACAAATCTGAAATCCTACATCATTAGGTCGTTCCGGTAGCAGTGAGAATGAATAAGTATTTTTTCTCTCCTTCTAACCTCTTGGAACCGGAGTTAATGACAGTTTATTTTATTTATTTATTTCATTAAAGTGAAATCATCTAATAAGCCCGCAATTATTTTCCTCTGGTCCCTTGTAAAAAGTGTCCAAGCAATAAAAGCAAACATAAAATGGTGGGAATTCAGAAGCCCGATGTTTTAGTTTCTCATTAAGCACGGTAATTTGTGAATGAATGGCGTATAAGCTGGAATCACAGTAAATGATTATTGCAGTAAACAATATCAATGGCGAGTATACGGCTCAATCGCAGGCAGCGCTTTGGAGCTTTGTGGAAATTTTCAGTGCATCAGATTGCAGTTATTTCACCATTCCCCTCTGATCAAAGAGTCTGAACACCATTTTATCACTTTACCAGTCAATAATATCTGACTAAATCTGTGTGCAGTTGTATCTCAAGAAGCTATTTGACCTTCGACCTGGTGTAACCTACACTGTAAAAAAAATATATTTTCATGATTTATCACATTTTTTCTTCTGTCAAATCAACTTAATTAATATGATTCAGATAACACAATATTTTGAGTTTCTGTGATTAAACCAATCGCCTTCATTGTATTAACTCAAATTTTTAATTTCAATGAACTCAAAATTTTAAGGTAACTTAAACCAACAAAGTTAAACCAACAATTCTTTTTTTTTTTTTTTTTTTTTTTTAGTGTATTGTAGATTGATTCTTTCATACTAAATACTATTTTTGACTGAATAAAATCAGTTTAGACATTACCGCATGTATCACATTTTAAAAATTATATATATATTTATTTCATACAGCAGATATAATGCAAACATTTTTCTGATTTGCATAACATCAACATGACACTATTGTTTTGCAATAAATATCTTTTTAGTATATAATCATTTTCATGTTTATTACCATGAAGCTGCATTGAAACATCTGTTTCGCATAAAGCAATATATATATAAAAATTACATTTGATGGCCACCTCTGACCTGGTTGAACAATAAGGGTTTGCATTGATCAATTATTTAATCCACATTTGGATACACCCTTGAATAGAATAGAATAGAATAGAATAGAATAGAATAGAATAGAATAGAATAGAATAGAATAGATGCTAGCAAGGTCAGCATTATTTATTTATTTATTTATTTTTGGGTGGCGAACTAGTTTCTATAGTCTGACTCCTACAGGGTTTATATATATATATATATATATATATATATATATATATATATATATATATATATATAATTTATCTATTCTATTTATTTTATTAGTTCATTTAAATGGTTTCTAATGGACTGGAGGCCAGTTCAAGGGTGTTTTGTCCTGATGGCATCCAGCTTTGCTACAGCTGACCCTTTTTTATAATCAATAACCGTAAATGAGTCGATTTAGCGATATGATCATGAATCACGCGCGTCTCAATCTTCACCGGACAGTACTGCTTCGCGTGCAGTCTTTCTAGGTTACCTGGGTGACAGAGGACCGGCAACTCTGCTCGTGGGCTCCGGTAGTGATGACATTCATCATTCCCGGCGCGTTGTCTGCAGTTTGACAACTCCTGACACGTGTGACATATCTCACTTTACCTGCTCCAGTCTAAAACATTACCTCCGGCAATCGAGGTGTCTATGATGTCCACTGTGCTTCCAGTGGCTGTGAGGAGTAGATCTCACGGAGAGCGACACAGTCGACAGTCCAGTCCGGTCACATCACTGACCAAAGCAATAACAGCCTACTAATACAACAACAACAGTAATGAAAGTAAAATAATAAATAATAATAATATAAAATACATTATTACTTTTTAAAGCCTAACCCACAAAAATAATTAAGACAGTCGTTGGCCAATAATATCATTTATGCTGTAATGAACAGGTCTGTTTACATATAGATCTGTTAAATGTTTATTTTAATTATTAATAGTAGCAACATATGATTTAGCCTACATGTAGGCCTAATATGAAAATAACAGATTCAGTAATAATCAGTAGTAGAATAAGAACGACATTATACCATGTAATACTATGATACCTTTATATATACCATAGTACTAAATTCATATAAGCTACTGTGATATTTACATAACCTGTACAATTTAAAAAAAGCATAATATAACAATGATACCCGTATGTTTACTTTTTTTTTTTAGTGTATTATTCCATTATTTTTTATCACCCTTTGTGGGCAAACAACCTATATAAATTGCATTATAAAATGTACTAAAAATAAAAACGGAGATAATCTTTGAACTGCTGTCACATGCTCTGTTTTATCTACGCATGCGCACACTTTCCGCTGCGTGTTGGTGTGTCACTGTGCTATCAGGCTAATCTCAGCTGCGCGCTTGTCTTGTTACTACTTAATTGTTAACATATTTACGCTCTTTTCCTTCCGTTTTACTATTTCAAACAACACGGACAATGGCGGATCCAAGAATACGACAAATAAAAATCAAGACCGGTGTGGTTAAACGGTAAGAAGGCTGAATAATCAGATTTCTTTTATGTGCGACGGTAAGGCCGCAGGTTCACCGCGCCATTCTACAGGCATACGCAGCAGATGAGTGAGCTCTTTGGCAGAGGCTGTAAATATAGTCCGGTGCTCTGACAGCTGCAGTAACATTGTCCAGATGTCAAGTTCAAGACTCCGGTCACTTTCGGTGCAGTGAAATCTATGAATGTTATGTAATTCATAAATAATTCATTATTTGCAAGTTTGTATTTGTGTGTTATGAGTCCAATAGACCAAAGTATAAGTAGACAAGTAGTCAAAATGAGGTATTGAATGAAGAATAGGAGGCTTTGTTAATGCCATGTGAAATAGATATTTATTTCTGTATCATCTGGACTATAATAAAAGAACTCCGTTATGCTGCTTGATATTGCAAATGCAAACTATTACTTTTCATATTATTTTAATTTATTATCGTAATCATACACACTAGTTTGTAGCTCAAATTATTTTACCATTTACAGCATTCTATTTATCTGTACACACGTGTGTGTGTACATACATATATATATATATATATAATTATGAATATTATATTATATAAATCATATTTATTTAGATATTATATTGTATAAATAAATATGTATTTTTTTGTTAAATTTAAAAAAAAAAAAAAAGTAAAAATGTCGTAACCCAAAATACTTGCATAAGGTGTGTGTGTATATATATATACACACACACCCATATATAGAGAGAGAGAGAGAGGGAGAGATTTTTACATTATTTTTGAAGTTGACATGAAAAGTACAAACTTTATAGCATCAGATATGACCTGTGACATATGATCACATTGACGTTGATTATTTTTGGTTTGTACGACTGACAGTCCCCAGTAAGACCAGAAGCACAGAAGTGCTTAATGAATGTTAGACTCGTATTAAAGTTGGTCATTTGTGTTCTGCGAGTGTCTCTGTTCTTGCCTCATCTTCTCTTCATCCCCTCCCTTTCTCTGCTCTCTCCTCCAATCCCCACCTGACTGCTGTTTGCATTGATTGACCAGATGAGGGCCTGATTGAGATGGGCCTGTTTGATAGGGCTGGTAATGGAAGTGTGGGAATGATTCTCAGTGGAATTGAGAAAGAGAGAGGGTTAGGAAACAACTCGCACACCATGCCAACACAGGAGACAACATCGTAATGAGCTACGCCACGATAAGAACCCAACGTTTGGCCTGTCAAACTCAGCTGATGTTCACATGAGGGACCAATCACGTCTTGGTGTCTGAATTCATTTATGCTGAATTTGCTTATTGCATCGGCACCGTTGGTGTCAATTGATTGTTTTATGATGGAACATTCCTGCTGTTAGGCCCAGCGATGGCAGACACATCGTTCGTGTCTCTTAGACATGTTTCTTCTGGATTTCCCATCTGTTTTTGGCTCTCTGTGTGGACGGTCCAGCCTTCGTATCGATTAGAGCGGTGCGAGTTGCTTTGTTTTCTTTCAGCTGGGTCTTTAGGTCCTATAGATTTCTCTCAGATTTCTCTCCCCATGCGAGTGCAGGCCTCTGTGGTTCACTCAGACCGGGGCTTCTCCGCTTCAGGTCAGATAATTGATTTTGTCCACCTTTGAACGCTGTATTGCTGAATTGCATTTCTTCATTTGTCAGGCCTGTGAGGTGTGGGCTTCTTGATGGTCACCTGGTTTATTTGTTTTAGGTCTGTTTGTATGTTTGCTCTAAGCTTGGCCTCTATGTAACCGTGTTTTTAAATGAATGCTGAAATAGAAAGCATGATTCCTGATACTGTCAATATAGGACAGAATATCATTTTTGATGTTGAAAATCCTTTGGTTCTTCAGGATATGGAGCATTTACTTTTTAATGTCCATCTTCTGACAAAATGCAGAATTCAAGCCAGAATTCAAAAACTTGAGATTAGTAGAGCATGGTGCTTGCAACGCCAAGGCCATGGGTTCGATTTTCAGGGAATGCAAAAAGTGTCTACCAAATGCTTAACTGTAAATGTACATTATCCGTTGAGAAGGCTGTCAGAAGATTTTAGGAACTGGCAAATAATTTGGCAACATTAAAGGGTCACCCTTATGTCGCTCTAAACACCTAAGACTTTAGTTCAACTTTGTAACACAAATGAAGATATTTTTGATGATCCATTGACAGTCTATGCAACTACCACTTTCAAGCCCCAGAAAGGTAGTAAAGGCATCATAAAGTACTTCATGTGGTTTAACATCAGTTTTATGAAACGATGCAAGTACTTTGTTTGTGCAAAAAAACAATTTACCACTTTATTTACAATATATTAATCTCCAACAGTATGTTTTAGACCACTAGAGTCACATGGAGTACTTTATGATGTCTTTACTACCTTTCTGGGGCTTGAAAGTGGTAGTTGTGTAGACTGTCAAGGTAGGGACAGAAATCACTTGGATCTTAATTTGTGTTCTGAAGATGAACGAAAGTCTTGTGGGTTTGGAACGACATGAAGGTGAGTAATTAATGACAGAATTTTAATTTTTGGGTGAATTAACCCTAATCTCAAAATGGCCAAAAATCAGACGTTTGACTGGTCAGGCTAATATATTGTGGTGGGCAATATATTGGTTAAAACTATATACTGCACTTTAAAAAAAAAAAAAATATATATATATATATATATATATATATATATATATATATTTACAGAAAAATCCTGCAATAAAAACCTATTAATTGATATCTTTGTAAAAGGTTTAACGTCACTTTATATGTAATTTTACTAGGGATGCACCTAGGGCTGTGACGGTCGGCATGACAACCACGCCACCGCGGTCATGGAGTGTCACCGGCGGTGGTGTGGGGGTGTGTGTAAAATAAATATATATATATATATATCTCAGAGGTCGTGTTTACCAAAATGTTTTTAGCAGTGACGGAAAAAAATCTGAAGCCCGTCCGTCATTTTGACAGATTACTGAGGCTGATGTAGCTTGTAAATGCAATTCCCACCCCTGTCCAGTTGGTGCTGTGTGCGCTCCAGTGTGTCTGCAGAGCGCGAGTTAAGTCTCCAGAATAAAATGTGTTTGATTACACACAGGCGAGCACCCAGTTAAAGTGCATTTTATAATAATAAAGTTATAATAATACTTACATAATTAAGCTTCTAATCCCGTTTGTTTTGTTTTGTTTTAAATGGTTCGTTTTGATATTTTTCTTGCTGACTATCAAGTTTACGGTCAACTAATAACTTTTCTGAGGTATAATGTTACGTGACATTGTTTGCAACGATTTCGGTAAGCTACTGTCTTTCAAAATTTTTTCTGATTTTCATTCATGTTTATTTCGTTCTGTAAAGAGGAAAGGATGATCGCGTTCACTCACGATCCGTGACAAGTGTTCAAGATGAAAACTGAAAAGTGACGGAGTCTTTGTTCAACTTTCTTTTCATAGTATAAATAAATGCATAGCCTAGGCCTATTTACTTATCCTGTAAATTCATGAATAAAAATGAAAATGTCAAAGTTTTCACTCCAAACAAATCACCACAAAAGCTAAACATTACAGAGCACAAGAAGTGCGCATTAATCTCTCTCTCTCTCTCTCTCTCTCTCTCTCTCTCTCTCTCTCTCTCTCTCTCTCTCTCTCTCTCTCTCTCTCTCTCTCTCTCTCTCTCTCTCTCTCTCTCTCTCTCTCTCTCTCTCTCTCTCTCTCTCTCTCTCTCTCTCTCTCTCTCTCTCGCATTATCATCAACATACAGCAAATTACTCAAAACACTTATTACAACTAACAGTAAACAAATACATAGAGATTTTATGCCTTTTCGGGGGATGCTTAATAAACGGACAAACTTTAAATCTGCAAAATAACTCTGAAGAACTCCTCAGACCGTAGACGAGAACACCCGTCAAAATAAGAGTCCCACCTTAGTAAAGGAGAGTGCAGATCTAATACATATTTAAACTTACAAAAAATATTAAAATGTATACAAAAACAAATTAGAAGCTTAATCACAATAAAGTCTGTTGCAATAAAGAAGGATTAATATGTATATAATTTATACGGTGAAGAATATGCAGTGCCTTTATTTCTGTACCTGAAAACTATTAAACCTACCTAAAAATCACTTTATTTCATATGTATCTTTCTGTTGTGTTTATGTAGGCCTGTTAAATGTATCCAATCGATGTTCATTAGAAATTATTTGATGAAGCAGCAATAAACCTGCTAGTATATTTTAATGCAGGTGTTTTTGAACTTTGCTTATTTAAAACATGATCAAAATACTATCTATTTTGATGACAATTTCAAATAGGAGAGGAAGTGACAAATATCGGTATCAGCCAATAATTGTTTGTTAATATTGGTATCGGTATCGGCCCCAAAAAATCATATCGGTGCATCCTTAAATTTTACTGTACAAAACTGTGAAATTTGTTTTTTTCTGTTTTGTGTTTTCTGTTTTACCACCTGTATTATGGTGGTTGTCAGTATGTTTTAAGGTAAAAAGCAGATTTTCATAGTTCAAGTATATTATTAAAGGGTTAGTTCAAATGTAAATAATGTCATTAATTACTCACCTTCCAAACCTGTTAGACCGTCGTTCATCTTCAGAACACAAATTAAGATATTTTTGATATGAGCTATCTGACCCCTGATAAACTGCAACGTTATCACCACTTTCAAGGTCCAGAAAGGTACTAAAGACATTGTTGAAATAGTCCATGTGACTGCAGTGGTTCAACCTTAATGTTAGGAAGCGACGAGAATACTTTTTGTGCGCAAAAATAAAAACTTTATTCAACAATTTCTTCTCTTCCCTGTCAGTTTCCTACACAGTGCAGCACTTATACGTCATAACGCCGACTCATTATTGGCCGGCACCTGCGTCAGCTGACAGCTGCTCACATGTACAGCATCGTCCAAAGTGAAGGAGGGTGACGGAAGAGAAGAAATTGTTATATAAATGTTATATTGTTTGTTCTTTGCACATAAAAAGTATTCTCATCACTTCATAACACTAAGGTTAAACCACTGCAGTCACATGGACTATTTTAACAATGTCTTTTCTGGGCCTTGAAAGTGGTTATAACGTTGCAGTCTATCGGAAGCCAAAAAGCTCACAGATTTAATCAAAAATATCTTAATTTGTGTTCTTAAGATGAACAAAGGTCTTGCGGGTGTGGAACGACATGAGCGTGAGTAATTAATGACAGAAATTTCATTTCTAGATGAACTAACCCTTTAACAGTGTTGTGATGTGGTCACCCTTTCCACCAATGACAGCTGTTCTTCTTGCACTGTTTGGTGATGCAGGGCTATGAAGAGTTATCCTGAGGTGATGTGTCAATGCTAGAAATGGTTGTACACGTGTATGCTTGTAATGTCAGTTAATTACCACCTTCGGGTCAAGCCCCTCTCATACGGCTACATCCCACGTTTTCAAAAGCCTCAAGGGAGTTCCTGAAACGGTGGAAAAGTGGTCAAGATCTCATGCCAAATGTTGTCAGCTCAGTAGTGTTCTCTGCTCGGCCTCGGTTTGGAAGCATTTAGGCCAAATGTTTAAAAAAACATCCACTTTTCACCAATATATTCATTCGGTGAAGAAATGAGCTATTTTTACAGAACTTTCTCTCCGTCTTGGCCTTGACAACTGGATGGCGTTGGTCTGAACGAACCGCCAGCCAATTTTGCATCTCGCCGTCTTCTCCGTCTTCCACCATCCCTTTCTACCCTTCACTTGCCGTTTTCTTTTTTCTTTTCTTCTTCTTTTTGGTGATGTATTCCAGTCAGTGTTTTCTGGCCTAGCTCAGCGGATGCACTTAATAAAATGACAGACGTAATTTGCTTTTGTCACCGGGTCTCGCCGCCGGCCCGCCGCCTCAAAAATACAGTATTAGAGGGAAGAGAATGTGTGTGTCGAGTCTAATTCTTTTCTCTATTTTCCAGAGAGATGCTTTTTCCATTAAGCTGAAGGAAGCAGCCCTGGCAGCCCCATTTACAGCTGCCCAGCTCCGCCCCTGCTATAAGCAGCTCCCACATCACCCTGCAGAAACAAGAAATTAACATCAGCATGACACTTTTTCATTAGCCTGTCCCTCACTTTTATTAGAATTATGCTACACCCCGATCTTTCCACCCCTCCGGCTTCCTTGCCGGTTGCACCCCCATTCCTTTTCCCGTGGTCTAATTTTTGTGCGCGTGTCAGAGAAAGCCTTACCTTGAGCATATGTAGAGAATTGCACCAGGGCTTCATGATTGAAGCCTGTTAAAACCGGCGTAATTGACGTAAAATATGACATATTGTCGCAGGCGGAGACGGATCTTACGGCACGCAGCCCAGGCTGGCAGCATGTTTGATTAATGGAGAAGCGTCTCGTGCTCTCCCTCTCTTTCTCGCTGTCTAACACACACACATACACAGCTGATTTTATGAAAAATGAATTCCGCAACGCCATGTCCTCCCGACAAGCGAGCAGGCCGCAGACGGAAAGCGGCTATTAGCTAGAATCATTATCAATAGTGATATTTTCAAACTCCATTACGGCAATCAGGCCGTGAATTTATTCAGTGCGTTTAGTTCATTTGGCCATAATTGATAAATAATCAAAATTTATCAATGTACTCGCACTGCGTTTTCACTAACAATCAAGCAAAAGTGGCCCATTTGCCACCTGACTTAGTCCAAATTAGGGACTAAATTGATGATCAATTAATCCTAGTAGGGGCAGTACAGTGTCTTTGTGAGTATGTGCGATGGAGAGGGAGACAGATGCGGTTAAAAGACAGATTAGCGTAGCGATCAGGATGTAGCTGATGCAGTTTTGCACTGTGGCTAACAAGCATGCAGCTTTTCTGAGACTGACAGTAGATAATCATTAAGGAAGAGAGAATTGGGAGGTAGGAAATGTTGGGATAGAGATACAGTAGAATGAATTAGTGTTTGTTCATGGGTTGAAATTATGTGGGGAATAAGATGTTTGTTAGGGCCTTGATGTTTCATTTTGTCTAAGTGTTTTTTTACCAGTTTGTTGTTTCAAAGATAACTGATTTTTTAAAATTTATTTTATATATATATATATATATATATATATATATATATATATATATATATATATATATATATATATATATACTTGAGTGCGGTATAACTGAAATCTTTTATCATGCTATGAGGCATTTTATGACGCTGTAGCAGTATATATCACAGCATAGTATATGCTGGAAATTCAACAAAAATATTTTACATATCACATAACCATTTTGTAATTGTTTCCCCATTTGTGCTTTTTTATTTTATTTATCTATTTGGTGCAACTTGATAAATACCAACATTAGTAAAGTATAAAACTGCTGGCTTCAGGTTAATAGAACTGCTAGCTTCTCCTTGTGTAGTGAGTTTTAGTAGTGTGCAGTAAGTACAATACTAAAAGTTTGGGATTGGTAAGATTGTTTTAATATTTTTTGAAAGAAATCTCTTATGTTCACCAAGGCTGAATTTATTTGATCAAAAATACAGTAAAAAGTAATATTGTTAAATATTTTTACAATTTAAAAAAACTGTTTTAATACATTGTAAATGTAATTTATTCCTGTGATGGTAAAGCTGAATTTTCAGCATCATTACTCCAGTCTGTCACATGATCCTTCAGAAATCATTGTGATATGCTGATTTGCTGCTTGAGAAACATTTCTTCTTATTATCAGTGTTGAAAACTGTTGTTCTGCTTAAAATTTTTGTGGAAAATGTAATCCATTTTTTTCAGGATTCTTTGATAAATAGAAAAAAAAAGTTTTGTAACATAGATGTCTTTATTGTCATTTCTGATCAATATAATGTATCCTTACTGATTAAAAAGTATTCTCTTAAAAAAAAAAAAAAAAAGGTAGTGTATTTGTTCAAATTCTGCAATATTGTCTACATCTCGGTTGTGATATTTTATGTATATTTCAACCTAATTAAAAATATACTTGCATTGTTTAAATTTCTGTCAAATCAGTTGCAATTAAAAAAGATTAGTAATGTGAAACTTAAGGACATAAGTTGATTCTCTGGTTTTGGTGTATATAAGTAGCTTATTTGTATTTTGAGAGCTCTGCAAGTTAGCTAGTTGTTTGACTTCTTGGCAGTAAATTCCTGACAACATTGGTTGGACAAATAAGTATTGAACTTTTTTCAGTATAACTCACCCCTCTCCATCCCTCTCTATTGTTTTCTCTCTCTCTCTCTCCCTCTCTCAGTTTGGCCAAAGAGGAGGTGTTGTACATAAAGGAGGCAAAGCAACAAGAAGAGAAGATTGAGCGTCTCAAGGCGGAGGCAGGAGACGAGTATGTAATCAAGAAACAGGTAAGAAGAATAAACCACAACCTGGTGAGACTCACTCATTTAAAGGACCAAAAAAGTACTATGATTGGGGTTCAGAACTGAGGAAATCCAATGTTTTTTAAAACTCCAGTCAGGGACATATTTGCGCATTATATGAGATGTGTTGGTCTTGCGTTTTTTTGTTTGTTTGTTTGTTTTTGTTGTTTTTTTTTGCTTTGGTAGCTTAATGTGAGAAATATTCCACGTGTCAACAACGAAAAATACTTCAGGCATCCTAGATAAACTTTTGATGGTAAATATTCCACAGAAGTGAAAGAATTACTCGTATCACTGACATCAGAATTCTGTAACATTTATTTAAAGCTGATTATGTAAAGAATAATATCCCTAAAAATAATTGCACACCTTTCAAGCTTTCAAGAGCCCTGTAGTATAAGTTACCAATAAAGTTATCAGCCAACTGGTCAATTTTAGTCACATTTAGCACTTGGCAAGTGTTGCCCCCTGGATGTAGGACATACTCCGACTGTAAAGAGAGGAAGTCGCTGAACGCTGGTACCGGTCAGTTGTTTTGCCTTAAAAGGAACAGAGCGGATTCAGTATGGCAGCGCTGTGGGTGAGATCAGGGTTAGTTTTAATGTGCTGATGCAAAATTAATGATGTTATGTAACTTTTTAGAGGAGTGTAATTAACAACACATGCTACTAATTTAGTGGACCACGTTCTCTCTTTGTCCTCATTCTCTGCTTCATCTTCTCTCTGGAGTGAATGCCTATCCAGCTCTGTTTTAAAGGAATAGATCAGACAAAAATGACAATCCTGTCATGATTTGTTCATCTTCATATCTGATGACCGAGTTGAGGGTGGGGTCAGGTTAGTTCACCCAAATATGAAATTTCTGTCATTAATTAGTCCCCCTCATGTCGTTCCTCACCCGTAAGAACTTCGTTCATCTTCAGAACACACATTAAGATATTTTAATGAAATCCGAGAGGTTTTATCCTCCATTGAAAGCAACAAAATTACCGTCATTCAATTTTTGGGTGAACTTACCCTTTAAAGTAATAGGCACAAAAATTCTCTCAATCTCAGAGAGGATGTTGTTTTCTAGCTGATGTTTTTATGTAAAAGAAATAATTCTTCTGTTTTTGTAATAGTACAAAGCCAGTAAAATCTCTTAAATGTCTTAAAACAGTTGGAGGTGTTGCAAGAGTCAAGAATGATGATCCCAGACTGCCATCGTCGTTTAGCCATGGCCCACGCTGACCTACAGCAGCTGTTGGTGAGAATATCAAACACACACAAAAAAAAGTTTTAGGTTTGTCTTATCTAGTGTTCATTTTGTCAGCTATTTTTTTTAGTCTTATAGTCTTAGTCCTTTGTCAAATGTACTTTGTTTTTATCATATATATAGTCAATCTTTTAGTCCTGTTTTAGTCAACTAAATGTCTGGCCATTTTAGTCAATGAAAACATTTTCGCCATGTTGCATAATGGTTAAATTGATATATATGATTATTTTGCTCAATTATAATCACAACGATTGTTGTCATGGTTGCCAGATTGCATAGATTAATGTGAAGTTTTCGTGAAGTTTATATTTTTTAAATACATTTTAGTCTCGTCCTTTTTTTGTAAATGATATTGCTTCTTAATACATCTGCATTTTACAGCAGCATTTACATTACTTTTAATTAACATCGATTCATGTACATGTTGCTTTTTTCTGTTAAAGTAGCAGTTTCTGTTCATGTTTGTGACATTCAGATTAGGGTTGTCAAAAGTGCCGATTTCGGCACTAAGTCGGTACTGAAATTGAGAAAAATGTGACGATACCAGCATTTCCCTCTAGCATTTTGAGTGCTGTAGAGCGGATTCTTAAACACCTCTGATTGACCATTGTGTTTATGCATTTAACAGATATGTTTGTGATTGGCTACAATGATCAACGCTTCAAATACATGCTGTAAATAGACATCTTTGACGTTCTTCAAGCGCATAAACACAATGGCCAATCAGAGGTGTTTAAGAATCCTCTCAACAGCACTCAAAATGCTAGAGGGAAATGCTGGTATCGTCAAATTTTTTTCAATTTCAGTACTGACTTGGTACCGAAGTTGGTAATTTTGGTAATTTTCTTCAATTTTTGGCTGAAAACCAAAAAAAAAAAAAAAAATGTTTTATCCCATTTTTAGAAAATTTACACATTAAAAAAAAATCACACTTTTGAAAAGTTTTCAGTGGCTAAAATGTCTGTGCATCCCAACCAAAAATGCATATACAGTTTGTTTTCTCACATTCCTGGCCTTGAAAATGATTAGCCATACAAAGCAGTAATAACAATAATACATATTGTCTAAAAAAGATTGAATATTGGCAGAACAGGTGTTTGGATCAGTTCTAAGCACAGGGCATCATGGCATGGCAGGTTTATGTGTTTGAGAAAGATGAGATATGCACAGGGGAGACAGTGCCATCCGCTTCCTGCTTGTTGACATTTAGAGGAAGTACAGGATTACAGGGGTCACATTAATTAACAGAAAACAGAGAGATGAAATGAAAAGCTGTGATGGCACAGGTGCGCTCCTGTTAGTGTGTTTCAATAAAAATGGTTTCCAAACCTTCTACTATTTTGTGTCTGTAAAACTTACTGTCAGGTGCACCAGCTCACTGAGGCTTCACACACACACACACACACACACTCATTTCAGTTCATTAGTAATGTTGTCACGGCAATGGCCTCCATAGAAACCGTCGTCGATCGATTAGCATTGATATGACCTACTCCTCTCACTGCCTCCATTACATTTTCACACTGTGTTACGTGTGTGAGTGTGTTTGTTTGTCTGAGGTGGTTGTGTGTGTGATTATCTGACCGGTTCACTGAGTGGATTAGCTGTATTTGGTGTAGTTAGTCTCTCTCATTGTGTTACTGTGATCTGATTTACTAACTGCAACTGGATGGAAAACTCCCACTCTATTCAGCCTCTTTGTACACTTCAGGTTTGCATGTATTTTGTCATTTTAAGGCTGTTATAACTTATGTAAATATTTAATTAAATATTTGATGACTAAAATTATGCAGTTCACTAAGAAATCTAAGGGTTATTTATGTAATATGAATTATATTAATTTTTTTTCTGAAATCTGAAAATGTCAATATTTTGGAAAAGAAATTGTGTAATACTTAAGGTCTTTGCACACTGAGTCTGTACTTTTCTTTTCTTTTTTTCTTTTTTTTCTGAGTCTGTTGCGTATAGCAAAACAATACAAAATGGAGTCTACTATTCATTAAGAAACTCCAGATTGGGTCTAGATCAGGTCAGTAACCACCATAGACATCGAGGGGGACAAGTCTCCCCAAATAATTAGAAATGGTCAAATTGTCCCTCCTAAACCAGTTTAACTTTGAAAGAAATTGAAAAGAAACTGAGGTAAAGAAAGTGAAAGATGTAAATAGTAGGGGTGTAACAATATATCGTGTCACGATATATCGCAATACAAGAATGCAACAATGTCTCGTGGATTGTGACAATGTGTGTTGTCTATAGTTCACCCAAAATTCAAGTTTACAGCGTATTAGAACAACTATATATAATGTTGAATATAATGTATAATAATGCAATGGGGGGATATTTGTTGGTCCTGATAATGCCAAATGTATTATGTTACCAGTAAAAAGTGGCCTACATTATTTTAAATATATCTAGTTAGTGACAGAGTGCAAGCATATTTGTCTAAAAATAATTCTGTATTTTCAGTTTCAGAATCATGAATATTTTTATTCTTGTCAACATTGGGTTACCAGCACCAAGTCCAAGCCTATTCACTTCCACCCCCAATGTAATACCGAATTTAGCATTTTAATCATGAGTTCATTTTGTTAACTTTTTACCATATGTCTTGGAGTATCGCAATAATATCGTATCGTGATATGTATCGAATCGTTACACTCCTGGTAAATAGCGAAACATTTAATACATGTAGAAATATTAAACAACAGTAACATCCAGTGATGCAAACTAGTTGACTTTTTTTTTTTTTTTTCTCAAATATGGCCGTTTTGAATTGAAAATATGCATTTATGATTCATGCAGTTCCTAACAGAGTGTGACGAGACACTTTTGCATTTTTTTACACATTAGGCATACAAATAAAAGTAGCCTACATGTATGCATATTTTAATGCAAGTTAATTCAAATATTATTTGCAAATAGTTCAAAAATGTTTATTGTCCAACTAGAATTAGACCTAGAATTTCCTTCGCTATTCTGTTGATTTATGCTTTATAAAAAATTGATCCCCCCACTCAGTGTTCAAGACATGGTTACGGACTAGATAGTGACTTTTTTTTAAACTTTTTTTTTTTTTTAGGAAACCGAAGAGGAACTGGCTGAAATGGAAGAATACAAGGAGGCCAGAACTGTTTTAGAGTCAGTCAAGCTGGAAGGATGATGGACACAAACGAACAAACACCCACAGACGCTAACGTACACCCTGACATCCCAGCTGTCCATTCCATTTCTTCTGACTTGTTCAACATTTCAGAAGCAAGGCGATGTGTTTACTGATTGCTTATGTTTGCATTACCTTGATTTTTGTATTGATTCATAATTTAATGGCACTGTTTTCCCCCAAGCCTTCTGTGAAGACATTTACACAATCATGAAATAAAGTTTCTGTTTATTATTTCAAACCCTTCTGTTTCATCATTGATTTATATAGGAAAACTTAGCTAATATTAAATATTCATGTTTTTGCTCAGCCATGTATCTCCAGTCTATTACAGTATTTTAACTTTATAGATTATAGTGACACGTCTTTGATTCCATGTAAGCCTTTCACATTTATTCCTGCTGCAGGTGCGTGTTAAGACTAAACAAAGCATAATTAATATGTAAAATGCTGGCCTCGAGTTATCCTATAAGATGCCACATGTTTCCCTTCTCATAGGGCTGCAGTAATTAATGCAGGAAAGTCAACCTGGATGTCAGTCACATGGACAGGCTTTTGCTTTTCTGCATGCAGAGGGAGATAGGTATAGCACACAAAACTAATGTATGATGAAAACATATTTCCAGCTCTCCTGAAAGGACACTGACCTCCGCTGGCCAGACTCTCTCATGCAAGCACAAGACTCTTGTGCTGCGCATGCATTGACCTATTTGATGGAGTAATATTGAGTGCATAAATATATTTTGCAGTGCAACATAATTACATGATTTGAATTCTAGGTGTATTTTGTGTAGGCTATGAATGTGTCTTTATATTAGCTATGATTATTTGATAATGAAGGGGCCTGTTTCTGATCCTTTGGGAGAGATTGCATCAATCTTTTCTCTGTCTCTCAGATATTGCAATCTGCATTATCAAGGTAAATCCTGAAATTGGGCAAAAAAAAAAATAAAATAAAAAAAGGGATATAACATAGCTTACTGGACAGCACTATGTGATAGTACATACAGGGGCCAGCTCTTCAGAAGTCCAAATAGATTTGTTCTTATAATAACTTAATGTTTCAATTCATTTTTACAGTGGTCCCAAATACTATTTGAAACACTCAAGTCAAACTTAAAGGCACACAATTGTAGTTTTTCGCCACTAGAGGTCACTTAATCAAAACAAAGGCGTAGCTTGATGACACCTTGATTTTGCGGAATCATGGGAGGTGGTGTCTTCAAGTCTACAGCCAGTGGAAAAGATTCGGGAAGGGACTCTGGCAGAACTCATGTTCATGGATGAGATTATTAACGTTACTATGAAGC
This sequence comes from Elopichthys bambusa, assembly GCA_037101425.1. Classification (NCBI taxonomy): domain Eukaryota; kingdom Metazoa; phylum Chordata; class Actinopteri; order Cypriniformes; family Xenocyprididae; genus Elopichthys; species Elopichthys bambusa. The sequence continues at coordinate 4,958,749 of CM074450.1, forward strand.
AGAGCAGGGCCGAGTGATGTGGGAGCTGAATGAGGCCGCTGGAGTGATTGCTAATGAGAGATGAACACGGCACACGTCTGGCGAGCAGCGGAACTTTTATTATTGCACAGTCGCCGCTTCTGCTTCTTCCGGTCATGAGTATGTGGGGTAACGCAGCGCTGTTGATCATATTACATTTTTTTGTGTGTTGAAAGCTGTTATAATGCTACTATGCGTTCACTCTGCAGCTACTATGAGACACTTGTTGCACACTGCAGTTAGCTAGAGCGATATTAGTCATGGTAAAACATGGTACTCACTGTAAATCAAGAAAACAAGCTATAACAATGATTGTCGATGAATGTATCCAAGCAGTTGCTCACCTGTCTAATAAAACAATATATTAAAGCGTCTTTGGTGTTTTTATGGTTTCTACAAAATAAAACCGGAAATTGAGGGTAACGCGGGTATGATGTCATTAATAGGTGACGCACATGTCTTATTAAAATGGCTTATTTTTCTGGGTTTAAAAATTCTTGGAAACATTTGGGATAATGTAAGTACACAAGTCAACAAAATATATAACATTTGTGGTTTTTGGATATTTTAATAATAAAAAAAAGCTTACATATATTGTGCCTTTAAACATATGAATGTCATTGCATTAGAAAACAAAATATTAAACCAGGTGTTTGATATTAATATAATATTTATTAATACAAAATATTAAACAAATATTATATATATAATTGGTTTTACTATGTTATCCGATGCTGTGAAATTCACACATTTTTTGGGTGATTAAAATACTTTTTGGGATCATAGGCCTATATTTGAAAATGAAAATATATTTGAGCCACCATTTTTTGGATGTCTGTTTGAATATGCCTCTAAGTATATTAAGAAAAAAAAAGTTCCTTCAAGTGTTTTCCTTAAAGGAAAAACTACACAGTCATTCGAGATCTTATGGAACTTATTTTGCAAGTTCTCCAAAAGGTTTCTCTTGTGTGGCTAAGGAACTCCAAATGCCTCAAACATCTTTCCATATTTGCAGCGTAGGCTATATCCTACAACCTAAAACAAATATCTATTTAGGCATTTCCTAAGGTTGCACTGTTGTGATTAGGAGTTGTTTCAATGTTGTCCCTTTTCCTCACTGACATAATAATTGAATGGGTTTTTGTCAGGTTCATCCTAGAATCGCATTTCCTCTGAAGTCTATATAGTTCCGCCTAATTCGGTGTGTTTTAAAATGTGTTTTAGGTTTTTTTTTTTTTTGGTTTTTTTTGAAAGCCGAAGGAGCAGATGAATTCGGGTTCCATTTGGCTTGGTCTTCATTCTACAGATTTCGATAATTATCGGGTTCACCCCGAAGCCTCATTATAGCGCTAATGAGGCGCCGCCACTCCGTGACACCCAACCGCTCCATCTCGTTAAGGAAATCGCTCTTCAATGCTGATTATTTTATTTGGAGCCATAATTATATTTCTTTCGGATAAATCACGGTCTAATCGAGTCCGTTCGGAGGGCAGCGCCTCTAATTGGAGCATGAGATGCGGCGGCGGGCGCGCGCTACCTGAGCCTGCTTGCGCGACCAGAGGAACCGAGCACCTGATGGATGTTGGGGTGGGGGTGGGGTTCTTCATCACCCCCTCCTCCTCCTCCTCTTCCTCCTCCAGCTAAAACACAACAACTTATTACCTTTAATCCCCCCGACTGTCACCGCATCACCTGCACGAAACAAGAATCTAATTTGTTAAACTGGCATTTCTGCAGATGGACGATCGATTTTCTCTTTAGAATTCTCTAATTGAGTGAATATAGACGCCCCGTGAATCACATTCCGGCGTGGAACTGCATGAGCGGAGAAAGAGGCCGTTATGCTGCATCTGTAAGGGTGTGGAGCAGGTTTTGCCTATATTGTGTGAACCGAATGTACACACAGAGCTGAAATCGCGAAGTAAATAGATTTTTAATACAAATCTAAAAATGCAGAAATATGTGAATGAGCTAAGTCAGTGGAAAGTCCCCACCATGGTGGATAAGCAAACATTTGCACGTCATTAGGAGTAAAATAGCTAAAAATGTACAAATAAGTAGGCTAAATTACACGGTTTGTGGACTCCCTTGGATGGAAAAGTGGTTTTAAATATATTTCCCCAAAAACTGTATAATAATAACAATAATAATATTAACATTATTATTGTTATTGTTGTTGAAACGAAGTAGCCCTATTTTATGGCTGAATGGGCTGAAATATTATTGATATTCTAATTTAATAATAATTGGAGTCAATGGGAAGTTATTAAGTGTTCTTTACCTAAACACACTTTGGGAACAGAATTTTTTTTTGGTTGAACAAATTTGACTCCATAATGAGGATTCCTCAAACCGAATAGTGGTTGATATATGCTATACTGTATTTTGTTTTTGTTGTATGATTATTATTTTTTAACCTAGCCATACTTTATGTAAGTATGAATGTACACAGAATCAAATACATCTGACCAAAAATTATTTCTGGAACGTCATCAGAGGGAAAAGTTCATAAATAAACGTCATTATTATTATTATTTTCAAACGCAAATTATTATTATTATTTTTTTTTTTTTTTGGGTAGTACCCTATAGTTAATTAAACAATGTAGAAATTAACAAAGTGTAAGATTACGCCACAATTTAGAGAGAAAATCGCTGAAAATGTATCCAGAAGTTGGATAAATATGACTAAACTTCCTTTATTCGTCCCCGGATGGCATAATTTTTAATGCGACAAGTTGACTTTAAGGATTAGGGTTGTTTATATCATAAATTGTATAGGCTTAAAGCATTTCTTTATTATAATATATTATTTCTTTATTGTTATCTATTTTATCTTTATTATAAAATTATATCCTTATATGCGCAAATGGTAGATTATTATTCTGTAATTACCCTCAATTTGACTCCTAAACATGTTTGTTTGTGTTGGTGGAAAAGGAAAATGATGTGGGCTATGTGTGGAAATGTGGAAACGGTATGTCCTTGTGGGACAAATGTGATGGTGGATATGAAGGCCGTGAGATGGTGACAGTCAAACAAAAGCCTCGTTGAAAATCCCTCCACAATGAGGAGTGAGGGAGCAGAATTCTCTCAGCTCCAGACCGCGTTCAGAATTACATTTGTTTTTTCTTGTGATTTTATTAAAAGTCACTCCTCATCTCCAGAGCGCGTGAAAATGTCTACTTTCCACTCAGATGCGCCGCATTAACTTGCAGGTCGCGAGTTTGTTTGTTTGTCTATTTTTATTTATATGCAGTGTAAGATTGATGCGAGCTTGTTATCGCTATCTGGTGGGAGAGAGAGATACAACTCAGCTTTGCTTCTGAATCACCTCCCAAATTACCCTCTCTCTCTCTCTCTCTCTCTCTCTCTCTCTCTCGCTCTCTCTCTCTCGCTCTCTCTCGTGTGTAGACACACACACACACACACACACACAGTATCACTCATGCATAACTTTTGTTATCCCTGTGCACAAAGGACTTATAAAGTAGCTTTTATTTGAGAAAATTAGTAAATATTATACATGTATTATTATTAATAATAATAATACATATTTTATAATAATATATTGTTTTAAGGTTATAAATTATTGCTGTTAAAACTGTTAAATGTGTTTGTTTTAACTTTACACTGATTTATCAGTACCAAATGTTCCAAATGTTTGAACGTCTTCGAATTTATAATTTAATTTTTTTTGTAGATATTTTCAAGTATTTGGGGATAAACAACTCTAAAGAGCTCTGTCTGCTGGCCTAATTTTTGGGTAATGCAATTATTATAATATTATATTATATTTATGTTTTATATTACATATTTACATTATTTGTAGTGCTTTGTGTGCATAGAAATCATAATATATTTAAATATATAGTATATTATTTGTGTACACCATAATGTAAATATATAATAGTGTTATATTACTATCAGTGTGCACGTTTTGATAATTGTTAAATACTGCTGGTACACTGTAAAAAAGAATTGTTGGTTAAACTTAAAAAATTAAGTTGGATCCCTTAAAATTTTGAGTTCATTGAAATTAAAAATTTGAGTTAATACAATAAAGGCGATTGGTTTTTATCAACGGTAACTCAAAATATTATGTTATCTGAACCACATTAATTATCTAAGTTGATTTGACAAAAGAAAAAATCTTGTGATAAATCACGAAAAATATTTTTTACAGTGATAGTAGGCCTATTGGGTTTTTATAGTGTTTATTCTTGAACTTTAGTTATAATCGCCACCTTTTGCTATAGCTCAGAGGAACTAGAGTTTTTTTTCTTCCCCTTTTTCATTACTGGTGAGGTCAGGAAACAGTTGTGTATCCCCCCTCAAATGCATTTAATAAAATGTTTTGCTTCGCTTCGCGTTTCACAAATAAAGCTTGAAATCCCCTTGCTGGCTGCAGGCCGGGTATTGGTGTACAGAAATTCAATCTGTACATTTTGTACGAGGTAAACAGACTGAATGAATTGCATTAGAGCAAGCCAATGTATTTTCAGCCAGCCAGTTTTCAGCCCTTGCTCTGTTTGTGTGCAATAATCTAAAACGTATTTATTAGGGAAAAAACACTTGATCCGAGGCACAAAAACCCTCTTACAGCCGGATAAAGACAAAAGCAAGCGATATAAGGATTTTAATTGAGGGTCACACTATATTTGTTCATATTTTATGAAGTTCAGGCAGCCCTTCATTCATATGCCCCCTGAAAGCATCGTTAGGCGTCTGTCGCACTTTTAGCCCGTTAAATATGACCGTGTGCCTCCCGAAGAGTGATTCACTTCTGTTTGTGCAGCTATAAAAGGATCGAGCTATTGTAAAGTCGTAAAATGAAGCGCGCTATCAATCACGCGGCCCAAACAATGTTGTGATGATCGTTATTGTCGAGGTAATGCATTTGTTTAGTTTTTCTTGCTATGATTCGCGTGGAAAAATACACATGCGAGCAGCGATAACAAAAGTGTTACTTCATAATTTTCATAGATATCTTAAACATCAACCGTACACTCGTAAAAATAAAGGTTCCACTTAGAACCAGAAACAGAAAAAAAGAACTTGCTTGTATACTCTACAGAATCGAATAAACTTATCTTAAATGCGACATCAACAACGTTTTTAATCTCCAAAGAACCAACTCAAGCTGGTACTTGAAAATAAGATGGTTCTTTGTATAGAACAATCGAGGAACCTTTATTTTTAAGGGTGTGTAGAATAAAATTATTACAACTCCAGCTAGATAAAACAACACAACCGTGTTCGATTTATATTTACGTCTCTTGTATAAAGCCATATCCACATCCCAATTCAAAAAGCCCCGTACACAAAACAGTCTATTTCCTGGCCAAAAAGGAAATTGTGAGATGAACACAAACCCGAGATCTTCCATTACGCGCCCGGTGCCTCGTTCGCCTTCTCTGACATTTCGGATATCAAAACGCAGCGCAAGAACAATTGTTTCCAAATTGAATCCGCACTCTCTTCCTTTCCTCATTTTCAGCGAGGCATATACATTTCCCCGGCGAGTCAAGAGTCGCGTCTGACCCGGCGACTGGAGGCGAGCACTCTTGTTCTTACCACCAGATTGGTGGCTTGTCAAAAAAAAAAAGAGTCGAAAGTTTCTCGCTCGGACGCGTCCTTTGTGTGCAGTGAAAAGACACTATTCACTCTTGCAAATAAAGGAGTACTTTTAAACCATCCCACTGACATCTGCTTAGAGTCTGTTTGCACTGATATTTTTCATCGGTTCCATGTGTGACAAAAGCTATTGTGCTAATTGGAGTAAATGCAGGTTCGTTTATTGGCGGGCTACACCGGCGGGTTGAGTGTTCTTTGCATGAAATAAATCAAGTTAATTTGGGGCAATTGGATGAAAAATCAATGCAACGAATACAATTTGTCAGTGTAGGGTGTTTAAAGTCTAAATGTATCTATTTTGGTGCGAAAGTCCTCGCACTCCCCCTTTCCTTTCGTGGGGGTATCCCTGTTCCTGGAATCACATTTCTGACTGACTTTCCACCGAATTATGCACCTAATTTGCTCACATATCATTTACTCCAAGTTCCTCCCGCCGTGACAGTCGGGCCTAAACACTACTAAATCAGCCCTAATTTATACTGATCTCGCTAATAATCGTAATAAAAAGCTTATAGATTTGGGACTAATTACATAAAAGCCTAATGATGTTGAAAATTACCCTGGTTTGAGATATATGGCTAATCTAAACTTTGTTGTTGGCTGCCCCGGGCTACTAGAAACATTAGAAGAGGTTCACTTCGTCTCCAAAAGGCTAGAGTTGGACATGCCACCACGACACGAAGGCCTTTTTTTTCCACGAGGAAACGTGAAATTATCACTAACGATTAAGTGACAGAAGCGGAAAATCTCGGGGCTGCAAAAGAAGAAGTTTATAATTAAAATGGCGGTGTTGTTTTTGGATCTAATAGAAGCGCATAAAAATCAAGCAAATGACTTCATATAATAAAGAGGGCACGGTTTCATCGTTTAGTCCTGTAATAAACTTTGGGAAGCCATTACTAAACCATATGGCTTTGATAAGGATGACACGTTTATATAACAATAGTTTAATTCGCTGTTTCTCCTCAAATAATCAGGTCCCCTCAATGATTCTGCCATCACGCTCAATTAAACCAATTCTGAGGGAGTTTCTCCAAGAGCTTTCTGAAAGAGGTCATTTTAAAGGTTATAATTTGTGAGTCGGGATCAAAAACGAGGAGAGATGAACTTGGGAGGGCGGCAAGAGAGGCTTCGCGCATCTGACACCTCCAGGCTTCAACGCTGATTGGCTCTTATTTGAAGGAGCTCATGGGTTCATTCAACTATTAAGCGCCTCCCAGTTCCTCTAAAGGACATTATAATGCAAGGAACCTCCTTTTTAACCACAAACCGAATTTGCTTTCATTTAGGCCATATATATTTTTTAAATAGTTTAAAGTCATAGAGATTTTTTTGGAAAAGCATTTCGCCCTGGAGCGGTGCGCGATGCTTTCGCACGCCGACCTGCTGGATGCTCGCCTCGGTGAGTTATCAACGCCAAACTCCGGTCTGCAACTCTACTGTAAGCTGGAGGACTCTTTTTCATCTAAATCAAGCAGAGAAAATTGACAATTTGTCTCTTATTTTATCTTAATTCGATTTAAGCGAACTAATTCATTGGAAAAGTAATCATTATTATTATATTACGTAGTAATTTGATTTAGTCGTTTTCCAAGATATTGAGGGGAATCAAATGGAATTAGTTTTTTTTTTGTTTTTTTGTTTTGTTTTTTAAAGATGCCATTCTGTTGTGTTATTGTTCTGAGCTAGTCTTGAAAAATATTTTTAAAAATTATTTGCTCGTTATGGATGTAATGATAGTAGTTTTTGCTTTAGAACAGTGCTTGCCTGTGACTGTCTAGGAAAATGATATTCTGCACTAACATTTCTCTCTATTTCAGCAGTGCTTGGTGTTACTTTTGAGCTCACTCAGTTTGGCCAATTCTTTGTTTCAGGGATGAAGGATGCCGCGGCCGAGCTTCTGGGTCACAGGGAGGCACTGAAATGCAGGCTGGGCGGCGGCGGAACTGACCCGGGCCACCCCGGAGAACTCGCCCCGGTCTCTGATGCGGTGGAAGGGGCCACCCTTCTTCCCGGAGACGATATCAACAGTGCTGGATCCAATCCACCGGGTGTAACGGTGAACAGTAAGGAACAGGAGAAGCAACAGCAGCAGCAACAGAACCCCACCCAGTCCGGCGGGCAGCAGAGTCAGAAACAGAAACGGCACCGGACTCGCTTTACTCCGGCTCAGCTTAACGAGCTGGAACGCAGCTTCGCCAAAACCCACTATCCGGACATCTTCATGCGGGAGGAGCTCGCGCTCCGGATCGGCTTGACGGAATCACGCGTGCAGGTGAGTGGAGAATGATTATCACAGGTTTCGGATTGGTTTATTAACATTATTGAGTCGACAGTAACATTGTATTAAAAAATAAATAAATAATATATATAATAATATATAATTGTATATATCAGTACAAAAGAGAAGGAGTTATTGCAGGCTGCAGTTAAGTTTGAAATGAAAAAAGGTACATATAAAGCAAGATATTATTCGGATATGCTTACTAAAATGACATATCAAATATTGTCTGTTGTGAACACTATAATTTATGCTAAATATTGATCATAAAGGTTATTCAAATAGCCTACTCATTTTCTCTTTTTAGAAATACAAAGGTTGAGAGTCCTACAAACAGCAGGAAATGATAACGCGTTATAACTTAATTTAAAAAAAAAAAAAAAACAAACAAAAAAAAAAACCTAAATGCAGCCTATTTTTAAATTATAGAGTAACGAGAATTTGCATTTGATTGTTTACATGATGAGCTGAGATTTAAAGTTTGTCAACAAAAAATAAATGCATGAAAATAATCGTTAAAAATGAGTTGTTTATGAAAACGCTCTTCAAGGTCGTGAAAACATGAGCTCTATCATCACATGCATGAAAAAAAATCAAAATAATTCTAAAAATGAAAAGGAACTGTCATAAATGTTAATTCATATTGATATTCAGCTTAAACAATCACGATGGTCGGGTGTTTTAAATGAGACAGTATGTCATATTTATTTATTTTTTCTTATCAATAGTATCGCATTGTCTCATTTTATTTTATATTTTAAAATAACTTAAACATTAGATATTTTAATCCCAATCACACAAATTTGCTTTATGATTATAAAATAGTATTTATCACATCTGCAGCCCAAAATACTACCATATTATATTATCATATAGGTTTTATTGTATTATTATTGTATTGTTTTCTATTATTATTGCTGCTACATATTACTAGGCATATTTGTATTTGATTCAGTTACGTTTATCAACATTTTGTGCACCTATTTAAAAGATGGAGCGATTCTCACAATTATTTAATGTTCAGGTCATCTTCCTTTTACAATATAGCATTATTGTTATCTCAGCCATCGGAGCAGACCGATATCTTAATCACTTTTATAAGATTATGACTCGTGCTGCTGCTGTGATTGGTCAGTCTCAAATGCAGCGGTAAATGAACCCGCGAGATAAATGTAGGATGCAACGAGCGCGCGCGGCATTCCAACGCTCTCTCTCTCCCTTTGTGATGTATAGAGGCTCATTATATATGTATAGCTTTTCAAGTTGATAGTGCAATAAAATCAAGACCATTATTATCAACCAATTTCAAAATTATTTATAACTTAACAGGCTTATTAAGCTCAATGCGTAAAACTGTTCTGCGTAAAATAATAATCATCATAATTAGCAGGCCCGAGCTCGGATGCAACTATTTTACTTGCATAAAAAATGAATTAGTGACACGATGACCGCGCGGTGATCTTCTATAAGCACATCTGAAACAGCACACTAGGTTTGTTTTGCGGTCTCGTGAAATAGGTCTGTCAGCGTGCACGTCTTAATGGCCAGCGCGCGGATGGTGCTCTGTCTTTTTTTAATGGTATGAGAAATTGCATTTTCTTTTATCCTCTGAAGTGTAATGCATTTGAGGCCGGATTTCACGGCTGGCTGCGTGGAGTGGGATTCGGGGATCTAATATGAACCCCTTCGCATTTTTTCTCCCCTTTTCGTTGGGTCAGAATCTGCTCGTTAATCATTGTGAGCGCGCATGAGATCTCTATAAACCTGAAGGACCTCGGGAAATAAACACCGCGTGAGCCATTTACGGTCCAGGGTGGGCCTTTTTCACGCCCTGGTGTTTTAAAATCGAGCACATAATAATGGAGTCTAAATATTATGATTCCTTATCATTTCAGTAAGCATTTATAGCGCAAATTTTGTGATATCGAGACAAGAAAAACACAAACAGCAACAACAACAACAACAAAAAATTTGTTTTGGCTATATATATATATACTGTGTGTATATAAATAAATAAATAAATATATATATATATATATATATATATATATATATATATATACTGTGTGTATATGCAAAAAAACATGCAAAAAAAACAACAACTATTGCATAAGTGACAAAATAATGCAAAAAAATATATATTTTTATTTCGGGTATGTAAAGTGTAGGCAATTGTTTTGCGTATTTATATATTTTTAGCATCTTTAAAATAATTTGTATTTTATGCGTTTTATTCTCTATATTTTAAAGAGCCCAAAAGCCAAAAATTGATATTAAATCATCTATAATGCGACATATAAGAACTTTTGGTTCACACACACACACACACACACACACAATATGTTGTGTTTTATGATTTATTTATTGTCTGCTTATTTATAGTGAACATATGATGATCACGTGCAGTCACAATTTCTCATTGTGAAATCTTGGAGGCCTTGTTAAATTTATGTTTTATTAAACTTTTCTATTAAATGCACACAGTCTTTCTACTGGAATGTAAGCAGTATTTTGAGAGCTATTTTGTTGTTCCCTCTACTTGCAGGTTTGGTTTCAGAACCGCCGCGCCAAATGGAAGAAGCGCAAGAAGACCACCAACGTGTTTCGCGCTCCGGGCACTTTGCTGCCCACTCACCACGGCCTACCGCAGTTCCCCTCCGCCGCGGCGGCCGCGGCAGCCATGGGCGACAGCTTGTGCTCTTTTCACGCTAATGACACCCGCTGGGCGGCGGCTGGGATGCCGGGAGTCTCACAGCTGCAGTTACCGCCCGCCCTAGGCCGACAACAAGCCATGGCACAGTCTCTATCCCAGTGCAGCCTGGGTGCCGGACCGCCGCCCAACTCCATGAGCCTGTCCAACATGTCCTCCAATGGTTCCGGGCTCCAGTCCCACCTCTACCAACCCACCTTCCCCGGTATGGTGCCAGCGTCGCTCTCTGGCCCCACCAATGTGACCGGCTCGCCTCAGCTGTGTAGCTCCCCGGACACTGACGTCTGGAGAGGGACGAGCATCGCGTCCCTGCGCCGCAAAGCGCTCGAGCACACAGTGTCCATGAGTTTCACCTAATACTTTGACGTGCTGATCACCTCCTGTTTCTCGTCCACCCATCATTTCTGGCTCAGTGACGCACACGGAAGTGTAAGGATACGACTGTCCTCTAGTAAACGAACTGTGCGCGCCTGATGGAAATAAAACCTAAAGCAGTATTTATTTATTTATTTATTTACTTATTTATTTCATTAGCACTTTCTTTTTGCAAATTTAATGTCAACGCCCTGGACAGAAAATAATCTGCACTTTTGCAATGTATTTGTTTGCATTTGATCTCAGAGAAACAAGTCGAGCGACGGTGCACTCGTTTTCAGTATTATTCTTATTATTATCATCGTCATTATTATTATTATTACTATTATTATCATGGAAGAAATCGTTCACATTTTAAGACTGTTTTATGAAACGGTGGAAGAAAGGAAGGAAAATATCTCAAAAAGAATTAAGAAACTTGACTGCATGTGTCGACCACCAAGGTAAACAACAACATCAACAACAACAACAACAACAACAACGGGGAAATGTCATTTAAAAGAAAAGTATGACTTTGTTATATGCTGTTATATAGGATGTTTTGTGTAGATAAAGCATTCTTAACCTGTTCCCATTCGGTCAGTTTGTGATATGTTCTAAGTTAATGTATGTGCTTATACCAATATAAATTTCTTAAATGTTTGATCTTCTTCTTAACGGCTGTTTTGTTTCCTGAACATGTTTATAACGATTGAATGTAAATTAACGAATAAAATCATTTTCAATATGTCATTATTGACGACTCGCATCTTCTGTTGTTCTTGGGAAACTGTGGGTGGAAAACAGATCTTGTTTGTGAAACGTTTATTTGTTTTTGTTTAGTATTGTGTAAAACGTCATACACCTAATGTAGCTAGTAAAACTCCATATTATTGTATTAGCTGCTTAACTGACGTATGCCTAATTCATATTCAAATTAGTTAGAAATGTCGCAAAACCTTTGTTTTAATATTTAATATTCATTCATGGTCTTCTTTATATAATGTCTGCTAATGGTTTATTATTGAAAGTTATTAAGTGTTTTCAAATCGAGTCATTATCTTTCCCAGCACTATTTTCCTCTAGTTTGGAGATGTTGCAGGGGTTGACATTAACTCGCTCTCTGATTGGCTCTTGGCATTATGACCTCATAGATAAGAAATCAGGACTCAGCCAAATACAATATCAAGAGCGCGCCATCACTGTCTGTCGAACAGACCAACGCGATAATAATACAGTCATGTATACGGCGCAACGACTGCTGTACGAGAGCTCCTGAAATAATTCATAGTTCATACATCCAGAACGCCAAAAAAGAGATTTCTTATTGAGGCATTTTACATAGATACACTGTAAAAAAAAAATAAAAAAAAATCACGTTTTACCATCACAACATTTGTTCTTTTGTCAAATTAACTTAGATAATGTGGTTCAGATAACATAATATTTTGAGTTTCTGTTGATTAAACCATTCGCCTTCATTGTTTTAACTCAAATTTTTAATTTCAATGAACTCAAAATTTTAAGGCAACCAGGTAACTTACTTTTTTTTTTAAGTTAAACCAACAATTCTTTTTTACAATGTAGGCCTATATTCCCACCTAAATATATTTTATCTTATATACACAAATGGACAGGTATGGTGAACTGTTATTTAGGCTACTTATTAGTATTATTATTATTAGGCTAGGTAATAGAAATGAATTCCTAAAGAGACATATTTAGGCTGATGCTAAATTTATCAGCATGAAATTAATTAAATTTCGTCATTAAATTATAACGTTGTTGCCTACATTTATAGCTATTACAAAAATGTCAAATCTTCAGTTATACCTTGTGGCTCAAATTATATGAGGTTAAAAGCAATGACATATAACTGTGATGAGGCATTGCAAATTATAGATTATAATCAACACTCCCTGAGCTCCGCAATCAACCAACCCGCAGTGGAAATAGTCATGGTAGTGTTTGAAAATCAGGAATCGTATAAAATACAAGTGGTTTACTGCATGTTTGAACGCGTAATAGTGAGAAGGCAGGTTGTATTTGTGAGCGTGTGCATGCGTCTAAAAGAGAGATCAGGTGATACGGATGTGCTCCTTGCAAACAGATGCGAAATGATATTACATAAATATTATAATTTGTCTCAGTACCTGCCGGGTTAATTAGTTTGTGGAAATGCGAAGGCCGTTCCTCGTTAGCTAATTTGTCACACGCTGACTAGAGAGGCGAACACTGACCCGCCACAATGCATTGCGGGAGAGAGCCGAGCGGAGAATGTGGCGCGGAGGCCGCCTGCTTACCTCCAATCCATCTCTTGCAAATAAATGAAATCAGTCAATAAAGCATCGGAGGGTGAATATAGCTCTCTCTGCCTGGGTTATGAATGAGAACTCATTAATTTTCCAGGCCTAAAAAGTGTGTGTGCGCGCGCATGTGAACGTATGTAGGCTATGTCTGAACGAGAGACTACAGGCATGCAGTTAAGAGAGAGAGATAAAGAATATAAAGATCAGGTTACAAGATTACATGCTAGAAATACAACATTAAAGGGATAGGTCTCCCAAATATGAAAATTCTGTCATCATTTAGCCTACTCACTCTCAAGTTGTTCCAAATCTGTATTAACCAAACAGCTGATGGGTCACATTGACATCCATAGTATGGAGGGGGAAAAAAAAAAAAAATCAAATCAGCTGTTTGGTTACCCGCATTCTTTCAAATATCTTCTTTTGTGTTCAGCAGAATAAAGAAACTCATACAGGTTTGGAACTACTTGAGGGTGAGTAAATGATGACAGAATTTTCATTTTTGGGTAAACTATTTCTTTAATGCATAATTAGAAGACATGAAGCATAACTTATAGACAATATATACACAACATTATGGAAAACTAGGTCTACAAATATGCTTGCATAGTAGGCTATATGAAATACATAAGTCTTCTTTATATGAAAGCGCCAAAAATCCACAGCGCTCTGCAGTCCGTAAGTTTTGCCTCTTTGTCGCCATCTCTGTTTGAAACCTACAATTGCAGTTATTTGCGTAATTATCATTTTTGTGTTCTCTGCGCGGATGAATCTAATGTTTTGAGGAGAATGTGTGGCTGCCAGTCACCTCACCGGTGGATACTGTACTTCGGAATCACAGATTGTAGTCTTGGAACTATGACCAAAATAAGAATTTTCACTGAAACAAGTAACATGTCTGCCACTTTTGTTCTGACCAACTGAGAAAAATCGCTACCGATGGTGATTAAATCTAAAGATCGCTTAGCTCGGATCACATCAAACGTGCAAATTATTATTATTGTTATACTTTGTTCTCAAATTGTTAATGTTAAAAACATCAGCATTGCCTGACCATGTGTATTTAGTGAGTATTAGTGTTAAGTGTGTTAGTTTCAATTTCTGTAGTCTAATCTCTAACGTCAATTTGTCATACCATACAATCCGCCATCAAAATGATGTTTAATTATTCCAGATGCTGTGAGAAAAAGCTATAAATGATCCGCCACCTGCAGAATCCTCACATGCGATATAGCCTACTAGCTGGGACTCATCCTTTATTTAAACAGACTTGACATAATGACGCAAAGACGAATAGCTGCATGCTCGAATTTCCCGCGGAAACCTACCAGTACCATTCTAATTATAAAACATTATTACAAGCTTACCGTTGTGAATCGGGCTAAGGTAAGGAGAGAGTTTTGAACACTGGCTGGTTATGTACTTGCTCAAAATTGGATTTGGATCATTTTTAACCAAAAGAAGTCAAGGAATGCAGCTTTAAATACAATATTAAGTTCAGTCACATACCGAATCAAGAAAACAATGTAAAATCTGTCTCCATTATTTATACTGGAATAGCCTACATTATTATACTATGCATATTTTCTGTATGTATGGAACATCCAGAGGACATCAGCCAAAACGGTGGTAAAAAGCCAAGCTGTAATAGGTACTATATCCCATAATGCAATGCACTCAACTTAAATTAGGCTGCTTCCAAAATCACATACTCTCTTGGTACTTATTTTGAAAAAGTAATTAGTTCACGACCACTAAAAAAGTATGTTCTATATATAGTATGAGTGTGTTTATTATGAATGTACATGTGACCTGCCTGCCTGCCAGTACTTTATGAGTATTTTGAATTCAGACATACTTCTTTTTGTTACATACTGTTTTTCAGCAAGTATATAGTAGGGAAGTATGCGATTTTGGATGCTGCTGAATTACCTTTTCCAGGATGATGAATGAACCGAACGTAATATAATTGAATGGACTGCAAAATGTTGACATTTTTTATGCTAAATAATCGCTTTTATTTCTAAGATGATACCTTGGCACCATTTGCTGAATTAATTTAACATATTGAGGTCATGGGAGACGCAATGTAGCAAACAAACCACACAAACTGACAAAATATTCAAATTTTTACATGTGCATTTTTGTTGCTGCATGCCATAGGAATGAGAAGCAACAAAAATACAGTTGTTTTATCACACAACAACAGTCATGAAATTAAGGAAGCATCTAACATTCCTATGTTAGATGCGATTAATTGTGATTAATTGATTTGACTAAATTAATTGAGCTCTAAAAATTATCACTTTGATGTATCAGAGGGGATAAAAACAAAAACAAAACTGTATGTACAACAGATTTTCACATTTTCTGAAGATTTGTCATCACCATGATGTTAGACTGTTGTGGGTGGTTGCCAGGGTGTTGCTATGTGGTAGCTATTGTGTTGATGGTTGCTAGGGCATTGCTTGGCGCTTTCCAGAAAGTTAAGCTGATGCTTTTTTTTTTTTTTTTTTTTCAAAAATGCATGTGCAATAGTGATTCAGTGGCTATATTTGCACCTATATTTGCTTCGTAGGCGAAAAACGTACACACTGCACACAAATCCCCCAAAGTGTTGCTGTTGTTTGTGTGTGTGTAAAGCAGAATTTAGTGTGTGGGTAATACAGGAGGACAGGGTTGTGTGTTGCTCATAAACGAGTTGGTCTTCTCTACTCCGTCTCTGTATGGGAAAGCCTTATTGAACATCACACGCATTCCCCCTACAGTTTATAGCTGAAATCAGCACCTTTTAGAATAACCATCTATTCTGCTCTCGCCGGATGGACAGACTCATAGAGAGGAGAGGAGAAGGAATGAGAGAGAGAGAGCAGGAGGATCTTATGTTCTCTTATCTCTCTGAGCAGTGAATCGATCGAGCCTGACATGATGCCACTATAGTGACCAGGTGTTTTTATATTTGTGAGCACAAAATTAAAATTTCAAAGTACTGTATTGAAATTCCTCCTTTTTTTTTTCTTCTTTTTTTAAAAAATAACTTTAGTTAGTGTGTATGTTGCTGTTTGAGTAGGGTGACCAGACGTCCCGTATTTCAACTCTATTTTTAGTGTCCCGACTTATGAGGGAAAAAAATCATGTTTTGTTTCATCTTTCCTCAAATTTCCTTAGGACTGGTTGATCATAGAATGAGTAGTAGTAGTAGTAGTAGTAGCGGTCTGTCGCGAGCAGCCCAATAAAATTTGTCGTCAATTTGTTCGCTCTGAATGACACACACCAGAAGCCGCGCTCTCTCTTTCCTTGCGCGCGATCCAGACAGCGCGCGATCAGTTCTCCTTGTACCTGAATGGTCAAATGCATACATAGTTGCCAAAATGTCCATCGTGTGGAGTATCTCCTGTAAATACTGTCGGTTATGTCTCAAGTGGACGTAAATAGGTGGGTGAAAACCGGATATGTGTCAGGATATTACATCCACGAATTCAGTCTTAAAGGGACAGTAGCCTAATTAAATATTTGTCTGTCATCAATGTTAATCAAATAACAAAATAAGTATAGTACATGGTAAAAAAAAAAAAGCCTATATATAATTATATATATATATATATATATAATTTCTCATATTGCAAATAAAATGGTCATATTGGCCACCACTTGCTCACCTGTCCTGTATTCCACTATGAGAAATCTGGTCACCCTATGTTTGAGCATAAACAACATGCACAAAGTTACGACGCTCAAAGTTAAATGCAAAGGGAGATATTTTCTTTTACAGAAATCACTGTTAAGGACTACAACAAACGGCTGGTAGGGACTACAACGAGCTTCTTCCTAAAATTTACATAAATCCTGGCCCCGAGAACACACAACAAAGGGGGTTTGGGTTGGGCTGCTTTAGAGAAAAGGGAAGAGTTGTTGTAGTAGAGTGTTGTTGACATGCCGTCAATTTACAACGGACTGCTTCACAAACGAAGGTCAATTCAACACTGGATTTGCACAAAAGATTAACATGACGGCACATGCTAGTTGATGAGTTGAATCAACTCCACAGCAGCTACATAAATTTATCCACTAACCATTCAGAAACGTCCAGTTTCATTCTAAAAGTTGTAACTTCTTCCTGAGTCTCTCCATCAGTGTCCAACTCCGGTTTGAACAATGTAAGGCTGAACACTGTTACTGACAATCCTCATTTTGGCTGTGTGAGATTCTCCAGTTTTGTTGTTGTTGAGCAACCAAAGTGTGAGCTTTTAAAGCTCTGCCCTCTTCTGGAAAGGGGGCTGGGAGCAGCAGCTCATTTGCATTTAAAGGGACACACACAAAAACAGTGTGTTTTTGCTCACACCCATATAGGGGCAAATTTCACAAGCTATAATAAATGATCTGTGGGGTATTTATTTATATTCTGGGGACACCAGCCAAAGAGACATCTTGTAAAAGGGCCATTATAGGTTCCCTTTAAAATTAGAACATTTCAAAACTTTGTGAAAATATTCAAAATCTGACAGACAGTGATGATGTCAATGTAATATATTTAATTAGGGCTCACACACCAAGAACGATAACTATTACTATTACTATAAGATAAAGATAACGATAACTATATTCACACCAACGCACGATGATGTAGGCCTACGGTTTAAGCCCTGGGTATACTTTCGTTTTTTTACTTGTACACACTTGACTCGTACATGTACACAGACGTTCATGTTCAAAAGCATGCGCAGTTTTGTGCAATCTCTCATCACGAGTTACAACCCATGTAAACATCTTTGAATTCTTTCATGCTAGAGTTGTTCAAATGCGGATACTTCGCACAACCTCTTCGCACAATCTCTCATCTATGTAGGCCTGCATTGTCACTGTAGCTTGCATGTGTTCCGGTCTGATCTGTTTATTAAGTTTTTCTTTGACTACCTTGTGAATCGACGCCCTCAGGGCACAGTTGCCACCTAGTGAATAAACTAATTACTGCAAAAAAAAATAATTAAATGCGCATGTGTGACCTGCACGTACAAGTATGCGTGGTTACAAAAATCCGGCAGTGCGTATACTATTTTGATGACGAAATTCGCACCACGCGCACTGTACACTGACCCTCGTGTATGCAAAAAGTGAGCTATACTTTATAGTTCACTTTATTCTAAGTGCGCTGTAGTTTTGTTGTCTGTCTCTTTAAATGCTCGAGCTCTTAAAGTATGGTGGATTCTGATTGGCTGTCAGTGTTTTTATGATCATCAGCTGTAAAAAATCGTTCTGAAAGTGATTCTAATAATATCGTTCCTCTATTATTGTTTTAAACTATAGTGTAGACCTTAAAGGCCCGTTCACACCAAGGACGATAACTACAACGATAACGATTAAGGTATAGCACTAAAAATCGTTCTAAATATAAAAGAATAGCCGAGTCCACATCACAGCTATAATAACAACGGCAGAGAGAAAGGATTTCACAGAATAATTTTTTTTTTTTTTTTTTTTTTTTTTTACAGATGATCAGAATCAGAATCCATTAGACTTTAAAGAGCTCGAGCATTTAAAGTGACATACTATAAAACTAGCTTAAAATAAACAGAATGGAAAAGTCCTAGTTGGGAAGCTAGTTATCGTTATATCTGTTCTTGGTGTGAATGTTCTTCAGGAAATGTAAATTAACTTTTAATTGCCAACATTTCTCTCCGTCCCTACTTTAATTTCTTGTGCATTTTGACATTTCTGTTGTTTCGTGGCCCTTGTTCAGATAACCATAGTTACATCTCCCTCCATCTTCCCCTCCCCTCTCTCTCTGCCCTTGAGTTTTTCTATTACCTTGTGGAAAGCACCTCGCCTGGCATGACAAGCGCAGCGGATTGACACTAAATCAGAAATCAACGCTAGAGCTCAGCATGAAGGTCACACTCGCTCTCACACTCGTCTCTATCTGAGAACACGCGCGATTCGCTCATCTGTGAGTGTGTGCCTCTCTCTCTCTCTCTCTCTCTCTCTCTCTCTCTCTCTGTGTGTGTGTGTGCCGGAGGGTCACACGGGCCCTGTGGGATTTTGAGAGGGGCCACATCTCTGTAAGGTGAGGAGGTGATGGTAATCCTCAAATAATTACTCAGCATATACACAAAGAGTCCATCACTCTCACTCTTTTGAAGACCTGAGGCAGAGAGAACTTTACTCCGTTTACTTGATTATTCAGTAGATGGCATACTGTAGCCAAATGCCATACTGTTGCGTTTATGCGTGTGAATAATACATTTGGGAAGAGATCGCAGACATTTATGATCGAATATACTGAATTTAATCCCTGAAGCTGTGGACAACCTTGTTAGACTCTCAGTATACAGGCATGTACGGACTCAACAACAGGGTTTTCGAGTTGGTTCATACTGCCATCTAGCGTTTCCATGATGAACCACAAGAACAGCAATATTTAAAATAGGCCTAATAATAATAAAACATTTAAGTTCAGTTATCTGCAAGAATTTTCTTACAGAACAATTACACAGTATTGCAAATAATTTTTTGTTTTATACAAATCATGTATAAATCATGATTATAAAAACACAACTGAAAGCATAATAAATTATCTAAAAGAGTTTGCTTGCAGGAAAAAATATATCCACACAATATCACAGATTGTGTTTTTTATATGCTGCTTAATTTGTTTTAAATTGGAACTTACAGCCAGAAACCAACTTGCAATGAAAGCTCAAATGTAGACCTTTGGTGTTTTTCACTTCGAGTTTGTCCCTTCGAAGTTTCCGTAGTTAGTCACATGAGTTCGCAGATTGTTTGTAGTCGCAGCTGATACGAAGCTGTCTTAGATCAGAGACGAATCTGGTCGAAAATAGTTGAAAACAATGATTTTATATGAACGTTTCCGAACATCGACAGTGGTTTGACTCCCTTTTCCGCTCTAACTGTAGTGTTTTTAGATCAAAAGCAGAACCGGAGCAAAACATTGTATCAGATCCGACGCGTGACGCGTCCTGTCAATCAAATCTCGCTACAATGTTTCGATGTGTCACAGTTGTAAATATATTCCAATAGAGATTCTGTTGAGGCGACTGATTTTGTGTTTTAATAAAGAGTATCAACAGAACGCAGCGCGCGTCTCTGCCAGGCGGTTTCGCAACATGCAGCTACACTGATTTGTCTTATTATTTATTTGCATTCAAAATCCGTTTGTTTGCATGTAAAGTCAGGTGGCTCTTTTTAAAGGACCAACATGCTGCGATGGATTCTGGGGAGTCGAGAGGCTCAGGGGACAGTGGAGGTGAGTACAAGCCACAATAAACCACAGCTAGTGTATGTGGGTCATTCTATGAAAGTGCTGTCTTATTCATTTCCAAAACAGATT